>OY997400.1:659200-1009200 GCA_963921505.1 Phakellia ventilabrum | reverse complement strand
CGTACTTAGGCCGGAAAAAATCTTTTATACAAATGCTCTAAACACTTAACAGTCAGTCGACAGACAGACAGACAGACAGACAGACGGACAGACAGACAGACACAGACAGACAGACAGACAGACAGACAGACAGACATAGAGATAGTTACACAAACCTGCTTCTGGAGAGAGAACCTGTACAGTGTCAGATCGAGTGGTGGGACCCCTAATTTCAAAACGATAGTCTGTGAAGGGTATCACAGCCAAGAAGTGGAATGTATCGTTCTCCACTTGCAAGACTTGCTCTCTGCAGCTGCTTTCCACTGTGCTACCACTTTGGTTCACGGTGCAGTTCATAACATACAACTGTATCATGGACGTGAGATTCAGTCCAGATCTCATGTTGAGCAGTGTCCATTCCAGGACAGCTTGGAATGGGGACTGGAGAGTCACATTCAGTTCTGAGTCAATAAGAGGAACATCACTGCACTCTTGAGAGCGGAGGGTGTTGTCTGCAAACACAAACGGCGAGTAGCCAGAGCTGGCCGCCACTTGAACCATGGATTGTCTGGCCGGGATCATGAGATTGAGGGGGCTAGAATATTCAGGTGGAGGGGGTCCAAAGAACTGGGTCGTGCGGGATGCATCAGTCTGGTTTGATGCATCAAAGGTAGCAGTGATGATTGAGACACCGATTCTGTCAGCCATGAAGCTGGCATTCAGTTGGGCAACAAACACACCAGGTGAGACCCTAATCATCTGAACGATACCTCCCACAAGTCCCGGTCCCTTGTCGGCAGTCACCAGAGTACCGGAGATCACTGTACTGGAATCGAAATCGTTCTGCAGGTCGGAGGAGTCAAATGCGACATCGATAAACACTTCTGCTTGTTCTGTGAAGTCACTTGAGATATTCTCGCCGATAGAAAACTCGACTTGTACTGAGAAGAGACAGTTGGAAGTCGTAGCCTGGACTGGAGTGATTTCAACACTGCCCTGTAAGAAGTAGACCAGTTGGAAAACTGCTCTGAGGAGAAAATAGGCATCGCTTGTGTCTATGCTGCCGTCGCGATTGGGATCAATTTGCTGCAGTTGTGCCTCTGTTGTCCTGTTTAGGATGTCCTGACCTTCAGGACGAGAGAACCCGACCAGAGATTCGCTGATGTAGATTAGAGTGTAGGTGACGTCTCGGATATCAAATACGCAGTTGCCGTCGGTATCTCCGTCTGATTGGCCAGAACAGGAGCAGGGAGGCGTGGCACATTCATCGGTAGTTCTTCGATACCTGGTAGTCAGTTTCATGACAGGCATGATTGGAGATCTTCGGTTCATGCCGGGGGAAGTTGAGAATGTAATTGCTCCGGCTATGATGGGACGTGGTGTCGGGGAGCCGATGGGAGTGCCTGCCACGTTCCTCTCGGCAATGGTAACTACCGTTCCTCCCACAGTAGTCTCAGTAGTGGTACCGATAACTAGTAGCCTCAGGCTAAAGAGATGTAATCTGGAGCCAGAGACACCATCGGAGCTTAGCGCTCCTCCAAATCGAATTTCACCTGGGGGGTCGTTCAAGGAACTTTCGTAAACTCCCCCTGACCAGTCCGGACCCAGTTCCACGTCAAGGGCTGCCAGTACCTGAGGGTCATAGCTGAAAATGATGTCGATTGCCCCCAGGCTACTGGAGGCGGAATTTACAACAACTGGAATTATCAGTTCGTCTCCAAAGCTTGCGCTGGGTAGAGGGGAGCCAGAAGGCTGTCCCAGGTCCACGTCACCCACGTCCGGATCCAAATTCACTACAAAGGTGGTCAGTGCTGTTATCATTCCCGTTCCAGCAGTGGCCTGGACTGAGACTGGGATTATGGAGTTGGCTAGGGGCTGCAGCAGACCCGATTCCATCACACTGATGGCAGGGTCGGAAGAGTTGTAGGATACAAGACCTGGAATGGAAATCGGAGACCCAGCAGGGAAGTCCAACAGCTGGCTACCATCAGAAAAGGTGATATCTGCAGATAGTTGAGTCTCTCCGCTACTAACTACTCCTCTGAGAGTGCTGGAAACAAGGGGATTGATGGAGATACTGACAACAGTTACGGGTGTGTTGGATACTTGGAGGAGAAGATCTGTGGACACAGTGCTGAAATCTCCATTTACACGTACAAATCCCGACCCTTGTACATTGAGTATAAAGTTGGTGATTTCAGGAGATGGTGTTCCCGTCACTGTCACAGCAGTGATTGAGGAATCAAGGAATCGAGTTACATCGACGCTGTCATCATTTGTGAGAATGAGAAGCAAGCTCAGCGTGGCCTGCTGCCAGACACCAGAGTTTTCAAAGGGAGAAAGAATGGTGATTGGCGTCGTGTCTGATCCGGGGTAAGGAGGATGGGGGAAGGCGGACAGTCGAAGCTCGCGTGATTGTATTACTACAAACTGAATGACAGCTGTTAGGTTGGTGTGAGTGAATTGGATGGTCAGCTCTGCTGGCCCCTCCCCTTGACCTGTAGCTGTTACCATGCCACTGTCGTCAATGGCAACAAGGTCATTTGATATTGAATAAACAATTCTAGAGTCGGAGGTCACATCCAGGGTTTGCCCGTCGGGAAACTCGAGCGATACCTGCAAACTCTGAACGGTCGGAATTCCAGCCAAAGCTGCAACAGACCCAGCAGTGGTGAGGCGGTGAATGGTGGGTGGGGCGAGGAGGGATGTTCGTACTGCCGACGGCAGAGGTAGGAACACAGATACAGGAACTGTTTCAGAAATTTCTAGATTGCACTGCCCGTTTTGTGGATTCCATACGATTGTGAGCGTGTCCTCGCCAGTGGAGAGGGCGATGATCTGATTGCCTTCGACGGAGTAGATGGAAGCGATTGGCGATGGCTGCAGCATGAGCTCGTCCTCGTCAACTGCTGCTAGTGATCCGTCTGTGTACTGCACTGCCACAAGAACTGAGGCTCGCTCTCTGTCAAACTCGAGCCGTGATCTCGCGATAACCATTGCAGTTTCCAGCACACCAGGTGCCACGCTACTCCTGTTGGTTGCTATGCTCAGCTCCACCAGAATGGAAGCGGAAATGCCGCCGATTTGGACAGCTTCATCCACCACAGTGAAGTCAGCACACCCTAATACATCCTGCAAAATAACACACACGCTAGCACTTCCAGGGCCCAGCCCACGCACGCTGCTTCCACTCAGAGCTATGACATTCCCACCGCTGGCCTGAAGCACGCTTAAGACGACATCAGTGACGACCACGTCGGACAATCTCTGCACATCAGTGGCAAAATCGACAAACACAGAAACAGTAGATTCCTGATATACTCTACTGCAGTTGTCATTGAGGGTGAACTGGACCCGGTTTAGAGTAGTATCACTCGTGTTGAACCGGAGAGGTAGTTCTGGGTAGAACACGCGCAAGGGAAGTCTTCCCACAGCCTCCTCGGCTCCGAAAATTACCTCCACTCCATCGCTTCCGCCACTCTCACTTCCGTCAAGTACCACTCCACTGCAGGTTGGGTTCACCGCGATAACGCTCACATTGGTAGAGGAGCAATTTACTTCTCCAGTGTAAGGTATGACTTGTCCTGATGCAAAGGCAGCAAAGAGCTCAATTTCGGCTGTAACAGTCTCACCATTCAATATCACTGTGTTTAGAAACTCTGTCTGTTCGATCCAGGGCAGAAGAACCACGATTCTATCTGGAAGAATGTGAACAGTTCCTGTGGTGCTCAGGCCATCTCTGTCGGTGAGTAGAGCTGGCCCGGAAGAGCTCGTACCAGAACCGATAAGTACGCTGCCTTCCACAACAGTGCTAAGTGACTGCACTTGTGCTGTTACGATCGCATCACGGCTAGTCTCTAAAGAGGCAGTGGATCTCAGTTGCAGGGTGAAGAGTTGGGTGGGGCCTGTTGTCATGGTGATTTCATTAACAGGGGTGGTTAGTATGGCCGATATGCCAAAGGTGTTAGCGTCAGTGATAGTCTGAGAGCTCCAAACTGTTGAATCGATTGTGATGCTCTCAACTTCAAGTGCAGGATCAAGGGTGAATAAAATGGAGAATCCAGATATAGCATAGGTGGAGAAGCCTACAACACTAACAGAAAAGCTTTCCCCTGATAGAACGTCCCTAATCGGAAGCTCAACCAAGATTTGGTTTTCAAAGTCACTAGAGACGGAGGGTGCCTGCTCTATCACGAGGAGAATGGGCTGTCCTATGGCTACTCCGTCCAGCAAGGGGACATCGAGGAGAACAGTTCCCGATGAGGAGAACCACTCTTCAGGTAAGAGAAGTGAGAGGGTGCAAATTCCGTATTGTGGGTCGGGAGAACACTGGGAATACTCCGTCACTTCCCCTGTTGCAGGAAGACTTGCTCTGATTTGCACAGTGGTTCCGCTAGCGGTTGAGGTGCGGTAGTTCTCGTCTCTCACTTGAGCCACGATAGTCAGCTCCCTTCGATCGGGGTACACGACGCTGCTGGGATGGAGGAGACCAGTTGTGATCGTCATGGCACTCTGTTCGGCAGCAGTGAGGGAAAGTGACGATGGTGCTACCTCGCCATAGCTGGCGCTGAGTTGGCCTCCAGGGCTCGAGAGGGTGCCAAATCCCTGAGAGAAGGCATTGCTGCCATCTCTTGTGATACTACCAGCTAGAAACACTCCACCGGTAGCTGCAACTGTCGGTGGTAAAGGGAAGGGGGGAACTTCGAGAGACATTACTTCAATAATAACTTCTGCAGACCCGTTCAGTGGTGGCTGACCTGAGTCTGTAGCAACAGCAGTGAGGTTGATGAGTGAGGGGCCTTCTAAGAGGGTGCTGCGAAGTGAGAGCGTTCCACTGGCACTATCGATCTGAAAATATTCAATTTCGTCTGTAGAGGATTGAGAGATAGAGTAAGTAATGGCAGCATTAGAGCCAGAATCGCGGTCTGAAGCTAACAGCTGTCCGACTATCGTTCCAACTGGTGTGCTAGAAGGTAGCATGAAGATGTAGCCTGGCTGGGAGAAATTGGGTGCATTGTCATTTTCATCAAAGACTGTAATGTTGATTTCAGTTTGTAGGACAAAGTTGTCAGACTCTGCTATTACGAGAAATGAGAATGAAGGCTGTGACTCGAAATCCAACTCCATAGCAACATACACCACACCTGACTGGTTGATTCCAAAACTCAGTTCCAGAGTCTGGAACTCAAACGTTTCACTCCTCGAGTTATCCACGGCAACTGTCACAATTGAAGTTCCAATTCCAACCAGCTCCGAGGCAGAAGCCAAGTACAGCTCCTCAGAAAAGGCAGGCAGAAAAATATCCAAACTGGCAGCGGCGTAGGAAGTGAAATTGCTGTCTGAGACAGAGATATTTAATTCAACGACTGTGTTGGCACTGTCCAGAAGAGACCTTGCAGCTGTCACCACTCCAGTGCTGCCACTGATGGTAAGGAGTCCAGCTGCAGTGGAACTCTCAATAGAGTAGCTGAGAACATCTAGAGAGTCTGGATCGCTTGCATTAACTTGGAATAGCTCATCCCCAGAGCCTCGATTTGCCGGAATCGTCAGCACCCCAATTGGTGCAACTGCTGGAGGCAGATCGTTGATGTTTTGAATTATTACCGTGACAATGGCTGAGGCATTGAATAGGCCACTTTCAGAGGCAAGTACTGTGAAGGTATACATGAACTGAGACTCAAAGTCTATGGAGTCACTTATGGAAATTTCACCAGTCAAGCTATTGATAGAGAAAGGAAGAGAACTGGAAATATCCAGTGAATACAGCACTTCGGAACCCGGTCTGTTAGTGATGGCTTGAACTAGTAGAACAGAAGTTCCAATGGCGTCTTCCTCAGAGATGCTAGCTGTGTAGGTCGGAGATTCGAAAACTAGCGGAAGAGTTCTCAGAAAACAGACGGGAGATGTCAGGGTGTTACTGGTGAGGATCAGAGGAGAGTAGCCCATCTGAGCTTGTAGAGAGATTTCTTGCCCCTGCAAGGATAGAGACAGGTCGAGGGGAGAGTAGCGGGGAAGGTCTTGTGAAAACATGGCTGCTGTCCTCACAGACGAACTCTCTCCTAGGCTGTCGAAGGTTGCTTGAATCAGAGAGACGCCAAAATCGGTGATGTTGATATTTGTCTGGGCTGATATGCCAAATACACCATTGCCGAGGTGCTCAGCTTGTACCAGTCCACCGAAGAGGCCAGGTCCCTTGTTTGCTACTATTACTGAACCAGTTGTGAAGTTGGTAGTGTCAAACATTGCCTGAAAGGTCGTGTCTTCGTGTGCCAGATCAAAAGCTAGAGCTGTCGACGAGGGTTCGGCAGGGACATCCCCGCGACCAAGTAGAGTCACGTTAATGGCAAATTCGCAGCTCTCGTCCATGACCATCGCAATGTTGATATCAGTCACAAAGCGCAGCAGTCTGAAGTTAACTCTCAGCATGAAGATGACATCATTGGGGTCCACATCTCCATTGAGGTCTATATCAAGATACCGGGCCCTGTCGGTGGGGAGAGCTGGTGGACTCCCGGTTGTCAAGGTGGTAAGGTAGTACAGCTGGAGGAAGGAGGCATCGCGGACATCAAACACGCAGTTGCCATCGACGTCTCCTGTTTCTCTGGCTGGATCACAGGTATCGCAGGGAGGTGATGCACAGGATTGTCTTCGCTGGCGAGTGTGGATGTCTGACAACATCAGAGACGGCTTTTCTGCATGAATTACATTCCTAGCTCTTCTTCTCCGCCTGCCGGCGGCAAGGACTTCTAGTTGCACTGCTCCTGCGACAAATGCGCTTGGAACAGGGATGATGTTTTCGGCTGTGCCTCCTGAGCTCTGCTCAGCAAGAGTAAGAATCACACCAGAGATGTCCGTCACTGCAGCAGGTGCAATAGCTTCAAATTCGACATCGGCCAGGTAGAGTGACGAGCCGCTCACTGGGGTTGAGCCGACGAGCGTCCCCCCAATGGAGATGATGTTTACTGGATCGTTTACGGTAAATTGGAACACCCCACTGGAGGGCCAGTCGGGACCAGGGGAGGCGGAAACAGCACGAAGAATGGAGTCGTCAAACAAAATATCCAGTTCTAGAGAATCTAGAATAGAGGAACCGGAATTGACTCGGACTGGAATGGAAAATCTCAATCCTACAGTTCGAGATGGAATCGGAACTCCAATTTGAGAGCCCAAATCGACATCACCCACAGCTGGATCCAGATTGCACGACACCATCAGTGTCTGTTCTGCACTGGAGTCCACAGAAGTCACCGTGATACTGGCAGGAGAGAGGAAGTTGCCTCTCAGGGTGGCCAGGCCAGAGCTGGCGTCAACACTTAGAGCAGACGGAGGTGTAGAAGAGAAAGTTACCAAATTTGGTAGCAGTTGGTCTGAGAAGAGTCCGATATACTGTGTACTGTCATTGAATTCCACATTGATGATCACCTGTTGAGTGGCCACATCGATGATCCCACGAAGAGTATCTTGTGGAAACGGAGAAATCACAATGTTGCTAACTTGAACAGGAATGGAATCAACCGAGATAACAAGCGGTGAGCTGGAGTTCACAGCGTCCAGGGTGGCTGAGATGGTCAGTGTACCAGTCAGAGACACATCGGAAATACTGAGAATTCGATCAGAAGAGAGACTAGTAGCAGATTGGAGTGTGGAGGGTGTGGCTGAAAGCTGTGGCCACAGGTCGGGAGAAGATGAGATGTCTAGAGTTTGTCCGTTGCTTAGGAGGCCAGTTGCGGTGAGGATGGCCTGTTGTCTGATTCCGGTACTGGCGATTGGATGGAGGGCTGAAATCTCGTTAAGTTCGGAACCGGGGTAGGTAGGGCTGGGAGTCGCTGAGATTGTAATGTCGTCCAGAGAAACAACTGTGATGGTTATCAATTCCTCCAGACCTGGAAACTGTGAGAAAGTGACTTGAATTGAATAGTCCCCAGTCTGTAGCGAAGGATCAATGGATACGGTCACAATTCCATTCCGAGCAATAGTAATACCCGGTGGGGCAGCGAACGTGGTTCTGGGATCATTCGTGAGGTCTTGATTCCGTCCGTCTGCAAACAGAGCTATCACAGTCAGTGAGGTACTGCTTGCAATGCCTGCCGTGTCGGCACTGCTTCCAGGCTGGGTCAACACACTGCTTCCAAGGACTACGTTGACGCTCGTTGGAAGAGGTAACTCCACTACAACACGACCTACACCTGTAGCAATCAGCTCACTACTACAGAGGACATCAGAGCTCCAGATGGCGTGCACTAGTTCTCCCTGACCCGAGCCCACAGCTGTTACAGTCTCGCCGGAAAGCTGGATGATGTTATCGTCCAGAGAGGCAAGAGTCAGGCCGTCACTCTGCGTCAAAAGCATGCGAGAGCCATCGGAAAAGATGGCTGCAGCCACCACACTCCCCTGGATGCCCTCAAAATCGAACAGCTGCTCAATCATGATGGTGAGAGGGGAAGACGACAGTCTATTGATGCTTCCAGGTGGGGAGTCGAGACTTAAGCGAGTCACGACTTGCACGTCCAAGCCCAAGACTTCCACAGGGGCTGAAGTGACGTTGAACTCAATCTCAGCAGGCTGGGATTCAGGAACTGGGAGTGGGACTCGGACTTGGACGATTCCCTGAGTGATTCCCGTCACTTTGTTTGCTTCGACTTCAAGTATGGATACGTCAGTGCTGACAAATGCTCTGCTCACAAGATCTGTCACGTCTATGTTTCCGACAGTGGTTTCTGAATCAGTAAAATCGACAAAGGCAGAGATGGTCGCCTGTTGACGAAGTGGGCTGCATGCATTACTCACGTTAAACCATCTCGGCACTTCATTCAGAGTTGTGTCAGAAGCAGCGAGGGTTAGTGGTAAGTTGGGCACCCACACTCGTACGGGTAGAGCCGCTGTGAGGTCCGAGTGACGCACGGTGATGTCAGCTCTCGTAGTGGACTGGGTTTGTGACGGAGTGAGAAGAACACTGGAGCAATCTGGAGAGACGTCTACAATGGTGGTATCAGCAGCCGTGCAGCTAGCAGGGGTGAGAGAGGCCAGTCGCCCGGAGCGAAGGCCTCCCAGTATAGTTATGGGTGCCGAGACCGTGTTGCCATCAAGTACAGCAGTGTTGACCAGTTCTGCATGCGTTGCGTAGGGTAGAAGGCCAAGTGGTCTGTCCTCGGCTACATACACGGCTCCACTGGTTGTAATTCCATTTCTAGAGAGGGCAAAGCCTGGAGTAGAGTCTACATCGGGCGGGGGGAGCACTCTCACCCGGTTTGAGTCACCCAGGAAGAGGACGGTAGTGATCACTGCATCCACTAGGAGAGTGTCAACGGGGCTTGTTGTAGTCACCTGGGCTGTAATGGAGAACAGCTGAACTCTCCCTGCAAGAGGAGTGACGGTTTGGTCTGCTCTAACGGCCGTAATAGTCAAACCACCATCCACAGCTGACATTGTTTGAGCCAGCCACACATCGCCATCGACACTGAGGCCGACGAGGGTGAAGTCATTTGAAACTTGGACGTTGACGGTGTAGGAGCTGACTCCACTCACTCCAGCTTCTCCATAGGCATTGGCAGTGAAGACATCACCCCTGAAGAGAGGTCTAAAGGGCATCTCTGTGAAGACATACACACTGCTTCCGACGTCAAAGGTTGGTCTAGACTCCAGCGAGACGGTGCCTAGTGGTTGTAGGGAGATGATGGAGAGGCCAAAGTCGACTGTCAGGTCGGCACTCGCAATATCAAACCAGTCACTCGGGACCGAGACCGTGATGATGCAGGTTCCGCTTTGGATTAGTGGAGAGCAGCTTCCCAGGACACTGCCTTCTGAAGGATGAGCCACCCTAGCAGTGACGGTAGCCGACTGTGTCTGCACGTTGTGGTTCTCATCCCTAACTTGGGCCGCTATTTGGACAATCTGGTTATCGTGCCAAACATCTGGCGTGAGTAAAATGGCTTGCACGGAGGAGGGGGGGAGGAGGGATGGAAGAACAGGGGTGGATGCTCTAATAGGGCCCAGAGATGCTGCAATGTTGCGGCTATCCAGTACAGACCTTCCCACTGCAAATCCAAAGAGTCGTTGGTACATGTCAGCAGCGACTTCGACTGTAGAAGCAAAGAGAGATATGCCTGAGTCTGCAGAGAAGACGAGATCTTCCTCCCGTCCGGCAGTCAGATCGTCTGGCGGGAGAACTGTGAGAGACAGGAGCGTCTGGTTTGATAATTGTGGGGTCCCGAGATCGAAGGCAGTGATGGTGACAGAAAGGTTCGCCTCATTGGTTATCTCCATGGCAACATAGACGACTCCAGTGAGAGGGTCAATAGCAAGAGTGTCGTTGGGGTCAGTCAGACTGAACCGTACTTGGCCGTTGGATCCCTCATCGTTGTCAGAGGCCTGCACTTGTACAATAGTGGTGTTGGCCTCTACGGGAGCTTGCAGTACTCGGCTGTAAGCAGGTTCACTAAACTGTGGGAAATTGTCATTTTCATCCAAAACGATAATTTCTACGGTTGCAGTAGCAGTTAGTAGCACTCCTGATCCAAAATTGGAGGCCTGTACTATGAGATTGTAGCTTGGGGTGAGTTCTCGATCTAGAGCCTCAGTTGAGAGAATGCTTCCAGAGGGTGTTATAGAGAAGGGAGCATCTGCACCAAAAGTTATGGAGAAATTGACCTGGGAGTTGAGGGGCGAGTCCTCATCGGTTACCATGACTCCCGCAATGGATACATCAGCTGGCTGATTTTCCAACAAACTCCCTGTGTACACATCCTGGGTGAAAATTGGAGGATGATCGTTGAAATCGGTCACACGGATTTGTGCATTTATCTCGGTTGAAAGAGACGGCATGCCGTTATCAGTTGCCTGGATGGTGAGGTTATAGTCCACCACGGACTCAAAGTCCAGAAAAACAGCCAATACCAGCTCACCAGAAGTGGAATTGAGAGTGAACGTGCCATCATCTCCAGCTGTGATCGCATAGGACACCTCAGCTGCCGTCCCAACATCCCCGTCGGTTGCCTGCACCGTCAGCAGAGAGAGTCCAACTTCCGAGTCCTCTCGGATGTCAACACTGTATTGGGGCACGTCAAAGACAGGTGCAAACGCATTCACTGGGGTGACGACAATGCGGATGTCTGCAGTGGAGGACAGCTCACCAACGTCTGGCGGATTTGAGATCTGAATCACAATGGGACGCTCTCCAATTCTGGAGAGCAGTGACGTTTGGGTCGAAATATTTCCACTCTGGTTGATAGCAAAGAGGTCGTCTTCATTTCCAGTTGTAATGGAGTAAATAATGATGGCATTTTCTCCGATATCTGCATCCGTGGCTTCCAGAGATACTACTACTACACCAGAGGGTGTGGTTTCAGGGATGTTCACACTCTGGTTGAAGACGATGTTTACGAATACTGGGCCGTTGTCATTTCGATCCAAAATGGAGATCTCCACCATGGTGGTGGCAGTCAGGAGGGTTGAGTTTACTTCTACAATGGCTTCAACAGTTAGAGTGTACACCTCCTGTTCTTCCCGGTCCAGAGACAGCAGAGCAGTCACATTCCCAGAATCTGGTTCCACATCAAATACCGCACCAAATTCTATACTAGACTCTTCACTAAGAGCATAGGAGATGCTGACTGTTTGGTCTCTTGAGCGTGCACTCACTTGCACGAGGAAAGATCCTGCTGGTTCGTTTTCAGCCACAGAGCCAAAGTACGTGTTCTGATCAAAGAAAGGTACCGCAGATGGTTCTACGCTGATCACTATGGTAGCAACCGAGGTCTGTGGGGGATTCCCCATATCTTGGGCCAAGATTTCTAGAGAATACTGTGAGATTACAGTGGCGTCGAGTGGAGCTGCTACTGTTAAAACTCCAGAAGACGAAAGGTTAAAATCGGAAACTTCATCTGCAAAGGAAAAGTCTATCCTTCCATTGTCCCCAGAATCGGGGTCCGTTGCTGAAAATGTTGCTATTGTGCTGCTGACTGGAATGGTCTCAGAGATTGAGAGGTTCCGGAATGGGACTATGGCTGGTGCATTGTCATTTACATCAATGAGTGTCACATTGACGAGGGCAGATGAGGTTCTCTCCAGTTGGCTGCTGTCGCTCACTGTTACCATGAAAACATACTGAGGCGTGGTTTCCCTATCGAGAGCCAGTACTGTAGAGGTCAGAATGGTACCATTGGCAGTGATACTGAAAGCGTTATTGTCTAAAGTGTAAACTATGGAGGCAGTTCCATCCCGATCAACAGCCTCTACTTGGACTACAAAGGCACCTGTAATTTCCTCAACAACACTGGCTTGGTACAATGCTTGCACAAATTCAGGAGCAAACTCATTTATGTCTGTAATTGTGATGTTTACCGTGGCCACCGAGGGGTCAAATCCGGGCACAATATTGGAAGCTGCGACCACCAGACTATAGAAAGAGGCATTTTCAAAATCCAGGGGGTTGGCCAGGGTTAGCAGACCATCAGACAAGAGACTGAATACTTGAGCCGTGTCGCCAGATATGAGAGAGAACTCGACATCAGAGTTAGGGCCAGAGTCAGCGTCAGATGCCTCCAGCTGCAGGAGGGTGGAGTCTATCGGTGTGGATTCATTGAGGATGAGAGAGTAAGTCTCTTCGGAAAAGATGGGTGGATTATCGTTGATATCTTCGACTAAGACGGTGAGAGTTGCGTTGGAAGAAAGTGGAGGTGTTCCACTATCCGTGGCCACGATGGTGAGAACATAGCTTTGTACGCTCTCGAAATCGAGAGCGGTTGCCGTGACAACTTCTCCAGATGAGGCGTCAATGGAGAACTCGGCTACGCCTGGAGTGATGCTGAATAGTATATCTCCATTTACAGCCACCGAGTCAATGTCTTCTGCAGTCGCCATAGCAACACTGACTCCAGCAGGACTTGACTCATTGATAGACACAATAGTGGGAACGATCAATACATTAGGGCTGTTGTCATTGACATCCAGTACACTGATGTCTACGTTGACGGAGCTGTTCAGGGGGGGAACCCCTAAGTCAGAAGCAATCACAGTGACTTGCAGCTGTTGCACGGCCTCGAAATCAAGTGATCTGGAGTTGCTAAGGAGACCAGTTGAGCTATCAATGGTGAAAAAGTCGGATCCAGAATCTTCAAGCAGGATATATTGTATGGTGCCATTTACTCCAAAGTCAGGATCTGTCGCAGTTACTAACAAACGAAGGGTGCCTTGGGGTAAATTTTCAAGCAGAGTATCAGAGTAGCTCTCTTGTAAAAACATTGGATTGTTGTCATTGATGTCCAGTAGCTCCACCAGTACCACAGCTACTGCTGGTACGGCACGGACTACATTGGTGACCGAGGCAGATACTTGAAGCTCATACAAAATTTGCAACTCACGATCCAAAGAACTGTTTACAACCAATTCTCCAGTGGTAGGTGTGATGATAAATGGGCTATCTTGAGGTGAATCCAAGAAATATTGGATTACAATGTCACGGGTGTCGTTTGAAACCGGAGTTGCCTCTAATTGGAGAACGACGTACCCCATTGAAACATCTTCGCTGACACTGATGTTGAAAATTGGCTGAGTGAACTGCAGGATGGTTGGGTCTGGAGGGAGAACCGTAACATTTAGGATCACGGAAGAGGACATTGGGGGCACCCCCTGGTCTGTTGTTGTCACCATTACATCATAGCTTGACTGTGAGTCAAAGTCCAATGGATTCCGAAGGGTTACTATGCCCAGGCTGGGATCGATAGCAAAGGTGTCTTCATCACTCAGAATTGCGTACTCCAGAACTGCATTTGTGCCACTATCAGCATCTGTAGCCTCTAAACGTGCAACTACACTGCCTGTGGGGGTGTTATCGGGAAGGGCAACTGGAAAAACGGGATTAAATACAGGTGCATTGTCGTTTACATCCAGTACCCCGATGACAGCTGTGGTGGTTGCCGAGCGACCGGTAGCAGGGTCTGTGGCCAAGATCTGCAGCTGGTAGGAAGTTTCTCTTTCAAAGTCGAGCGTATCGCTCACAACCACTTCACCTGCGGTGGCGTCAATGGCGAAGGTTTCGTTGGGGTTGCCTGAGGCAATGGAGTAGGTCACATCAAAGTCACTCTGGCTGTCTGCGTGGACTGTAAGTACAGCTGCATCGACGCGGGTATCCTCAGGTATGTCTACCGCGTAGAGTGACTGATTAAATATGGGCAGGCCGGGTGGGGTGAGACAGACCCCAGACGAAAGGGTGTTATTGAAACGAGTTAGTGGGTTGTAGCCGCCATCAACGAGCACAGTGGATGTACCCGTGAACGCAAGGAGGGAGAGGTCGAGGGAAGAAGGGTAGGCATAGGGTGGATCGGGGTGGCTGAACATGGCTCGCGTTCTTGCAGGGTTTGTCGTCTGGGAATCCGTGGAAGTGACTTGGATCACGCTGACGCCAATGTCCGACAGAGTGAAGTTTGTTAGCAGTTCTACTCCGAACACACTCGGCTCAAGTGGGAAGGCTTCGATTACAGCTCCCTGAAGGGTTAACCCCTTGTTGTCAGTGACGATACTGCCGAGGATGACTTCAAATATTTGCTGGTTGATCAAGATCGGATCAAATGGCAATGCAATATCAAAATAGACGGCAGTAGACTGTATATTGGCAGGGATGCCCCCTCTGCTGAGCAGAGTTGCATTGATTGTTAGAGAACAGCTGGGATTCTCTTGAACTGGCAAAACGTTGACAGCAGTGAGGAAATTCAGCAAACCTTGGTTAGCTTGAAGCAGAAAGTAGGCATCACTGGGATCAAGAGCGGTGTTGCGATCGACATCCAACTGCTCCACCTGATCAGCAACGAGGCTCGTGAGAAGAGCACTACCTGATGGTAGTTGAAAGTCAAACAGCTCCTCCGTGTGGTACTGTAATAAGAAGACGGGATCACTGTCATCGAAAATGCAGTCACCATTGACGTCTCCAGTTTCTCTTGCAGATGGGCAGATCTCACACGGTGGAGTAGCAGGACAAGGAACGTTTCTTCTACCTCTCAAACGAGCCTCACTGACCGCTTCCCTCCGTCTCCTAGACTCACTAATAACGACACTGACGTCTCCTGCTATAAATTCCCTTGGTGGTTCCTCTCCTATCATGGCACCTGCCGAATCCAACAGCTGCATAACCAGTCCGCTCACGGAGGCGGTATCAGAGGACTGGGCAGTGAAGGTGATGGTTGCTAGGTGTACGAGACCAGATGGTCCGATACCTGTCAAAGAATCCAAGATACTCACCAGGCCAGCAGAGCTTGTGGTCACCGTGTGCTGCAGGTCACTTTCGGGCCAGTCAGATCCCGGAACCAACATGGAAAAACTCAGAAGTTCTCTGTCATAAACAATGACCAGTTCCACAGTTCTGAGAATCTGGGAACCGGTTTCGACGTAGAGAGGAACTGAGAATGTGTCTCCCACTTGCATTGCTGGAATAGGAACACCGGAATCGGACCCAATATCCACATCCCCTAAAGCTGGCTGGAGGTTACAAGCAAAGCTGACCTGGGTCTGTGTCCGAAGGTCAGACGTCACAGCGGTAACTGTGACTAGAGAGTGATGGTTGTTCAGCAGTGTCACGACACCAGAGGACGCATCAATGGCTACAGCTGTAGGGGTGTTGGAGGTCAACGCTAGGACTGAAGGGAATATAGTCTGGGCGCTTGGGACAAAATCGGGGTAGATGGTTGAGTCGCTGAATTCAGCATCCAGACGAAGCTGACCCTGGGTGCCGCTGATTCCAGTCAGGGTGTCCGACCCCAGCGTAAAGTTTTGAAGAGCCACTATATTGACTGGAGTATTGGAGACTGTCAACTCTAGTGTGGACACTTCGGTTCCGAATCTTCCCTGGAACTGGAATGAGCCCGGAGCTGTAATAGCCGTGACTATGTTGCCACTCAGAGCCACTGAGGTAGAAGTTCCTTCAAGCTGGAATAACGTCAGGGGTGATCTGGTGACAGACAGGGTCGAGTTATCTGTGAGAATCACTTCCAGTTCCAAGGCTGCTTGCTGGAACTGAGTGGTTCCAGAGATTCGATTGAGGGTCGTCTTCAATACCTCCTCGGATCCAGGAAATGGAGGGTGTGGGGTGGACAACAGCTGCAAGGATTGATAGCCTACAACAGACACAGACACAGTGGCAGAGAGAAGCAGGCCACTGTAGCTTATCGTTATTTGTGCAGTTCCAAACGTCCCGGTTGACTCACTAGGAGAGACCATCAAGACCGAGTCAAAACTGGCGAGGATAATCAGACCTCCCGTCTGAGAGAGGTCGAGTTCGATTCTTGGATCAGAGGAAGCGGTTCTTGACTGGCCGTCTGGAAATATTAGAGAGATGATAAGAGTTGCAGACGTTGGCACGCCTGCAAATTCAGCCGTGTCTCCGGGATACGTGATTCTCAGAGACGATAGTTCAGCAGTGATGCCAATAGGGTCGGGAATGGTGACCTCAATGCTTCCCAAGCCCTCTGCTATGATCTCATCCGTGCACACCGATCGCCAAGTGGCCCTCAGGAGCTCGCCGGAGCCCCGCCCAAGAAGAGAGATCTCATGTCCCGAGACTTGTATCACGTTCGTGTCCAGACTCTGCAACTCTAGCCCCAGATCTGCGGTGATAGCCATGGCTGTTCCGCCAACCGCGACTACGGTGACAAAAACCGGAGAATTTACAGAGTCAAATTCTTGCTCTATAACAGCTGAGGCAAGTTGGGCCGACACTGGAGGGTAGGGAGAACTAGGTAGATTCAGAGTCAGTCCACTGAAGATGGTTACATCGAGATCTGGAACATCTACCAAATCAGCAAGGACGGTGATCTCCGCAGATGTAATGCTGGGGCTGGCCGATATGACACTTGTTCCAGGCAAAAGTGGCCTTACCGTCCCATTACCAGCAATCTCTACAACAGAGGAATTCGATGCCATCAGAAGGTGGGAGATCAGTGGCAAGATGGAGACGGAGAACCTGGTAGAGAAGGGTCCACTGGAGAACTCTGCATATGCAGCGATGGATGCTTGCTGATGCTGTTGCGTACACTGCCCGGTCGAATTGGGAGCTATCCAGGCACGTACGGCACGCAGTGTCGACGGGACTACTTCGATTCTCCCGCCAGAGAAAGGGTACCACACTTGCAAGGAAATGGCAGAGGAGAAATTGTCTGCTTGGACGAAGACGGTGGCCATCTCGGTACCAGTTGTCTCACTTCCATTGAGTGTTACCTCACTGCATGCTGGGGATAGAGAGAAGGCTTCGGAGTCGGTGAGACATTGAACAGCTGAAGGAGACATCAGGGCTCCGGTAGACATGGCAACTAGATGGGTAAGCCCCACACTAATTGGCTCAAAATTGAAAACAGCTGTATTCACAATCTGATTTTGGTCTGCAAAGGAGAAGAGTCCTCGTGGTATGGACTGAGCAATAACGATTTCTCCGACATAGGGATCGTTTGTTGGATTAGCATCGACCATCATGGCGGGGACCGGGGTCACCAGCTCCCTTGGCCGGATCTTGTTATTGAAAACGTTACTCAGGTAAAAGATGGTGCAGTTTATGGAAGCAGAATCTCCACTGCTGAGCACTCGAACTTGGAGAGAGTAAATCAGCTCATTTTCAGTGACGAGAGTAGGGGAGGCGGATTCTGGGTCACGCAGTATTGCACCAATGCCGACTTCTGTCAAGCCTTGCTGTCGAATCTCATACAACCATTTGCTGCTGTCAACGATGACTTGCTCAATGGCCAGCTGGGATGATACCGCACACCGCATGCTAAAGGTGGCCACGCTGTACGTAGCATGAGCGTAAACCTGAGCAGTGAATGTTTGCGAAACTAATATTGGCCTTCCGGGAAGAAACACCGCAATGTCATTTCGAAATTGTAGCATCGGTTGTGGTCTTACACTGACGCTGCCGAGAGTTTCTGGAGACTCAAATGATGTAAGCAGTCTCACGTCAACGGACACTCGAGCTTCGTTCTCTGTGTGAGCGAACCATTCGCGAGGGAGAGCAATGGTGGCCTCACAGAGTCCGGTCTGGGTGGAGGTGGTGCAGGTGACCTGTGTGCGTGTATGTGTGTGTGGTATGCATGAGTAAGCGTGACTCCTAAATATATGCCAACGTATATACAACCTACAACCAAAATGAATGCACAGTATGACCATATTATGGCACCGCATGTACTGTTGGAGTCCTTGAATAATAAGGACATTTGGGGTATCTCACACTGAAGCCTTTAAAGGGATCCAAAGACTGAAACATGGAGCTAGTAGGCAGTTGCCTTATTATTCAAGGACTTACACAGTGCGGTATCCTAACTCAGCACAAAACATATTTACACTACATACCTGAGGTATGACATTGGCCAAGCTCTGAAGTGGAGCACTTGGAATCACCCGTACGACCACGTCTGTGCTCACACAGTGGACGTCTCCCTCGGCCGACGAAACCTGGATGATGACTCGCACATCCGGTTGA
Organism: Phakellia ventilabrum; assembly: GCA_963921505.1. Taxonomy (NCBI): domain Eukaryota; kingdom Metazoa; phylum Porifera; class Demospongiae; order Axinellida; family Axinellidae; genus Phakellia; species Phakellia ventilabrum. Next base: position 990,767 of record OY997400.1, on the reverse strand, counting down.
TCTGGCCATGCATCCTCGTTAAGAATCACGCCCCTCACACTCACGGCTTCAGGCAATGCAGTACTGTACGACATCTCGGTGGATAGAGGTCCCAAAGAGGCTGCAATTGCTCCATCACTTCCAGGAGGAACATCGGCAAAGAGGCCAAATTCCCGAGAGGCGCTGGTGCCCCCTTCGAGTAAAAATCCAGCCCCCTCCTGAAAAAATTGCACAGGCGTTGACACCGCTTGTAGAATGGAAATAGTAACAGTCACAGTACTTGACAAGGGAGGGGAACCCATATCCGTTCCAGTGACACTAACAGTGACATCTCCAGTCAGATTGAGAGCTGCAGCTATAGATATTGTGCCAGTCAGTTCCGAAATCCCAAACTGCCCACTGGGATCTGAAATGGAGTATCGGACTTCGGCATTGCTTCCAAGATCATTATCTGTAGCCACCACAGTGAGGACTGTTATATTGACAGCTGCATCGGTGAAAACTACAGCCAAGAAAGGTCCGTTTCCAAACATCGGCTCATTGTCGTTGATATCTAACAGTGAAACGGTGATTGTAGCTAGAGAAGGCAGCGATGGAGACACTAGAGGGTTAGAGGCCTGAACAGTGAGCTGATAGGATGCTACTGCCTCTCTGTCCAAAGAAGCTGTCGTGTAGAGGTCACCCGTGGCATTGTTGATTGCAAATGGCATGGAGTCTGGTGGGTGGAGTAGAGTGTATCCCACTACACCTGCAATGCCACCGTCTGAGTCAGAGGCATTGGTGCGTAAAATGGTTGAAAATACAGCCGTGTCTTCGCTGATCTCCACCAAGAACTCACTGGCTTCAAACACGGGAGCAAACTCGTTCTGATCTAGCAGTGTTACGGAGATGGACTGTTCTGAAGACAAAGGTGGACTGCCTTCATCCGTGGCTAGAACAGTGATCAGTAGGCTTGTAGGATCGACTTCGAAATCAAAAGCCACTCTGGTTCTGAGGACTCCATTTTCAGAGTTGATCTCAAATCGGTTATCATCACCGGGACGGAGAGAGAAGGATAGCTGTGCATTGGAACCAACGTCATTGTCTAGAGCAGAGACAGTGAACAGGCTACTGCCTGGGGGTGAATTTTCCTGCAGAGTGAGGGAGACAGAAGGCTCGAAGAAACGGGGAGCATTGTCGTTGACGTCTCCAATTGTGACAATGACTGATGTCATTGCAGACAGCACAGGGGAGCCCCCATCTCGGGCCAAAACGGTGAGGACGTACTGGGTCATGTTCTCCCGATCGAGGGGCTGGCTGACGGTCAAAACTCCACTATCAGAGATTGCAAATCTGCCTGCAGAATTTCCTGAAGTGATGGTGTATGTCACAGACCCACCCGGACCGGAATCTGCATCGGTAGCCAATACCATTCCCACGTCGGTTCCTTCAGTTGCGTTCTCGAACACCATAAATTGATAGAGGTCAGAGGTGAACTGCGGATCGGAATCATTCTCATCCCCAACAATAATCCGCACCATGGCAGTGTCATTGAGAGCCAGATCGACGGGGCTTTGAGCGGCAATCAACAATTCGTAGTCACTCCGTAGCTCTCTGTCCAGTCCACCCACCAGCAGGAGCTGTCCGGTATTACTGGTTACCGTAAACTGGCTGAGCGGGTCTCCGGAAACGATTACAAATACTGCTGCGGCATTGTCTCCCAGGTCAGTGTCCGAAACCACCAGTTGTAGTAACACTTCTCCGATATTTGTGGCTTCAGAGATGTTTAGTAGGTATGTGTCTTGTGAAAACGTGGGGGCGTTATCGTCGACATCACCAACTCCGACAATGAGTTGCAGTGCAGCTGTGAATCTAGTATCCGTGGCTATAATAGTCACCTGATGTACGGCAGCAGTTTCTCTGTCTAGCATAGCAGTGAGAGTCAAGACTCCCGTATCTGCAGCAATTAAGAACAGCTGACTCTCATTGAACAAACTATAGATGATTTGACTATCAGCGTCCAAATCCGTTGCCTGGGCAACGTAGATGATACTCCCAGCCATCGTGTCTTCAAGGACTGTGATCTGAATCGCATCAGGGTTGAAGACAGGTTCATTATCGTTCTCATCTTGGATAGTCACTATCGCAAAAGAAGTAGCACTCAGACTGGGTACACCTCCATCCTGAGCAACAATCACTAGACTGTATGACTCCGTGTTCTCAAAATCCAACGTACGAATAGTCTCAATTTCACCGCTAGTCATGTTCACGTTAAACGCTCCCTCCTGATTCCCTCCTCTGATGGCATAGCGGATTTCAGAGTTGCTTCCAATGTCTTCGTCCGTCGCAAGGACTTGGACGATCGTACATCCAAGTGGAGTTGTCTCTGAAACATCAGCAGTGTATACGTCCGATGAGAACACTGGAGAGTTGTCATTTTCATCTGTCACTTGAATGGAAATTGGAAGAGTAGCTGAGTTTGTTCCATCAGTGGCTTCCACCTCTAAAGCGAAGGAAGCCTCTGTCTCTCTGTCGAGACTACCAACTAAAGTGATTACTCCTGTAGACTCTGCGACAAGGAATCTATCGGACGCACTCTGGAGGAGTCGATACATGATGACAGAGTCGATGTCCACATCGGTAGCCATGGCTTGGAATACGGAGGACTGAAGTGGTGTATTCTCTGACAGCTGGAGCTGTATAGTAGCATCGGCAAACACAGGTGGATTGTCATTCAAGAGTACAGTTTCCAAAGTAATTATCACAGGGAAGCTTCTTCCGACGCCATCTGAAATGGTTATTTCGATGACTCGGGGATCATTTGTGGGCTCAAGAGCCGTGTTGATGTACGTCAGGGCGGATATCAGGTCGGAGAACTGTGCAATGGTGCTCTGGGATGGCAGTAAGAAAGTGAAGGTGAAGGTCAAACTACCGGAAACAAACTGTGTGTTGGAAGTAAGACCATCTGAAGCAACAGAGGTATTTATCAATTCAGTAAGCCCATCATCTGCATTTCGAATGGTGACCTCCAGAAAAGACAGCGTTGTATTATCGGCATCCGTTAGTGCGACACTAGCCGCATCCACCAACTGAACAGCGCCACCATTTTCGATAAACGGCAATCCAGCTGGTATCAGAGACAGTTCTGGAGGATCATTGAAGGAGAGCACGATGATAGTCGATGTGACTGAAACGCTAGGGGCTTCCCCATCTGAGATTATGACATCAATGGTACGGCTCCCTGGTGTCGGTTCAGGGGCCAGGTTCTGATAGGCGAGGGAGCGGAGAGCTTGCTGGTATTGGGAAACGGTAGCGGAGCCACTGAGACTGAGGATCCCAGCGGAGGGATTGAATGAAAATGAAATTCCAGCTGCATCGGTTACAAGGAGAGACTCACTGAGTTGGTCTAGAGAGCCACTCAGCTGTGCCGTTGCCGAGAATAGAAATTCAGAATCAACATCTTTGACTGTCGACAGAGGAGACACTGCTCTGATGGTGGTACTGCCCTCTTCGAATGTGGCACTAAATCCTGAGCCAGCGTCTGGGCCGTTTAAATCCACGAGAGGAGGGTCATTGACGGCCGAGAAGGTGACAAAAGCGCTGGCAACTTGGCTGGGGCTAGAGCCGTCGTGAGCCGTAAACTGGATCGTCTGGCCCCCCACTAACTGATCAAACTGGTCACTCTCAACGTAGCCATTGATGTAGGTCACAGTCTGGAGGACACTCAAGAAATCTGCTAAGTTAGCTGGGCCGGAAAGAAGAAGGGTTCCCGCAAGAAACTCTGCTACTATGCTCGTGCCTTGGGTGGAGTAATTAAAGCGGTCAATGCCAGGCTGGAAGTTCACCACCGTGATGTTGACAAAAGATAGCATATCGGAGTCATCGTCAGAGAGCGTAAAAGCTTCGGAGACAAGCTCCAAGGAGCCTATGGTTTCCGAGTAAACCAAGACCACGTCTTGAGTTGCACCCAGTCTTATGACCGGTGGGTCATTAACAGGCTGAATGATGACGGTCGTGAGGGCTGGCTGGCTACTAAAGGAACCGTCACTGGCTTCAAATGCCACGATACGTGCAGTCTGAATGTTGCTGGGTTCGTCAGCTAAGTTCATATAGCTGACAGTCTGGAGCACAAACTCGAAATCAGGCGCTGGAGCCGGACCGGTGAGGACTATCGCGGAGCTGTTAACGATCTCGACCGTCACTCCTCTCACAAGTGCAAATGCGCTCAGTTGCTCTAGAGAGCCGTCCAAAGGATTGGTGATTGTTACGGCGACCGAATGAATGATGTCACTATCGGCATCAGTTAGACTTGCGTCTTGAGCAACCAGGAACACCAACAAGCCTCCTTCAGTGAAAGTGGTCTGAAATCCCAGACCTTCTGCGCCTATACTCAAATCAATCACGGGTGGATTATCATTCACGGGATCTACGGTCACAAATACTGAGGCTACGTTGCTGTCAAATCGTCCGTCCGACACTTGCAGCTGGATTTCTCTTACACCTTCTTCTGGCTCGGCAGCTGTGCTACCGAACCTGAGCTGAGCTAGCACAGCACTGTATGTGGCCACCGGTGCCTCCCCTGTGATGTTAATGAAGTCCGAAGAGGAGGAGAGGGCAAGTCCCTGGCTCTCGCTGGAGGCCCTGTCAAGGAGAATGAAGTCTCCGGGTGGGGCGGGATTGAGTCCGGCTGAGAACAATTCAACGGTGGCACCCGTGAGAGGGAAGCTGTCTGGATCTGAGATTCCAATTCCAGTACCAACGTTGATCGCATCTGATCCCTCCTGGAATGTAAACTGGGATTGGGAGATGCTCACAACTGGTGGTAGGTCATTGATATCCTGAAGTTGTAACGTGAGAGTTGCGTTTGTCGACAGTGGTGGAATTCCAGAGTCAGTCGCCACTACCGTTAGTTCTATGAGTGGCATTGACTCAAAATCCAGAGCTTCAGAGATAGTAAGTTCACCTGTTTCAGCATCTATTGCTACAAAGGAAGAAAATGGACCTCCATTGATAGAGTATCTTACAGCTGCACTGGAACCAACGTCTGTATCAGTGGCAATCACACTACCAATCACGAAACCAACTGGTGACGACTCGGAAATGGAAAATTCAAGGCTAGCAGAGTCGATCCGAGGAGCGTTATCGTTTACGTCTCCCACAGTGACTTCGACCGTTGCTGTTGCACTAAACAGAGCTGAAGTGGGGTTTGATGCCTCCACTAGAAGTACATACTGCTCTACTGACTCTCGGTCAAGTCCAGGCGACGCAAGAGAGATATTTCCGGATTCTGGATCAATTACGAAAGGAACGGAAGAGGTTAGAAGAGAATACTCGATGGCAGCGTTGTCACCACTGTCAGAGTCACTAGCTAGTACGGTGAGTATTAAAACGCCAAGCGAAGAGTCTTCTGCAATGGTCGTCGTGTACAGCGACTGAGAAAAGACCGGAGGGTTGTCATCAACGTCCAAAATGGATACAGTCACTTGTACAGAGCTGGACAGCACCGGCTGACCACCGTCACGAGCGATCACCGTCAACTCTGTCGACTGTGTAGTCTCAAAGTCCAGCAACTGGAAGGTGGAGATTGCTCCGGTAGTTTGATTAATCGTGAAAGCATTGCTGCCTCCGGTAAGGCTATACGTGACTGCTGCATTGCTGGAGCTGTCCGCATCTGTTGCATTCACGGTGAGAATAGTCAAACCGGGTGAGCTGTCCTCTGGGACAGAAACTGCGTAAATGTCTTGAGTAAATTGAGGAGAGTTGTCGTTGATGTCTGTTACTGACACAGTGAGAACGGCAGAGGCAAAAAGGGGTGGGGTCCCGGAATCAGTGGCAATTAGTGTCCGAGAGTAAGAGACTACTTGCTCAAAGTCGAGAGACTGGGCTAGAGTGATTTCTCCAGTAGTTGCTGATATGGTAAATATGTCACTTGAAGGCAGAATGGAGTATGAGATATTGGCATTGCTGCCTGTGTCTGGATCGAGTGCTAGAACCTGGAGAACGGAAGCACCAACTTCAGTATTCTCGCCGAGCACTGCAGTGTAGACAGACTGAGTAAACGATGGCCTCTCATTTGCGTCCGTGACGACAACAGAGAGAGTCGCTGTGGAGTCAAGAGGGGGGGTGCCCATGTCAGTTGCTATGAGCTGAAGAGTATATGTTTGCACAGCTAAAGGAGCGGAAATATTCACTACACCAGTCATCGGCTCGATAGCAAAAGGGGCACTAATTGGAGATAAAGAGTAGATCACTTGAGCATTTGTGCCCGAATCAGCATCACTAGCAACTGCGGTGAAGATAGCGCTCCCAACAGGCTCGCTTTCTGGTACGGTTGTCGTAAACGAGGTCATTGTGAACTGTGGAGGGTTGTCGTTGGCATCGGTAACCATGACAACGACTTCCGTTGTTCCAGTTAGATTGGGAGTACCTCCATCGGTTGCAAAAATAGCGAAATTGTACAGCTGTGTTTGCTCAAAGTCCAGTGAAGCTACAAGAGAGAGCACTCCACTAGTGGGGTTGATGTCGAATTCCAGAACACCAATCTCTATTCCATACTCCACTATCATACCGGCAGCACCTAGGTCAGCATCTATGGCAGTGAGTTGGTCTAGGACGGTCTGAACTGGGGTAGATTCCGAGATTTGGAACTGGAACGAACCATTAGGAAAACTCGGAGTCACGTCATTCACATCCATTACTTGTACAGTAACAGTAGCAGTTGCAAACATCCCAGGCACGTTGCTAGCCAGAACTACAAACATGTAGAGATCAACATCCTCTCGGTCCAGTGATCCCACCACGGTTATGTCCCCACTCTGTGCATCCACTGCAAACGGAAGTTCCTGCTGCTGTTCGCTCAGTCGATAAGTGATCGGGTTGCTAGAGACCGTATCGGGATCCTGGGCAGTCACAGTGGCTACGAACGTCCCAGAAGGAGTGTTCTCGAAAACGCTCACAGAGTAAGTATCTGGTTCAAAGACAACCGGTAAGTTGTCCACATCGGCAACTTCAATTTGTAGAGTGGCTGATCCTGTTAGTCCCGGAGACCCTCCGTCAATGGCAATGAGTGTGAGTGTATACCGTTGCTGCACTCTGAAGTCAAGGGGCATAAGGAGTCTGACTGATCCGCTCTCCGGACTAATGGCAAATTGAGTCGATGGCTCAAGTAGAGAGAAAGTGATGTCTGCATTAGTACCGATATCAGCGTCAGAGGCGGAGACATCGAGGATGGTCGTCCCGATAGACACGTCCTCTGGTACGGTGGCATTGTAGAGCTGCTGGTCAAAGGTAGGCCCCTGGTCGTTAACATCGGTCACTGTGATAGAAACAGCTGCACGTGAGGACAGCTGCGGTGTTCCGCCATCCACCACCTCCACGGTGAGAACATAGGAGTCTTGTGATTCACGGTCTAGGGGAGATTCCGCCGAGTCAGCAAGCCTGAGGGTGCCCGATTGGGGGTCGATGGTGAAAACTGTCTCTGGGTCCCCGGAAACTATCCTGAATATACTAATGTTAGCATTGCTCCCCACGTCAGCGTCTGAAACAGCCAAAGTTCCGAGAATCTCGCCTCCCTCGGTATTCTCAGCAATACTGAAGACGTAGGGCAGTCCTAGAAACTGTGGTGCCTGGTCGTTGGCATCCAGTACTGCGATGCTGACAGTTGCAGTGGAGCTCAGAGTTGCACCAAAGGCATCAAAATTGGAGGCTTGGATCGTCAGTGTATGCTGTGCAGCAGACTCTCTGTCTAGGGGGCTCAGCGTAGCGATACTTCCATTCTGCTCTATGGCAAACAGCGAATCGTTTCCCGATATTATGGCATAAGTTATGGGGTTGTCAGCAGAGCTATCATTGTCGAAGGCAAGGACGGTGATGATAGTGGCAGGAGGCTGTTCCTCCTCTACTCTCACTGAGAACACAGCCATGGAAAATCTTGGGGCAGTGTCGTCTATATCCAAGACACGTACTAGCACGGTTGCAGACGAACCAAGAGAGGGTTGACCGCCATCAGAGGCAAAGATAACGACCTCAAACTCGGCAGTCTGCTCAAAATCCAAAACCGCAGTTGTTGACACCACTCCGCTCAGGGGCTGTACCTCAAATACCGCACTACTAGTGGAGAATCTCACCATCCCCGAGCTGCCCAGGTCTGGGTCGCTGGCTACGACAGTGAGCACCGAAGTACCGGTGGACTGAGCTTCTTGGACGCTGGCTTCATAAATAGTCTGGGAAAGTTCCGGTGCGTTGTCGTTCAAATCAAGAACAGAAACCGTCACCGTGCTGGTTCCAGTCTGAGACGGGTTGCCTGCATCCATGGCAAGAATCTCAAAGCTGTACCGCTCTTGAGTCTCTCGGTCGAATTCCACACTGGTGGTGACGATTCCTACTGAACTCACGGAGAAATTAGCATTAGAAGTGCTGTATCCCGTAATGACTGCATTGCTGCCAGTGTCGGCCAAATCTTGAGCAAAGACGGCCCCAATGATGGTGCCAGCCGGATCATTCTCCAGCACTTCAAAGCCATACACTGGCTGGGAAAATACAGGTGGTTGGTCATTGTCATCCAAGACGTTCACGATGACCTGTGAGAAGCCTTCTCTTGTACCATCTGCAGAAGCAGCTCTGATCTGAAATTGGTGAACATTCTGACTCTCCCGGTCCAAACTGGCACCAGTTCTGAGAACACCAGAATTGAGATCTAAAGTAAACTCAGAACTTTGAGACGTTATTGAGTAGACAACAGGACTATCTGAGATTGGGTCGAATGCTATCACCGTTAGAATAGAAGTGCCTATAGGCAAATTCTCCAAGATACTTCCTACGTACGAGGGCTGGGTGAAGACAGGAAGGGTGGAGTTGAAACTGATAACCTCAATGGTAAGGCTGGCTGTGGAGTTAAGCGATGATTGTCCTCTATCGGTTGCGGTGGCAGTGAATTCATAGCTCTGTGGAGTCAGAGAGCTCTGGATGCTTATCACTCCAGTGCTGGAATTTATTCCGAATTGATCGATCGTTGGCGTGAGACTGAACTCAATTTCAGAGTTTGAGCCGGTGTCTGGATCACTGGCTGAAAGTTGTAGAGCATTGAATCCGACTGGAGTCGTCTCAACCAACTGCGTGAAGTACGAAGACTGTGAAAACATCGGGGCATTGTCGTTGATGTCCAAAATAGAAACAGTGACCCCAGCTTGTGATGAAAGAGGGATTACTCCACCGTCAACAGCAATGATGATAAAATCTATGACAGAAACCGTTTCTCTATCAATTAGATTCCGGTTGTTCACAATCAGTGCTCCTGTATCAGATTGCACAAAAAATGCAGCTGTTCCAGTGAGGGAGTACCGGACAGCTGCGTTACTGCCTTCATCGCTGTCTTCGGCTGTGAGCGTTGCAATCGTTGCTCCAGTGAGTGTGTCTTCAGGGATTTCAAATGAGAAACTTGATTGGCTGAATGATGGCGTGATGTCATTCACGTCTTGAACAGTGACGGTGATGGATGCCTGATCATCGAATTGACTGAAAGGTGATGTAGTTCGAGTGAGGCTACCAGTGAGTGAGAAGACGGCTTGTATCTCGCGATCCAAATTCCCAGTGACCGTGATAACCCCGCTGACACTGTCGATGGAGAGTGGTAGGTCTTGTGGCGAGATCTGGTAGAGAAACGCATCACCTAAGTCAGCATCGTTTGCCCTCAGTGTTCCAACTGTTGTACCGATGGCACTGTTTTCAGAAACAGCAAAGCTGTAGGCATCGTCTTCAAACAACGGCTGATTGTCATCTACGAGTTGGATGAACACAGTTGCCATGGCAATAGAGCTACCCAATTCTCCGTCGCTTGTTGAAATTGAAATCGATCTTGGAGCGGATGCGTTTGGTTCCGGAGCAAGGTTCTGATAGCTCAATGATCGCAGCAGGTTGGAATAGACCCCACTGGATTGTGGAACGGAATATGAGAGATTAAAGTATGCGGTACGGGTATCAGCATCATACCGGATATCCTCAATCAGCCCTCCTACAGGACTAGAGTACTCAATTGATTCCAATTCCCCGTCAAGAACGCCAGCAACCTGTACCAGTAAGAACGCCAATGTTGGACTGTCCACGTCTCTGATTACAGCAGAGAACGGGTTCACAATGGAAACTGCCGGGCCATTCTCAGTGTACACAGCTGAAAAATTCGCTCCACTGTCCAGTATCACCTCCGGAGGATCATTCACTCGGACAAAGGTTATGATGACATTTGCCGCCTCACTGTTCAATTCTCCATCATTGGCCAAAACTTCCAAGACCCGCTCTTCTCCCGTTGGCTCGTCCGCTACGTTCAGGTACTGCACTTGTAGCAGTGCACTCCGATAGTCTTCAGCGCTGGCCGAACCTACGAGCATCAATGTGCTTGATGCTTCATCAAACTCGGCCGCTATGCCCCCCACTCCCGCACCTGTATATATGAGGAACTCGCTAGCACCGTCTAGCCGTGTCATGATTCTGGTAGTGAGGGACGCTACGTTCGAGTCGTCAGAATCCTCGATAAGGACTTCCGGTGGAGAGATATTCACGGCTTCCCCACCTTCAATAAATTGAGTGGAGTGATCCAGTCCTGATTGTTGCGCCCCATTCAGATCCACAGTTGGGGGGTCGTTTACAGTACGAACGGAGATTTCTGTGAATGCAGTAGCACTCAGATCTCCGTCGCTGATAGTGAACTGGACGGTTCTGGCCCCAAGGGTGGGATTTGGGGCACTGTTGGAATAGAAGATGGATCGAAGTGCGAGTGTAAGATCCACAACCAGAGCAGGGCTACTCAACTGGAGGATGGTCGGGGAAACGGCAATAAACGTTGGGGCCAAATCCAGGGGATCAAATGATAGCACTTCGCTTCCAGCATCTATTGGATCTATCAGCACAACAGAGGCATCTGTAATCGTCTGAGAGTCTGGGTCCGAGATCTGAAGGCTACCGGATGTAATCACAACTGGCTGACCACCTTCCACAAATATTACACTAAAGTTTACTGCATTTGCTTCCACTTGCAGAACTGGCGGATCGTTGACTGGTATGACAGTGATTGAAGCATAGCTGGGGGGGCTGAAGAAGCCCCCATCATTAGCAACTACTTCTACCAATCGCCCCAGGGGGGCAACCGGATTCTCTGCTGAATTGTGGTACTGGAGGGTAGACAGCGTCGCAATAAAGTTGGAAAAAGAGGCGGGGCCATTGAGTTGGAGGGTAATTCCCCCCGATGGGGGGAAGACGGAGACCAAACCACTCGACTGGGCAGTTAGGAACTCCTCCATGTCGTTTGACGGGTTGAGCAGGGTCACAGAGATTGATTCCAAGTTCTGGGCATCAGAGTCTTCGTCCACGATGCTGACCTGACCAGTAATGAGCACACCGGGGCTGTTCTCTGTAAAGGTTACCGAATGGTTGAAATTTTCTCCGTCCAATCGTACAACAGGGGCGTTGTCGTTGATTAGGGTCACTATGAGGGCTGTGTTACCTGAAGCACTGAACAGACCATCAGAAACAGTGAATCGAGCGACCAGTGACACCCCTTGCGGCTCTGGGTTCGTATTCTGGTATTGCACAGACTGTAAAATTGTACTTATAGCTGAAGTATTAACAGGACCTAGAATCAGTAGTTCTCGGTTGCTATTCCGTACCTGCACGGAAACTCCAGGGAAGTCGGTTGAATCCAAGACCAGCCTATCTTCACAACACTCTCCGGTCTCCAACAGCTCCACGGTGGCATTCACCACCACTGCAGTGATGTCGCTGTCTCGTACGAGAACACCGGTAGCTATGGCAACAGGCGGGCCCTCTTCTGTGAACACAGCTGTCGCAGCCGTATCCAGGACCAACTCGATGGGGTTATCATTGACATCCGCTATGGCAATTTCTACAACTGCAGTGGAGGAGAGCGGAGGAGTGCCGCTATCCCTTGCCTGGACTGTAAGAGAGTAGAAGTTGGCAGTCTCAGCATCCAGGGAAGACTCCAAAAGCAGCTGGCCTGTTTGCGAATTTAGAGAGAAAAAAGCATTTGCTCCAGAAACTATCTGATAGGTCACTACAGCGTTTGAGCTGGCATCTAAGTCCTCTGCTACTACAGTCAGTATGTCAGATCCGAGAGAAAGGTCTTCAGGAACTTCAGTGGTGTAGAGAGGCTGAGAAAACTGCGGGGGAAAGTCGTTTGCATCTGTTACTGTGATCTGGATTGCTGCAGTAGATGCTAGCGATGGTTGCCCACCGTCTGTAGCCAGCACTGTGAAGTCATAGGAGGAAGTGGTTTCTCTATCCAGTGAAAATAGGGTGGAGAGCTCACCCGTGCTTTCATCAATGGCAAACGGTAGAGATGCTTGATCGAGTATGGAGAACTGAATCTCTGCATTGCTATCCGAATCCACATCCGATGCAGACACAAGTCCGATGGTGTCTCCCACTTCAAAGTTTTCAGAAACTGAGAATTGATACTCGGGGCTCGAGAAAATGGGGGAGTTGTCGTTTAAATCTGTAACATTGACAGTAAGCATCACCCTCGAGCTAAGAGCTGGGGTACCTTGGTCAGTGGCGACTACTTCCAGCCGATAAATGGCCCTCTCTTCTCTGTCAATGCTTCTAACTGTAAGCACCTCCCCAGTGGAGGGGTCGACATGAAAAAACAAATTTTCCCCTGGGGCCAACCCTGGATCTAATAGTGAGTAGACAATTCTACCATTGCTGCCTTGATCAATATCTTCTGCACTTACAGTGATGACAGGAGAGAGTAAGGAAACGTTTTCTGGTATTTCTGCCTCGTACACCGGCTGGGAAAACACAGGTGTAATATCATTGACATCTGTGATGGTGATACTGACAGATGCAGTGTTAAAGAGGGGCGGTTGGCCACCATCTTGTACCACGATATCTAACTGGAAGAAACCTGTAGTCTCACGATCCAGGGCCTCGCTGACTGAAATTGCCCCTGAGGACTGGTCGATGATGAATGGAGTAGTACCATTGATAAAGTAGGATAATTGTGCATTTGTGCCGGTGTCGCGATCTGTGGCACTCACTACCGAGACTAGCTGTCCAATTGGGAAGCTCTCTGGGATGCTAGCGGAGTAGGACGGCTGTGAAAACTGTGGAATTTCGTCGTTTTCGTCGGATACGCTCACTGTGATCGACACACTGGCGGAGAGTTGGGGAATTCCCCCATCGGTAGCAATGGCAGTGAAGGAATGTGTTGTCTGAGTCTCACGATCTAGTTCAGCTGTGGTTATCACGACGCCAGTTGTTGCATTAATGGCAAAGAGACCCGTACCCTCCAGGCGATAGGATACCACACCACCCGACCCACTGTCCTGATCGGACGCCAACACCATCACCACCGAGACTCCAATTGGAGCCAACTCCGACAGTGAGGCGGAATAAGAACCAGCAGAGAAAACCGGCAGGTTATCATTGACGTCCAAGATCTCTATGGCAACGGTAGTGGTATTACTGATGGGGGAATCCCCACCATCAGTGGCAGTCACCGAGAGTAAATAAAAAGAAATTGCCTCTCGATCTAGTGCCTCGTCGGCAGCTATGGTTATCACTCCCGTGTTACCGTCGATGCTGAATGCAGAATTTACATTCCCCTGGGAGATTTGATACCGTACCAGTGCATTGTCCCCCGCGTCAGCATCCGTCGCTTCAATGGCGCCAATGACTTGCCCAGCTGAGGCATTCTCTAGCACACTGAACTGAAAGGGTCCGTTGGTAAAAATGGGGGCATTGTCATTCTGGTCTAGGATGGACACAATCACGAAACTTGTCGGAAAGAACGCAAACGGGTTGTCCAATGGGGCGGGATTTCTGGCCTCCACGGACAGAGCAGCCCCAGCGGTGCTCGTCTCCCTGTCCTGAGGGCTCACAAGCATTAAGACTCCCGTGTCTGCGTCAATCTCGAAGAACCCGGCTTCATTTCCGCCGACAATGAAATACTGTACGACTCCGTGGCTTGCAAAAGGGCCCATACTGGAATCAGCGTCAGTAGCAGTCAGAGTGGCCACAGAGATACCAAATGTGTTTTCCGGCACAGATGCTTGCACTATCAACTGCTGAAAAGAAGGAGCGTTATCGTTCAAAAGAGTGATATTCACCGTAGCACTCTGCGGGACACTAGTGGCAATTCCATCACTCACGGAGATCTCTAACTCTCTCACACCAGGCTCAGGCTCTGAGGCAGTGTTGCGATAAGCTAGAGACGCTATCAAGGTTCGAAAGTTCTCAAGGGTAGAGGATACCTGGCTGAACCGGAAGGTGTACACTCGCTGCAGCAGCAGGAGATTGTTGGTTTCCATAACAACCAAGGACTGGTCAGAACTCGGATCTTCAAATCCCAGTACTTCAGCGCCTCCATTGTACACGTTCCGAATTGTGACGAGGAGAGAATCCAGAAGTGTGCTGTCGTTGTCCCTTAGAAAGATGGTCCGTGATCCTACGATGCCGACTGCTGCAGTCTCTTCTGTATAACTCACACCAAAACCCAGACCCTCGTTGATTAGAAGCTCTGGGGCATCATTGACTGGCCTCACGGTGATAGCTGTTCTCACCAAGGAACTGTTTGCCTCTCCATCGTTCACGACAAACTCCACCTCCCTCAGCCCTTCAGACGGCTCGTCTGCACCGTTAAAGTAAGTAATAGTCCGTAGAACGGCTGCATACTCTTCCAGTGTCGCTACACCCTCAATTTCAATCAGCGTAGGTGAACTGGATACTTGCAGAGGAGGGCTCACTTGAGACGAGTCAAGCAGCAGGCCTTCAAAATTGAGGTCCATAACTGGAGAGAAAACGACTGTGCCAAAGTGCAAGAAGTTGCTGTCGACATCTCTTATTGCCAGTTGGGGGCTTGTGACTGAAATTGGGGATGAACCCTCAAAAAATTCTATTTCAAAATCGGTTCCCTGGGAGGGTCCATTTAGATCCACAATGGGAGGGTCGTTTACCAGGCTAAAGGTCACAAAGGTCATTGCTAAGGCAACAGCAAAACCATCAGAAACACTGAATTGTACCCGTCTCAGGTCAGCAGCCGGACTGGCCAGGAGGTTGTCATAGCTAACTGAGCGCAAGAGGGCAGCAAAATCACCTAGTGGAGCTGGGCCTTGAAGCAAGATGGAATTCTGTGACACTGTGATGGTTATGAGGGTACTAAGTGTCTCATTTATGTCCAGTCCTTCGTCAGCTTCATCTGGTGCGTTAAGAAGAGTGACAGTTGCATTCTGAAGTTCTGTACTGTCACTGTCTGTGAGAGAGAAATCCAGCTGTGACGTGAGCAGCACTGGACCCTGCCCCTCCACAAACTCCACCTGGTAGTCCACATTTCCACCCAAATCTAGCCTGGGGGCATCATTGACCAGGACCATCGTCACATCTGCAAGAGCCGGTTCGCTTTCCAGCAGCCCATCCGAAGCAACAACCTGAATGGATCTTTGGACTGGTGATGGCTCATCCGCTTCATTGAAGTAGAATAAAGTTGTTAAGAGAGTCTCAAAATTGGCAAATGGTGCCACGGTAGACGATGCTATGGCAATCGAGTGATTGTCCTCGCCATACGTCACCTCCAGTGTACTGGACAAACCAATGAGCAGGCCCTCACTTTTCCCATCCTGTGGGTTTAGAAGCTCAATCCTTACAGACACAATACCGCTGTCTCCAGTGTCGGGATCGGTTATCTCGACCATAGATCCGGTTAGAGCAACAGGAGGCCCTTCTTCTGTAAAAACCGCTTCATAACCAGTTCCAGACGATGTTGCATCAAGGTCCACTTCTGGATCATTGTCATTAATGAGCTGAATGAGTACTGTGATCTCGGTCGAGTCAGAAAATGTTCCATCTGATACCGTTATCTCCAGTCTTCGGCTCTCGGGAGAAGGCTCTTGCCGGGTGTTGATAAAGGTGAGTGTCTGGAGGAGAGAGGTAACTTCGGAGGTGGTGAACGAACCCAAAAACTCGAGTAACTGGTTGCTCAGCTGCGAGTTTGGTGGTGGGTTGGGCACAGAGAGGCGGTCGCTTGGCTGGCCTGCGAGCGATACCCTCACTTGCCGGATTGGAAGAGAGTCTGGGTCTGAGACGCCAATGCCTGGGGCAATCAGAAGGCTGTCTTGACCTTCGGTAAAGATGACTTCAGCGGGAGCTTGGAGTATGGACGGAGGATTATCGTTTGTGTCTACGATATCGATGATGACGGTTGCCATGGATGAGAGGGGCACAGCCCCACCATCAGTAGCAGATACAGCCAGCTCAAAGCGGTCCACCACTTCAAAGTCTATACTCCTATCTGATTGCAGCTGACCAGTAAGGGGGTCGACGGTAAAAAATCCATCCGGGTCCCCAGCAATAATCCTGTAGGTGATATCTGAGTTTGAGCCAATGTCTGCATCACTTGCACTCAAGGGGGGTGTCGTCACGACAACAGTCCCCTGGGGGGAATTTTCAGTCAGTGCAGCTGTGTAATCTACTGTGAAGGTAAACTGGGGCGGGTTGTCATTAGCATCTAGTATAGCCACTGTGACGTTAGCGGTGGCTGAAAATTGGGGATTTCCCCCATCCGAAGCCAGTACAGTCAGTACATAAAACTCTTGCTGCTCCCGATCTAGAGATTGCAAGGTTGATATGGTTCCGTTGGAGGCAATGTCGAAGGCTCCCCCAGTGTTTCCAGATAAAATCTCAAAAGAAATTTGGCCACTGGGGCCACCGTCGAGGTCGGTAGCTTGGAGTACGATCACCGAAGTTCCACTCGGCTCATTCTCTCGCAGGTTAGCCTGGTACTGACTCTGAGAGAACACGGGCACGTGCTCGTTTGCTTCAAGAATGGTGATGCTGACGATAGCGGTATTTGCTAGGGGCAACTCTGCTTGCAAATTGCTGGCAGATACAGTGAGAGTGTATAACGATTGGAGTTCAAAATCCACGGGATTTGCAAGAGATATCTCTCCTGTTTCATCATCTATTACAAAAATTCCTTCCGTGTTACCGGCCACAATTTGATAGGTCACAATGGCATTAGTCCCACTGTCCAAATCTGATGCCACCACTTGCAAGATGGTCGTCCCGATTCCAAAATCTTCCGGAAAAGAAGTGGAATAGTCTTCTGGGTCAAATAATGGTGCGTTATCATTTATGTCTTCGATGTACACCATTAGTCTAGCCGTTGCAGTAAGCGAGGGGAAGCCCTGGTCTGAGGCAACCACGGCTACATCATAGAAGATGACTTGCTCGTAATCCAGAGACACGTCCAGTGAGATCACTCCGCTTTGCTGATCAATGGAGAATGGGAGGGCTGTTTCGCTTATGAGCGAAAAACGGACATCAGCGTTGCTTCCTGCATCAGAATCGCTGGCCTCGAAGGTGGCAATGACAGAGCTGATGGGGTGATTTTCGGTCAAGTTGACAGCTGTGAGTGTTTCGGCAAACACCGGGGCATTATCGTTGGTATCATCTACGGATATTGTTACAGTGACGCTGCTCGAGAGTTGGGATGTTCCTTGGTCTGTTGCTATGACTTCAAAGTCGTAGCTGGACTGAGTCTCGCGATCCAGGCTTGTGAGAGAGAAAATGGATCCAGTGCTTTCGTCTACAATGAAGGCATTTGTGTCACCCTCTGCAATGGAGAAGCTGACGACGGAATTGTCTCCAGAATCCAAATCAAAGGCTGCAACAGCAAGAACAAACGTATTTTCATTAGAATTTTCGGCAATTCTGGCATTGTAAGCAGTCTGGTTAAACTCAGGCGTGTTGTCATTCTCGTCCAGTATAGAGACGAAGACGGTAGCAGTGCCCGAAGGAAGCGGGTTAGGGATGCCATCCGTCGCAATGATCCCCAGCTGGTATTCTCGAACTGATTCAAAGTCAAGAGTAATGGCTGTAGTCAAGAGCCCGGAAGATGGGTTAACTTCAAATGCATTTCCCGTGTTTCCATTAATCAGTTCGTATGTGATATTACTGGTGTCGCTGTCGTTTGCTTCCAACTGCAGTATTGACGCTCCAAGAGAAAGAGACTCAGAGATTGATACGAAATACTCCGTCTGCTGAAAGGTAGGTCTGACATCGTTCTGATCCACCACGGAAACTACAATTTGTGCAGTGCTGCTGAGGACTGGGTCACCGCTGTCTGAAGCTACGACACCAAGGGTGTAGACCGGTTGGGTTTCAAAATCAAGAACAGCCAGAGCAACCACCTCTCCAGTATCTGGGTCCAGCTGGAATAACCCACTGCCTTCTCCCGCTGCAAAGCTGTAGGTTACTATGGCATTTGGCGGGCTATCAATATCAGTTGCTGAAACAGTCACAAGGGGGGTCCCACCATTAGGGGGGCTGTTTTCTATGACCGTAGCTGAGTAAATTTGTTGAGAAAACACCGGAGGGTTGTCGTTGACATCATTCACGATTACGAGAATATCTGCAGAAGCAGATTGTGTAGAAATAGGATTAGTTCCAACGTCGACTGCCACTACTGTTAATGTATACCCTTCCTGCGTTTCTCGATCGAGACTGCCAGCTAAGGTAATGGCACCCGTAGTAGAGTTCACTGCAAACAGCCTGTCGCTGTTCCCGGTGGTGATGGCGAACTGTACTGGCCTGTCCAGCTGCCTCCTGTCTGTGACTTCTAGTAGCACAAGCAGGGTGTTGACTCCGGCATCTTCTGCGATGCTGCTGATGTATCTCTCCTCGCTGAATTCAATGCAGGAGCCATCGCAAAGCTGGCAGGTGGAGCTGACGTCGGGATAAGCCTCCACTGGACACTCGGCAACACAAGTCACTCCATCTAGAGCCAGGACATTTTGACAACTCTGGAGAGAGGAGGGGAGGGGGGGGGGAGGGAGGGAGGGTGGGAGAGTTGGTAAAATAATAGTAAATGAGTCTCTAGAGAGCAACGGTAGTGATGTATTATTGGAAATTATCGGTTTGAAAAATTGATTTTGATGCAGAATTTATAGAAGGATGTAGGTTAGAACGCTTATGGTTAGCTTATAATGAGTTTACACTAACATCATAGCATCATCGAGTTTAAACAGAGGGCAAAAGTTCAAAGTGGCAACTTTGAACCCCTACCATGAATGACATCATGAAACTAGTACAGGTATTGTTTTTAATCCCTTATCCCCCCCCACCGAGTGTGCCCCTTTCATCACCCAAGCTAATTACTCACCACGCAGTCGGTAGGCCCAGGTCCAACACACTCATTGCACTGGCCGTCACAGGGCAGACACCCTTCGTCACGTTCGATCCCAAAATGCCCTGGAGCACAAGAGAAACACTCCAGACCAATAACATTGGGCTTACAAGGACACTGGCCAGTCTCAAAATCGCACACGGTGCTCCCTCCAATCGTGCCGACTTCGTTACACTGACACACCTCACATCCTTGAGGGTTTGATGCCGTCAAGTTAAAGTGCTCGACTGCACACTGATCACAAGTTCTTCCTGTCACAAGTTCCTTACAGCCGCACTGGCCAGAGTCGCTGCCATCTGCGCTGTCCCCGCGTTGGCAATCTCCGTCGTCTGAAACACCAGCCGAAGTACAATTACACTGCCGACAGGCCGTGGGGGAGTCTATGGGTACGCCAGACGGTCTGTAGTAGAAGTCTATACATGAGTCGCATTGAACACCCTGGGTATTGTCGGCACAGTCTATGCACACACCTGTAGCCACGTCAGGGTCGTACACACAGGAGGATGCATGGTTATTACAGGTGCACATTTGACACTCGTTTGCAGAGGTGACGGTACCAGCCACCCACGGCCTGTTGTTGAAGAGAGGTAGACAAATTTCACAGTTTGATCCGGAAGTTTGATGTTCGCAGGCACAGTCTGCATCCATACAACTGTCAGCATGGCCGTTACAAACACACCCCTGTCCGTAAATAATGACCTCACTGATTGCGAAATACTGTTCATTCGGATCTTCCGAGTTCCAATCAAGAAGTTCCACCCTAATATGGGTTGCTTGGGCAAACTCCTGAAGGTCCGTATTGAGGTTAAAACTTTGTATGCTGTCTGCACTAGGTCTGTTTCCGACATCCAGCACCCGAAACTCGACAAACTGGTCAGGCAGGGGTAGGGAAGACGATGTAATGCAGTTGACATCAGTCGGAGTGAGCAGCAGACCGTTGTTAGGGAGACCAAAAACAGAGCAATCTGCAGCGTAGTACTGCCGAGGGGAGAAAATTATCCCATCTACTGAGTAATGGAGAACCATCGCTCTCGGCAACAGGGAGCGGAATTGAAAGGCAATGGAAAGAGCTGTCCGAAGACCTCCGAGATTGATAGTGACATTAACTGGGGCCTCTCCGGTTACCGACTGCCACCAAGTGGAGGATTCCCCGTCGTTAATGAAGCTGACATCATGAGCGTCGTCGCCAACACGAGGCACTCGACTGGTGCCGGAAGGGTTTGAACACTCGTAGGCAAGGGCAACGGGGTGGGAGGGAGGACAGCGGCAAGAGGGCTGCGTGTGCAATGCTGGAGTCACTGATGCAAGTACTCTGATGTCACTGTCTGAGAGAGTCGAGTTGAAGAAGAAGGCAGAGTGCATCAGACCTGCATGTGCAAATGAGTTGAGAAACATAGCTATATCAAGGCACGAAATATTCATAGTGTAGCTTAGAACATGTCACAAAAGCTAAGTCACTAGCTGAGCAGTGACTGATGTGAGAATGACATGAAATATTTTTGGAAGGACTTACAATCCTACAAACAGTTAAAGGA
Source organism: Phakellia ventilabrum (assembly GCA_963921505.1). Lineage (NCBI taxonomy): Eukaryota > Metazoa > Porifera > Demospongiae > Axinellida > Axinellidae > Phakellia > Phakellia ventilabrum. The sequence continues at coordinate 970,085 of OY997400.1, read as the reverse complement.
CTTAGGTTCAGCCTTAGAGCTTAGATGTGGTAATAGACATTTGCAAAATCAGAGATGAAAGTGTCCTCATGATCACATATTGCTTTGATCCCACCTTCCTCATGCCAGTGACTTCAAAGCTAATTGATCATTCACCCACCCAATAGCCTAGTGGGGTTTGCTCTTGCAAAAATAGTAAAACTTCTGTACCTGCAAATCTAGAGTCATCCTGAATCCTCCTCCCGAGAAACACCTCCCCTGGTCCGTCTTCCAGGGCGGCAATGAGTGACAGCATGGAGTGTGGCTCTCCATCAATGAAAAATGTGAAGCTATCTCCAAATACGGTTACTGCAATGTGATGAAGCTGTCCATCTGCAAGATTTACCCTCTCCAATAGGAGGGTACGGAACCCTTCGTCAAGTCCCTCTGGTCGGTACTCAAAAATGGCCGACTGATCAGTGGAGTTGAGGAATAGAGCATAGAAGCTAGTCAGTCCACTTGGAGTTGTCTTGGCAAACACATACCTGAAGAGAGAAACAGAGAAGGAAATTAAAGAGAGAAAAGGAGGGAGGGAAGGACAGATGAAAAAACAGCTGCTTACAGAGGAGTTGGGAATAGTCAATGAATAGTTCAATCATTTTTATGAATGAACAGTTCAATCATTTTTATAAACAGAGGGCACACACATAAAATCAAATTGTAATTGCAGGTTCCCTGTCTCATAAACTGTCCTCACGTCATTGCTCACCCAGTGTTGCCTGCCTCCTGCTGCAGCCATACTGTGAATGTGAAGCCCTGGGAGGGTTGGAAATTTAGCTCCTGTGGGATGCCCACGAAAGAGTCAGGGCTTCCATTGAAGGTGTAGACCAGAGAACCATCTTCTGCTGTGTCGGTTTGCAGCTGTGTAAATGAAGTACTTATAGTAAACTTGCATGCCATCATTTTGCTGAGAAAATGCACATTAACTAAGGTCAAAATTTTAACCACACTGAATACAAAGTTTCTACTATATATCTTCACAGAAATAAGGCCTGAACACAGTGGAAAACATTGCAGGTGCATTGGTTGCCATACAATACTTTCATAAATGGCATGAGTAACAAAAAAAAATTAGCACACTCTCATCAATACACAAATAATTAAGTCTGCACGCCATGGTAAAGTGCCTGCTGTCTAAGCATGCACATGTAGAAATCTCAGTACGTATATTATCTATGGTCTAGCCATACTCGGTCTAGTAAACAAAATGAATAACATTGTCACACAATGAATCCAGAAGCCAGTCCACACTGTATCACAAACAACCTATTACATATCTTCTTACATGTGCTAGGCGTATAGCACTTTTCTACACGCGCGCGTACACTGCAAACCAAACAACAAATGATTCCAAAACATTCAATTCAGCGACAGATCATCTAGCTAGAGAGCTCAAAATACTACACATCGCAACATGTAGGCCCTGGTTCCTTACCACGCCGGCCGCTAAGGTCCCCACTTCCAGCAGACTCACTCCCTGCGGGATCGTTTCGCCGTGGGGGCACGTATTATTACACACGTCCGAGCACCCCCCGGGATTTCGGCAATCACCGCAGGTGGAAGTTGCAGCGGCTTCCTGGAAGAGGGCCAAATTCTGAGAGAAATCAAGAGGAGGGAAGAGCCCTTGACCAGCAGCAGATGCAGCACAGAACGTCAGGGCTACAGCTAGGATCACTGCGGTCTTCATAGCGTTCTGCAGAAGAGAAGTGGGAGGGGCACAATTAGACACGGCGGGAAATGGTAGTTACAGCCGCTCTAGTCAGTGATGTCGGATCATTCACCTGGATCTTTCACTACACTAGTTAATCATCATGAGCTTTGTATTGCCTTCTTAGTTTGGATCTACTTTGCTTCCAGTGACGCCCACTATACAAACTACCTAGGGTGGCGGGGGCGTTTCTCTCTAAATAACCGAAATCCGGAGAAAATTGATAACTAAAGCCCATCGATGAGGTCACGTCAGGGTCGTGGTTAATAATTATTTAACAGTCAAGATGGAGAAGAAATATAATATGAGAAGTCCTGGTGAGTTTTTGATACACCATTTTGATGAAGTATAATTATAAAAGTAGACCAGCTGTGCCAAGTGCTCCGTTCTGACATAAAATGATATGTATTTGCCATTTTGCGACCATCAGGGGTAAAACGTCTCATGCGAGAGGCCATTGAGTTAAAGGACCCTACACCGATGTACTTTGCCCAACCCTTAGACGTAAGTCTCCTTAATTTGTGTATGCTCCAAATTACTCATCTACTTCTCAGTTGTATGACTAGTTCTCAATTAACCCCTTTGGTAATTCACTTTAGGAAAATCTATTCGAGTGGCATTTTACAATCCAAGGCCCCCAGGGGACGGAGTTTGAGTCGGGGCGCTATCACGGCAGGATCCTCCTCCCCACAGAGTATCCCATGAAGCCGCCCAGTATTATCATGCTCACGGTGGGTGAGGTGTGGTCATATGTAGACAGGAAACATAATCTGTATACAATGTACATGTACATGTACACATCGGAAATTGCCACATGTCTCATTATTGTCATGGGGCTTCCTTTTGGTGTGTTAATATAATTGAACACGCCTCCCTCCTTTCCTCCTCTTCCTCTCACCCCTCTCCTCCCTCCGCTCCATTCTGTCCCCTCTCCCCCTTTTCCCCTCCCTCCCCTTTCCTCCCCTCTCCCTACCTTTCCCTCCATCCTCTCTTCCTTCTTTCTTCCCCCCTTCCCTACATTCCCCTCTCTCCCTCCCTCTCTGTCTCTTCCTATCCTTCCTCCCATCTATCCCTCTCTCTCCTCCCTCCTCTCTCCCCCTCTCCTTCTCTCCTGCCCCACTATCCCTCCCTTGCGCAGCCAAATGGGAGGTTTGAGCTCCACCAGAAGATTTGCCTGAGTGCCTCTTCCTATCACCCTGAGCTCTGGCAGCCCTCCTGGAGCAGTGAGTAGCTGGACAGCACTAGCAATATAGCCTCCCAAGTCCCCCACCCCCCCACCCCCCACCCCCCTCACCCCTACTCCCTAGCCCTTCCTAATCACCTGGCCAATACTTCAGCTACTACCTTGATAATATGGCAACTCCCGCCCCAAAAGTGAAGTTCTGATGAAACCAAAGAAGTCCACACTGTAGAGTTTATGGAGACACCATGTAGTTGTCCTTTTGGTATCTGAATTGTGCTACAGTCATGCATAACATAGAAAGTCAGTCTAGCTTGTCAAGAAGCTAAACATTAACTTTGCATGGCCTAACGATTCCATTTATTTCGAAAATATCAGTTTCTCGTCCTTTCCCTCTCTCCATGTAGTCCGCACTGTCCTGCTGGCTATCATTGGGTTCATGCCGACAGAGGGGGTGGGCGCCATTGGCTCCATGGACTGCCCTCCAGAGGAGAGAAGGAAAATGGCAAGGAGGTCGGTCTGCTGTACAGGGGTTCATTTAGGAAGATCCCTAGGGGGGGGGGCAAAAGCATGGTGGAAGACATTTTGGGGTGTGTGTGTGTGTATAGTGAGCAATATTCAATTTTGAAGGGTTGAAATCCCAAAGGGGAAAGGGGGGGGGGGGGGGCACAAAGTTTGCAATTGGGGCGAATGCCCCCCCCTAAATGAAGCCCTGGTCTAGCATTTGACTGTGGACTGAAAGTTGCACGTTTGAATTCCACCGGTTGCCTCCCAGGTGAAATGTTTCTTTACCCCACCTCCTCTTGGGAAACCAGCTGAAAGGGCCTGGAGGTAAAAATCAACACCCTTTGCCTTTTTTTCCTCCCTATTACCTACTTGATTATATGAAACTGAATTGATTTATCTTCCCCCGCTCTGTAGGTCTCTGGACTGGGTGTGTCCCATCTGTGGAGTGGCTAACAAGTTCATACTTCCTCAAGGTGTAGTACTATTACAGCTGCTGTTGTTTACAGACGTCCATTAATGAAGATTGGTGCATGCTCAACTGCCGTAGTGTGTTTAATAAGTGTCTTCCTGGGAGAGGAGGCTAGTTTAGAGAGTTCTGTCTTTTCTGTAGCTGCGGAAGGCTCTTCCCAAGAGCAGGCCTTGGAAGAGGCTGCCAACATCGTGACACAGATGGCATTCAAGGTGTGTTGGAGTAAGAAAACTCACGTTGGCTGCTCTACAGTAATTTGTCATGCAAGTATACCAAGTCTTTTTGTAGTGATATTTTCAGGGATTCTCTCAATTGGCTTGAACTTTCAGCATCAAATTGCCGATGTTTCGACTACAATGCTGCAGTCTTCTTCATCAAAGACGACTACATTATAGCAATGTAGTCAAAACGTCAGCAATTTGATTTTGTGATGTGAAGATTTCTGGTTGGAATTCATGTAATTTACCAGTCACAATATTCCTGTTTCTCTACTCATACTCAGTCTGAGGATGAAGTGAAGAGACTGAAGCAGAACCAGTCACAGAAAACAGCTACGGAAGCCGGACACAAAGAACCTTTAGTGAAAGAGACAGCTGCTCAGAATCAAGCTGAAACCAACCCTAAGATAACCAGTCCCGATTCCACAACAACTGATTCCAGTATCAAAACCAATCCCATTCCACCTCAAGAAGCCAATTCTCCCAGTGCCGGTGCTGAAAGTGAATCTGCATCACTCAGACAACGGCATGTACCCTCTCCATCTGCCACTGGCCCGCCTGGCGTAAAGCCTGGACCGCTTCCAGCCTCAGGTCATAGACACAGTGCACAGCGCAGCCAAAGACAGACATCCAGTGGAGTGGGCTCTCTTGCCTTGATATCTGTGCTGCTGCTGGCAATAGTCATCCTGCTCGCAAGGAGGGCTTTTCGACCATATGAAACAAGTTTAGAGTGACTGTTTTTTTAATATTATAGCAATAATCTATATCAAACAATGCCACAGTACTATATATATAGCTGTTTTTGACCTACTGAAATTATTAATGAAAGGTGTGAGCAGTGGCCATGTATGCCTATTAAATTGAAGGGCTCAGAACCATAGTGGGCTAATCCACACTGGAAATTGCAGACAAAAGGTCAAAGGGTCACGAGCCGATCAGTGCGCGTGCGCGTGCGCCTAGAATTAATTAGAAGCGGGCGCCTGAGGCAAGTGAGCCTGCGCATGCGTAAGGCGGGGAAAAGCGAAAAACGAGGGTATAAAAACCAGGCCACCGATCCGATCCAGTTTTAATAGGCAGAATGCAGATGCAGCAAAGACTACGACTTCGGCCTCGTTGTTTTGAAATGCGCTGAAAAGCAAAACCTTCAACCGCCACTCACTGCACCAATGTAGGAGAGCAAGCAAGACTGGAAAGCCGAGCATGCGAAGTACGTCGTGAGTTGCCGCAAGTTTCAAATTTATATCAGATTCACAGTACATGTGCGTGCTGTCATGTGTTCCTTCTGTTGCAGTGTTGCCGAAGCCTTGCCCTCATTCAAACCTCTTCCTATTAAAAAGTGTATCCTGGCTCGGCTCTAGCGTGCAACATGGATGTCACAGCCTTTGCGAAGTATGTCCGTTTGTTGTGTATAGTATATACGTGCATTGTTATTACTATTTAAAAAATTACTGTCAACTTGTTGGACGCATTGTTAGTGAATAATGCTGTACATTTACAGGTGTTCCTTGGCCCAACTCAGTAGACTCTGCGAGAGTGGCTGACTGACTATGCTGATGGGCAGCGGAAACAGCTATGGTGGACACTGCAAGTATCCGGGAACATCTGACACTACCTGTTGTATGTGAGGCAGCATGCCAATGGATGTGGTGAGTGTTGGTGTTACATGTGTAATGCAGGTGATCATGAGTTGGTTGGTAAAACGGTATATTAATTGCATAGCATTGCTATCTTTATCTATGTGGTAGACTGGTACATGTATATCACGTAATTCTACAATCATACAAAAGGGTTTGGATGTTTTGAGTGTTGGTATTGCACTGTTGTGGTGCAGATGAGTTGTTTGACAAAAAAAAAATTGTCTTTGTTATGTGCGTGTGCTGTAGCTACGCTCAATTATTGGTTTGTAGATGTGTAAGTTAAATAGAATAATAATAATATGTGTTGGTGTTTGAATGTGGTGCGGTTTATCAACAGAGAAAGTGTAGCTAGCGGTATCATATTGAGCCCAAAACAATGTGGCAACCTGACAAAGAAATATAATCTCCATAAACATGTACTACTGACCATACAATTTTATAATAATTGATGTTTATGCAATTGACTTGGTTCAGTGTGAAGGTTGTTGCAGGACATGATAAATTTGTGGTTATATTGTGTGGAAAGGTTTGTGAGAAGGTTGTGAGGCACCGAGTGTTGGTGTTGGAGATGGTGAAGTTTGGTGTGTTGGTGTTGGTTATATGGTGTAATTTGATCGCTGCAGTTGAGTTCGGTTGGTGAAAAGGCATGCCGTGGTATATGTATTGCCACTAGTATTACGTGTATGTACAATGTGTATTATAGGGATGCTGTGATATTTCTGCCATGCAGTATTGCATGTACGTGCAATTACCATTCTACATATAATCTGCCCATGGTGTATTATCCGCCCATCCCCTTCTTTGAATATCAGTTATGTTGGAGGGTATTTACATATAGTATCCGCCCACCCATTATACTGTCCGTATTCTATATACGTATTATCCGCCCAAAGAGACCTGTATGCTCAATTCTGTACTCCGTGAAGAAGACCCAGTTGGGTCGAAACGTCATGTAGCTATGAATTTCTATTTGGCAACTATCAACTTTCTCTTCATAACTGTTTACCAATATGTCTCTACTTAGTCTAACGAGTACTAGTATGAAGCTGTAGCGAGGCCAATCCTACTTCCTATATCCGCCCATGATATATTATCCGCCCAGCCCCTTCTTTGAACAACAGTTATGTTGGAGGGTATTTACATATATAGTATCCGCCCACCCATTATACTGTCTGTGTCTGTGTGAGCTAAATCTATAACTAAAAACTGAAAACTCCAAGACAGTGTGTTTGTGTATTCTTCCAGCCACCGGTATTACATGTACATGCAATTATCTGCTACGTATTCTTCCTCTGTTAAATTGTTTTATTCGGCTTGCACACAGGTGAGGCAGCAGTTGTCGTTTGCCTACATGATTATTTTTCTCTCTGCTTGCTGTTCCTCTTTCATCAATAGACTGGAGCAGCTCGGACGTGAATCCAGGTGACGAAGATGTCTGGGGGTTGCTGACAACTGGTGGAGCTAGGTGACAAGATATCTGACGATTGAGCCAAATGGATGAGTTGCTGAGTTGTTCTGGCTTGCTTAGATGCAACTTAGGTTAAGCTTTTCCCCCTTCCTTTTTCTCTCTGCTTGCTGTTCCTCCTTCATCCATAGACTGGAGCAGCTCAGACGTGAATCCAGGTGGTGAAGATGTCTCAGGGTTGCTGATGACTGGTGGAGCTAGGTGACAAGATATCTGACGATTGAGCCAAATGGATGAGTTGCTGAGTTGTTCTGGCTTGCTTAGATGCAACGTACATTAAGCTTTTTCCCCTTCTGCTTGTTGTTTCCTCTTTCATCCATAGACTGGAGCAACTTGGACGTGAATCCAGGTGACATGATGTCTGGGGGTCACCAGATGTTGACGTGAACCCAGGTGACAAGTTGTCTGGGGGTTGGTGGTGAAGCTAGGTGACAAGATGTTTGACGATTGAGCTGAGTTGTTCTGATAGAACTTATGTTAAGTTATTTTTGCTTGTTCCAGGCTCTAGGCTCCATGCAGGCTCTAGGCTCCAAGCTTCAGGCTCCAGGCTCTACAGGCTTCAGGCTCTAGGCTCCAGGCTCTAGGCTCCAGGCTCCAGGCTCCAGGCTCTAGGCTCCAGGCTTGCTCCAGGCTTCAGGCTCCAGGCTCTAGTCTCCAGCCTATGTAGGCTCCAAGCTTCAGGCTCCAGGCTTCTGGCTCCAGGCTTCAGGGCTTGCTCCAGGCTTCAGGCTTCAGGCTCTAGGCTCCAGGCTCTAGGCTCCAGGCTCCAGGCTTGCTCCAAGCTTCAGGCTCCAGGCTTCCAGCTCTAGGCTCCAGGCTCCAGGCTTCAGGCTCCATGCTTCAGGCTTGTTCCATGCTTCAGGCTCCAGGCTTCAGGCTTCCAGCTCTATGCTCCAGGCTCAAGGCTTTCTCCAGGCTTCAAGGCTGGCTCTTCAGGCTCTAGGCTCCAGGCTTCAAGCTCTAGGCTCCAGGCTGGCTCCAAGCTTCAGGTTCCAGGCTTCCGGCTCTAGGCTCCAGGCTCAAGGCTTGCTCCAGGTTTCAGGCTGGCTTCAGGCTCCAGGCTCTAGGCTCCAGGCTTCAAGCTCTAGGCTCCAGGCTTGCTCCAAGCTTCAGTCTTCAGGCTCCAGGCTTCCGGCTCTAGGCTCCAGGTTTCAGGCTGGCTTCAGGCTCGCTCCAGGCTTCGGGCTTCCGGCTCTATGCTCCAGGCTCTATGCTTTCTCCAGGCTTCACTGAGTCTTCAGGCTCCAGGCTTCCGGTTCTAGGCTCTAGGCTCCAGGCTTCAAGCTCTAGGCTCCAGGCTGGCTCCAAGCTTCAGTCTTCAGGTTCCAGGCTTCCGGCTCTAGGCTCCAGGTTTCAGGCTGGCTTCAGGCTCCCTCTAGGCTTCAGGCTTCCGGCTCTATGCTCCAGGCTCAAGGCTTTCTCCAGGCTTCACTGAGTCGTCAGGCTCCAGGCTTCCGGTTCTAGGCTCTAGGCTCCAGGCTTACTCCAGGTTTCAGGCTCTAGGCTCTAGGCTGGCTGCAGGCTGCATGCAGGCTCTAAGCTCCAGACTTCAGATTGCCTCTTCAGGCTTCAGGCTCCAGGCTGGCTTCAGGCTTCAGGCTCTAGGCTCCAGGCTTGCTTCAGGCTTCCGGCTCTAGGCTCCAGGCTTGCTCCAGGCTGGATCTTCAGGCTCCAGGCTTCAGGCTGGCTCTAGGCCCCAGGCTTCAGGCTGGCTCTTCAGGCTCCAGGCTTCAAGCTCTAGGCTCCAGGTTTGCTCCAAGCTTCAGTCTTCAGGCTCCAGGCTTCTGGCTCAAGGCTTCAGGCTCAAGGCTTGCTCCAGGCTTCAGGCTCCAGGCTTCAGGTTCCAGGCTTCAGTCTTTAGGCTCCAGGCTTCCGGTTCTAGGCTCTAGGCTCTCCAGGCTTCAGGCTCCAGGCTGGCTTCAGGCTTCAGGCTCTAGGCTCCAGGCTTGCTCCAGGCTTCAGGTTCCATGCTTCAGGCTGGCTCCAGGCTCCAGGCTTCCGGCTCCAGGCTCTAGGCTTCAGGCTCCAGGCTGGCTTCAGGCTCTAGGCTCCAGGAGGCTTCAGATTCCATGCTTCAGGCTGGCTCCAGGCTCCAGGCTTCCGGCTCCAGGCTTTAGGCTCCAGGCTCCTGGCTTGCAGCTCTAGGCTCTAGGCTCCATCCAGGCGTTGTGACTCTTCTCGGCTTCCACAATTTTTTCACCTGCTTGTTCCTGTTTCATCCATAGTCTGGAGCAACGTGGACGTGAATCCAGGTGACAAAGATGTCTGGAGGGTGCTGATGACTGACGGTGAAGCTAGGTGACAAGATGTCTGATGATTGAGCCAAATGGATGAGTTACTGAGTTGCTTAGATAAACTTACGTTAAACTTTTTTTCCCCTCTGCTTGTTTTTTCCTCTTTCATCTATAGACTGGATCGAGCAACTCGGACGTGAATCCAGGTGACATGATGTCTGGGGGTCACCAGATGTTGACGTGAATCCAGGTGATAAGATGTCTGGGGGTTGGTAATATGACTGACGGTGAAGCTAGGTGACAAGATGTCCTATAATGATTAAGTCGAGTGGATGAGTTGCTGAGTTATTCTGATATGTACAACTTGTGTTAAGCTATTTTTTCCCTCTGCTTGTTTCCTCTTTCATCCATAGACTGGAGCAACTCGGACGTGAATCCAGGTGACTAGACGTCTGGGGATCACCAGATGTTGACGTGAATCGAGGTGACAAAGATGTCTGGGGGTTGCTGATGACTGGTGAAGCTAGGTGACGAGATGTCTGGGGTTCACCAGATGTTGACGTGAATCCAGGTGACAAGATGTCTGGGGGTTCCTGGTGACTGATGGTGAAGCTATGTCTGACGATTGAGCCGGGGGTTGGTGAATCTAGGTGACAGATGTCTGGGGGTTGGTGAGCAACCAGATATTGAAGTCTAGGTGACAAAATGCGGTAGCTATGTGTCATGTGATTATGGTGTGGTATTGTTTTTTATGAAGCTATAAAAATAATTAAGATATAGAAATCTAGGCGACAAGATAGCTGGAGGTGATATTTAAAATTGAGCTCAATCCTCCAATATGCAATAACTATGTGTGATGTGGTTATGTGGTTTATGATGCTGTAAATTATTTCAGTATGTGCTAAAGGTTGTATTTTTGGCTGGAGGTGATATAAATTCAATCCTCCAATGTGCAGTAGCTATGTATGATGTGATTATGGTGTGGTTATGTGTTTTATGATGCCATAAATTCTTTTAGTACGTGCCAAAGGTTGTATTTTTGGTGATTGTGGCAGTTGAGTTCTGGTGAGTTGGTGGTGGCTGTATTCTGGTGATTGTGGAAAATGAGTTGTGGCTGTGTTTTGGTGGTTGTGATGGCTGTATTCTGGTGATTGTGTTGTGGTGATTGTGGCAGAGAGATGTGGAAGTGAGATGTGGTGTAGTGCGCATCTTCCTAAAGGTGTGTATAATTTAACAGGCCTAGGGCCATTGTGATATAATCACTACTGGTATAGAATATGGCTGTATATCACTGTGTTAAAAGCCTACATTTCTTTTACAATGTCAAATATATATACATATTTTAAAAGAAAGGAAAAAGGATAGTAAAGAGGGTGGAAGAGGGTGGACCATCCTATAAAAAAATTCTAATCCCATAATCCTATAATTATTATAGAAATCTGTGTGAATATGGCTGCGGACCACTGTGCTATTTGATTTGCAGTTGTGATTGAAAGGTGGCCAGTAATGCAGGTCATTATAAAAATTAATTGTGAGTGGGTGTATTAATACACTAACAGCGGCGCTGATCTTCCTACAGGTGTGTACATAATTTGTATTTCATGTATTGTGTTTGCAATTATACTCTGTTAGATTTCTCTTTCTGCAGAAAACAATATATAGTATAATTCAGGCGGTGGTGGCCCTCCATTCTCTTTCCTTTAGCCTAATTTTTTCTTTTACAATGTCAAATATACATAAATTTGCACACAAAAAAAGGTTGGTAAAGAGGGTGGAAGAGGGTGGACCATCCTATAAAAAAATTCTAATACCATAATCCAAAATAATTATTATAGAAATGTGTGTGAATATGGTTGCAGACCACTGTGCTATTTGATTTGCAGTTGTGGTTGGAAGGTGGCCAGTAATGTGGGTCATTATAAACATTATTAAATTTGTGAGTGGGTGTATTAATACACTGACAGTCCGCGCTGATCTTCCTACAGGTGTGTACATAATTTGTATCTCATGTATTGTGTTTGCAATTATACTCTGTTTGATCTCTCTTTCTGCAGGAAACAGTATATAGTATAATTCAGGCGGTGGTGGCCCTCCATTGTTTTCCCCTTAGCCTATTTTTTTTTCCTTTGCAATGTCAAATATATTAAAAAAAATGGAAAAAGGATGGTAAAGAGGGTGGAAGAGGGTGGACCATCCTATATAAAATTCTAATACCATAATCCAAAATAATTATTATAGAAATGTGTGTGAATGTGGTTGCGGACAACTGTGCTATTTGATTTGCAGTTGTGGTTGGAAGGTGGCCAGTAATGCAGGTCATTATAAACATTATTAAATTTGTGAGTGGGTGTATTAATACACTAACAGTCGGCGCTGATCTTTCTACAGGTGTGTACATAATTTGTATCTCATGTATTGTGTTTGCAATTATACTCTGTTTGATCTCTCTTTCTGCAGAAAACAGTATATAGTATAATTCAGGCGGTGGTGGCCCTCCATTGTTTTCCCTTTAGCCTAATTTTTTCCTTTACAATATCAAATATAAAAATTAGGATGGTAAAGTCAAGAGGGTGGAAGAGGGTGGACCATCCTATAAAATAAACTAATACCATAATCCTACCTAGCTACCCATAAAACATCACATTGTACAGCTGTCTTTGCTAAACTGTTATCCTCTCGTTGCTAGCTGGAAGAAATGGTTGTATTGTGGATTGATAGTGATTGTAGAAGTGACAATGTGGTTGAATTTGGTGATTATATAGAAGTGAGGTACGCGGTTTGTGTTTTTGCCACAAACATCATTATTATAGATATGTGTACTGCTGCAAATTGGTGTGCTATTTGGTTTGTAATTGTGTTTGGAGGGTGGTAGCTTAGCTGGTGTATATACTCCCAATACAGTGTGCACTGATCTCCCTACAGGTGTGTACATATAATTATGCATTGTCTACTGTTCTGTTTGTTCACTCTTTCCAGCAGATAAAGCATTCAGAAACGTTTTCCGTTATGCAAAAAAGACCGTCCTTACACTTTTAGTCCTACCTAGCTACCCTGTATAACATCACTGCATTTACTATTTCCTTGCAGCAGTTGCTGCTTGAGAGCTGATTATTAGTTGGCGGAGATGATCTACCACAGAGCTGATCGATGCTACCACTAGCTGGCACAGAAGATCAGAAAAGGATGGAGAGACGATGGCTGAGGGGAGATGTGACTGCAAGCAGAACTGAATGAAGATGACACTATTATGTGTGTATTAATATGTTAGAATTGCTGGGCTGAGTTTTTGGTTTTTTTCCCCACCACTGGGTTGTTTTTCCCTGGCATGAGATTGGGCCTGCTTATGCCAAAAATTTTCTTTTGATTATGGCTATATTTCTGTTTGGCGCCAGTCCAGCAAAACATTTGTATTTGAAATGCTGTCCTTCAAATTTTTTTGGGTTCTGGATACAGGTAACAGCCTGGGCAAAACAATAATGGCGTCTGAATGCCTAAGTAGAGAACACATGACTGAAAAGATGGAGTATGTACCATGCACAGATCTAACTAGCAATAAGACTCCTATCACTATCAGCTTCTAGCTGTGTTGGAAAGACTATTTTGCATCTTGAACCAGCTGCTACCCTGTCTGAGATCAGCAAGCATGGAAATTCTAGGTGGGTGTTTCCCTATATTAGATCGCTGTCACCACACAAAATAGTTTGTTTTCGACTAGCCAGCGTAGGCAGGTAATACTTGCATGTTATTAATATATTACATAATGTCATACACTGTAATGATATGTGGTATATGTGAGCCTGTACTGTCTCCTAGCTAGTGTCCATCTCATCCTCAAATCCCTCAAGATCTGCAGCTGAAATGTCCCCAAACTCGTTGCCCACAACAGGCGGTGCCTTAGGAGTCTGCTGATTGGCTTCTTCACTTTTCACAGGCGGCAGTCCTCCCCTCGCCTTCCGGCTCTCCAGAAAGAACTGTGTCGGGTGTTCCAGGCTGAAGGGTGCTGTCGTCAGCTATGTGTGTGTGTATGTGTGTGTGTTTGAAGAGAAAAACAAATAAGGAGAAGGAGTGTGTGTGTGTGTGTGTGTGTGTACTTGACAGTACAAAAATAAACCCCCTAAATAACCTAATGACCTGTCGCATTCCCACTGACTATGTGGCTTGGTACAAACAACTGTCATTACTAAGCCAGAGAAAAAAACCTGGTTAGGGTGTGTGTGTAGCTTATGCAAATAATATTCCACAAAAGGTCATGGAGTACTAGAAACCAAAAGAACACGTACCCCGTGGACGATCTCAAAGTACTTCTGGCAGGCCAACTGGTGGTGAGAGTTTCTCATGTAGTCCAGGATTTGGTCGGAGTTCTTCTGAGAGAGCCCGTGGGAACTCAGCATGTGACGCACATGTGCTTCGTCCCAGTGGCGGAAAGGGCAGCCTATAGCCGGAGGAGGAAGGAGGAAGGAAGGGAAGTCTCTACAGCTGACGAGGGACTAGCTGCATCTTGCCGTGGGTAGGCTAAGAGTGCAACGCCATGGTGATCTCTAATGCATACCATGGTGGTCCCCTTGGCCGGGAGGGTTGGAGAGGATGATCTTCATGCAGCTGTAGGCGGTGTAGTTGGCCCTCTTTCCTTCCTTCCCATAGCTGTGCCTCACGTTGTAGGCATACTGCTTGTCAAACTGCAAAAGGAAGTTGTTGTGGTTTGTGCTAACGTTTGAAACTCGTCAGCTTCATAGCTTGCTCAATATTGGTGTTATGCAATCTATCAGGTTCTCACATAATCTCCATAAACAACCTAGAAATTTTCCTACTCAAGCTCAAAAAAAATAAATATTGCCGACCTTGTCTGGTTCCATCTTCTTGACGAATTCTGCCCTCCAGAAGGCCATGGCCTGCTCCAGGGTCATCCCGATGCTCTTGAGGAAGAGCCCGTACTGGAGCCGTCCGAAGTGCTTGAGATGGTGCTCCGTCCTCAGCGACTCATGGAGGTGGCGCATGCAGGGAGGGAAGGACTCCTTGGACATCTGGGGATCACAGGAGAGAGAGAAGGGGAGGGGGAGGACGGCATTGCTGTTATAATCTACTACATGTTTGCTACATTGGCTCACGAGATAGCGTTATATAAGTGAAGCCAAACAGACCTTTCTCAATGAACTGTATACTATAGTTTACTAACTGTAAACTATATACTATACTAACTGTAAACTATATAGTATACTAACTGTAAACTATAGTATACAACTTTAATGGCATCAGTTCCCCACTGCCAAGTCAGCTTTTATCTCTTTGCTCACTCTCACTGCTTCTGAATGTGTAAACTACCTGACCTTGTGTCTACTACAGCAGACAGCACATTTACATACGTACATGTGTGTACATTAGACTGAGATAGAGGCTTGGTCCCCTACTAGCCCCGCCTTCTCTACTTGCAAGGTATATATAGCTATGTACACGTTCTTGATAGAAGAAAATGGCAACCAAGTGTTGCAGAAGTGTGGCATTTGCTTAGTGGGGTTCACAGTAATATTTCTGTTCACAGTAAACTGTTCGTTTATACTGTCTCTGTAGCTCACGGCATCAATCTGATGGAGCTGTATCCCACCGGCAAACTGCGTGCCTGCGTCGGTAAAGTCTTCACCAAGATAGCGGTTTCTGTAAGAAATTACAGCAGATATTTGGAGTACTGAAGGAAGAGAAGATTTGTCCCCCCCCCACGCATCTTTCACCCTTTGTGATACATGCGATAAAGTATTGTAGCATACTGTAGTAGACTGGCTTACTTGAGAGACTTCAAAAGAGGAGCTATCCGTTCATCATCGTCCACCACCGACAAGTGATGTAGGGTTTTCTGCAAGAAAACAGCAATAAATAAACACTCAAATAATCAGCCAGTTCCAGAATAGGGGTGGTCAAAAAAATAAAAACGAGTAATAATAGGAGAGATTCTTTTAGAGACAGCTAAAAGTTAAGATGGTACTCACCACAAGCTCTTCTGACACCCTTGCTCTAAATTTGTTGCAGACGAGAGAAACAATCATATCGATGTTGGTGCTTGGGACATACACATAACCCTTGGGGGGGGGGGGGGGGGAGGGGAAGGGGAGAAAGAGGGAGGGTAGGAGGAGGGAGGGAGGGAGGGGAAGTGGGATCACATATACACGAACCCAAAATGAAAGTGGTTACCTTTTTTACAACAACTTGTCTCGATTGAACAAGATCCAGGGCAGCTGTAAACGGCACCTGAGGAAATCAGCACAGAATGATCACAAGGCACACGATAAGACACGACACACAACGTACCTTGTAGCAAGTGTGAGCTACAGCTTTCCCGTCATCACTTGGTGCAGGTGTACCGTAAAAGCCATAAACTTCAGACGAAAGCTAGAGAAAAATTACACATATTATACGGGACAAGATTTCTTGCACCAAAAATGGCAGCTTCAAGTATAATATGGCAAGCTATCGAATAGCAATGTGCCAAAATTACAAGCCAGTCTGAACTAGTGAAACATATCTAAACTTCTAGAACTGAAGAGAAAGCCATGTTTACCTGAAGGGTTTCCTCGTCTGCGTCCTCTACCTGCGGAATTACGATTGAATCAAAGCTGAAGTCGTCCTTGTAGTAGAGAAAAAATTCATCGACGTCTTCTAAATTAATGATGTGTAGAAATCGAACTCTGAGGGGAGGGATATAAAGGATGTTGGTAGTAGATATCGTCAAATAAATCAACCCAGACTCGTTCATATAGTTCGATCTAACATTGGCAGAATGGAGTCTGGGAATGAGGCTGTACCTTAGCAGTTCCGTTTCCTGACTCAGAAACCATCGTCGCATATCTTCACTATGAAATTGAAAGAAGACCAACCAACACATGAGAGCTAACAGCTGCAAAGAGTAATATTCCAGACTCTCACGTTCTGCAGTAGGCCAATCGGAGGATGTAGTGTGAGATGTGGTCCCTTCTCCGCTCCTCCACATGCTTCACCTGAAGGCCTCTGTCATCCACAGACTGGGGATAAGAGACACACACGCAGACAGACAGACAGATAGACAGCCTACTAAGCATCGATGATGTCGCTGTAATACCTACCACTCAATGCACACAATACAGCACACTACAGGCATGTGGGCGGGGGGAGGGGGAGGGGGAGTTGATTAAACCACCTTGTTTTCATTGAACCTATGGTGGATAGCTACAGGTGTGTAATCATCATCTACATAGCCAGTGCTAAAAGCTTGGTCCCTAAATGCCCAACTCACAGAGAGCGGCATGTAGGTCTTGACAGCATGGACTATCCGGGTCTTGTAGTCCTTCAGCTGTTCGTCTCTGCTCTTACCCTCGTGGGTACTCCTCTGACGAATGCGGTCAATCTCCTGAAGCACTGCATCACAGAAAAATGTCCATGAGGCCACAATGTACCACCATGATATTTGAATGGGAATAGATTACTGGATATTTTACTAGATAGCCAATTATGGCTGATGAATGACGTAAGCATACATTTGAGTCTCTGCAAGGCCAGCTCTTGAAACTCCTGGAGACTGATCGACTGGACTGGAGGGGTCTTGTACATCTGAAGCCTCGTGGGGTACTCGGTCTTCACCTGCTTTCGTTTTCTCTTGAACTCCATTTTGTTAAACTTTCCCGCCAAATGCCCACCAACAAGGGAAATCCCCTAGAAGCAATGTATTTCATTACGATCATCTGACGGTCACATGCCTTCAAATTGCCAAGACAAATCTCGAAGATGCACATGAAGATGTGCGGTGTCTGGTACTCTTTTGTCTTTCTCTTCTCGTTGTTGTGCGCAGCCGCGACCTGGGAGGACTGCCCACCGAACGGCTGCCCGGATGTCAGCGGTCTGAACCTAACCTTCCTTCGGGGGTAAGATTGGGCAGCGATTTGGAACTATTGTGGGGACCTTGGAAGCTAAGCCTATTATAAGACAATGCAATGGCAGAGGCAAGAAAGTAGGCTGTGATATAGAGCATTCAGTCTCGTATTAAAGCCGGATCCCATGGATCCTCACAAGCCAGTCTTGTGGGAGAGCTGGGTGACGTGGCATTCATGTCGCATAGTCAGCAGTAGCCTAGGTAACTAAGTTGGTGTAAACATCATAAGCTTCAATGTAATTGGTCAGTTCGATGAATTGAAATATGTACCATATGAAGAGACCGATCACAGTCCGTGAGGGTCTGCTTGCAAGACTACCGAACATCCCAGTGGATGCGTTCTGAGAAATGAAGTGTTTTTCATAGAACAGACAGTACAAGCAGTAATAGCCTTTCGCTTTTACTTCACCATGCACACACACGTACACTCTCTCTCTCTCTCTCCCTAGATCATGGGAAGCGGTCTACTTTTCTTCCGCAGAGGGTAGCACGCAGGCCAGAATACCCAGTTTCTTCAACATCAGCCTCTGTGGCGCCCTTCCTTCTGAGAGCAAGTGCAGTGAATCCAGTGTCTGCTATTCCGAACACTTCGAGTCGTTTCAGAGCCTGGGGGCACGAAGCTCATGTCGCTATGACTACCAAGACAGAGAACTGCAGTTTGTCTTTGACTACAGTGAACAGGCTACTCGTGACTTCGGACATGGGAATGTGACTGTCACCCTCATCTGTGGAAAGAACTTGGTGAGAACGAGGGAAAGAGAGAGTGGGAAACACTAGGTCCCTATGTCAGCCTGGAGCGAACAAAAGCTGTAGCTACTGGTTAGCTAGAAGCTAGGAGTTGTTGGTAAACTCCAGGTGCTACACCGCACTGACGAGGCCTGAATAGGACGAAACAGCTATCTGCAGTTTGCATTAGCAGGCTCTCCATTTTGTAAATAAAAATATTGGAGAGGAGAGCCTGCTAATGCATATCGCAGACAGCTGTTTTATTTTGGGGCCTGGTCAGTGTAGTGTAGCACCAACAACTCCTAGCTTCTAGCTAACCAGCAGCTACAGCTTTTGTTTGCTCCAGGCCACTAGGTCCCTCTTTAAGCCTGGAGCAAACAAAAGCTGTAGGTGCTGGTAGCTAGAAGCTAGGAGTTATTGGTGCTACACCACACTGACAAGGCCCCAAAATAAAACAGCTGTCTGCGATTTGCATTAGCAGGCTCTCCTCTCCAATATTTTTATTTCCATAGTGCCTTCTCTGTGTGTTTACCAGAAGGCTCACTCAATATTCACTGTCTCTTTTGCCACAGGGAGTTCCGGAGGTGATAGTTGGAGATCCCCATACCCACTCCATCGAGATCCTCTGGATCACGTCGGCTGTTTGCAAGACAGACACGGGCGTGGCACCGAAGAATGAGAGCAAATGCTACCTCATACAACCGTTCGATAACCCCGGTTCCGGCCTACAGGCCAAATTTATTGACTTGAGCAACCTCATTCGTTCCAGGGGCCACAACGCGAGCTACGCCGAGATGGAGAAGTCGGAGTTTCGGGTCAGCGTCTGCCGGCCGCTTGAAAGCAGTGATTTGCCTGACCAATGCATCGGAGCAATGATGTGTCTCACCCAGACGGATCCTAAGTTGCACATTACCACGGTAATACCTCTGGCCTACCAGAGTGGGGAGCAGTCCAACCTCCACATCGAAGACGATCTACCGACAATCATTTACACGAAGGACCAGAACGACTGCGAAGACACACACAAGAGGGTTGTCAAGATCCATTTCATGTGTCCCTCGGGAAATGAGGTCAGAGTGATTTGAATACGGGCAGAGGGTAGACCTAGCTGTAAGTGAATGCTGGGAACTTTGACCTAACTCTCTGTGTTTGCGTGCATTCCTTGAATAAAAAGGACATTTCAACCCTTATTGTAGTTTCATTACCAAATACCCAAATACATACGGACATCACCTTGTTCCCAGTGGCCTAGAAACAAGGCTAATATAGCTGTAGTGCTCTATGTACTGGTTTAGCAAAAAGCTATCATGATGGACTTACAAAGAATGATTTTTTGATAATGCAGGAAGCATGTCCTTGTAAACGTGCTTATGTAAGCTCTAACACAGCCCACCTCTGAACGTAAACTAATACTGAATATACCATTTGAGGGAGACACAAATGGTATATTCAGGTCTTCCTCAAATGGAATATTCAGAAATTAATCAGTGATTGTTTTAATGAATGTACATGTACATGTCATATAAGTACACGTTAGCACTCTATTACTGTTGAGCTCTCCCTCAACTGTTTTGCTGTTAACATGGACACTTAAAGAATAATGGCCTTTGAATACATGTGTGTCTCTGTGCACACTTTCAAAGCACAAGGCCTCTGAATTATCCATTGTTTAGAAGCAGCAAGTGGTTTCAAAGCTCAATCTTGCATCTAGCACAGTCATCATCACACAGTGACAGAGAGTACCCTTACTAGAGGTGGGCCCTTGATAGGTGGGCTCTTACTAGAGAGACTCTTCCTAGAGATGGATCCTTGCTAGAGGCAAGACTTTTACCCTACTGCAAGAGATGAGTCCGGTTCTTGTTGAAGGATAAAAGCCTGTCTCTGACATATCAGTGGTATTTACAGATAGTTGGACTCTAAACTCTGTGCTATGGGTCTCCTCCACTGCAGGCACTCGGACCCAGCATCGCATTCCTCAACGACAAGCTCTGTCTGATCATCGTCAACTGGTACACGTCCTACGCCTGTGGCAGCAGCGCCATCCAGAGCACAGGCTGCCAGCTGACCACGGCTGACGGAGTCTTTTTCGACCTCTCTGGACTCGGCGAGGCCAAGATGGAGACTAGCGGTTCGACTGGTACCGCAGCGTACCAGTACCAGCTGCAAATTTGCAACGGGACTTCGATAAACCCCGTCTGCGGACGAAACAGTGATTCTCAGGCACCTATTCGTGTGGCTCAAATTGATTCCGAGCACGGTGGCATCTGCAAGGCGCTAGGGGTAGGAGATGGGAAGATTCGTTTCGCAGACGGAGCCCTCACTCTCACGTACTCTCTTGGTGATAAATGCCACTCGAACTTTGCCCGGACGTCTGTCATCAATTTTGTTTGTCCGGAAGACCTTGGTAATGCCACTACTGAGGTGCAAGCGAGCCAGGTTAGGTACTTGACCGAAGAGAACTGCTTTTATGAGTTTGAATGGGTCACTCCGCTTGCCTGTGGGTCGACGACGTCCGGAGCTTCGGACTGCCAATTTAAACTGCAGGAGAGTAATTACAACTTTGCTCCTCTCGTTGGAAGTGCAGATAAGAATTGGGTTGCCGTTGACGACGATCCCAGTACAGCCTGTTTTATGATCAACCCCTGTGGTGAGCTGTCCGTGACAAATCGTTCACAGTCGGCTACTGATTACTGCAACAACAATTTGGCACCGATGCAATGTGCTGGATCCAGCGTCTGTCAAATTCTCAATAATGGTACAGTCCTGCCGACTGGGAGATTCAACCTACAGAACGCTTCCTCCTTTACGAGTGTCGACAAGAACGTCTTGACCATTCTAGGGAGTGGAGACGCAGGACGTACAGCTGTAGTCCACTACGTCTGCAAACCTGGCGATCTGACCACGCCTCCCGTGTTTATCAACGAGACAAATCCGAATTTCTTCGAGTTCCACTGGACTACCTTCGCTGCCTGTCCCCTCGGGGTACAAGTGGGACAAGACTGTATGGTCACCAACGAGGCAACTGGTTTCACTTTCAATCTGTCTTCCCTCTCGGCCGTCAAATACGACTTCAGCGCCGGTGACTACAAATACGAAGTGGCTGTGTGCTCAGAGTTGAATAATACCACCTGCACGCACGCACACAGTGCACTCTGTCAGACTGGTAAGGATGGCAGAGCAGCTTCCATGGGTGTGTTCAATAGCACGCTGATTTACGCAGACGGCACACTGAAGCTGCACTACCAAAACGGAAGTAAGTGCTCAACGTGGCCGCACAGAAACTCTACGATCCTCTTCGAGTGCGACAGCAACGCACACACGCCCACCATCGGCAGCATCGAGGAGGCAGACCACTGTCAGTACGTGGTGGAGATGCAGACAAAGCTGGCCTGTCCCCCGGCGTACCGAGTCAGAGAATGCATTCACTTTGACAAAAACGGCACAACCTACGATTTCTCGTCTCTATCAAAGACGGCCGGAAATTGGGAAACTCGGGGACCTGACGGCTCTGTATACTATATCAATGTCTGCCAGGCATTAAATAAAATTGGTGGCTGCAGTCCTCTATCGTCTGTATGCCGAGTTCGACAAACGGACGCCAGTGTGAAATACACAACTCTCGGTTTGGCCTCGTCGGCAAACTTCACCGTTGTCCACCAAACAAAGAAACACAGTGTGGTTCTGACGTACAGCTTCACCCGGGCGAATCCACCCAGAGGGGAGTGTGAGGTGGAGACAACCTCCATTGAGTTGGTCTGCAACAGTAGTGCTTCTGGTGAAGTAAGTGCAATCCATAGTCCAGCTAGCTAGCTTCAAACCCCTTCTACCTAGAGTCACCCTGTACAATGGGTAATATCTGGAGCAGGAGCCTCAGAGAAGTGCATACACACTGCAGCTACATGTAGAGTTGTTTCTCACTTGAGGCATTTTTGTGGGCACTTTGCACACTCCACAATCATAGAGTTTCGCCTAGAGACCGGGTTATTCTCTCCCCACAGTTAGGATCCCCCCTCCCTTCCCCGAAATTCTCAAATTAATAGCTACTTAGAGAGCACCTACATGTCCCTGTACATGTACATGTAAATACATGCATGGCTATTTCACTTGTAGTATTTGTCCATGTGCTACTCTTCTCTTTCTTTCTCTACAGAGTGGCCCCAAGTTCGAATCTGGTGGTGACGAGGCCGACCCCTGCCATTACTCCTTCGTTTGGCAGACGCCAACCGCCTGCCGCCTCCAAGACGTCATGGTGGCCCAGAAATCGTGCAACGTCACCGACCCAGAAAGCGGCTATGTCTTTGACTTCTCTCCTCTGCACACGGCCGCTCAGGACCACTACACTCTCACAGCGGGAGAACAGAGCGGTCCTTCTTTCAATCTCACGGTCTGCGGAAAGCTGAATCATACCTGCCACTCCTCAGACTCGGCCACCGCCTGCCAACACACTGCGCAGGATAAGTACTACAAGTGTGGTGACTTTGGTAGCCAGGCCATTCGCTTCTTTGACGGCAGCATAACGATTTCCTACAGCGGGGGTGAAGTATGCAAACACAATAATAAACCCAGATCGGTTCTCGTGAATTTGGAATGCGATCGGTCCGTGTATATCGGACAACCGAGGTACGTTCGAGAGTCCGACTGTGAATACTCCTTTGAATGGCCCACGGCGCTGGCCTGTCCCCCCCGGGAGTTGGAGTGCGTGGCCGAGGGAGGGAAGTATGACCTCCGGCCGCTCTTTGACGGGAGGAACTGGGTGGTCAACACCGAGAGCGGCGATGACAGCCATCGCTACCTCATCGGAGGATGCAAGTAAGTACATGTAGTTAGTGCCAATTGAGAAGCTGTTACATGTACTTTACATGTGAGGCTCCATATGCACTGTGTGGAACAGACATAGTGTACTAAAGGTTAGTACAATATGCCTTAGCAACCATGTACTGCCATGGTAACCACTCGGACCAAACTTATTTGTAGCACAGTCCATGGTTATTTGTATTGGATAAGGCTAAAAAAGTTGTTGTTTTTTTGACAAGGCTTTCACACAATTCTGGCTTCAAAAAATATAGTTTTACATGTATCTTACCCAAAATTCCCTCCAGGTCCCTGAATTTCGAAAGCTCACCCCGGTGTCCCCAGAAACCCGGCATGGGGACCTGCAGGTATCCTACCAAAGGAGGCGGGGCCGGCGATGCCCTGGGTTTCGTGACGTCAGACTTGGTGGTCGAGGAACAGGGTGTCCTGAGGTTGGCCTATTACAATGGCGACAAGTGGTGTGGCAACGGGCGCAGTGGAGTCGTCAACGTGTACTTCCGATGCAATCAAGAAAGGGGAGTGGTAAGTGTGTGGTGTGAATGATGTCATCTCATATATTGTTCTATAATTTATTAGTATTAGTCATCATTACATCACTTGGTGATAAAGTCTGTAGACGCTTGTTGGAGTTTATCTTGCGGCCTAGAGAAAAAGTCTGGGTGGGAGGTCTGGTTATGAGATTAATGACACTGTACCCAAACATGTGCATGCATTATATACACCACTCATTGACACACACACACGCACGCACACACACACACACACACCCCAGGGCGTCCCTGAAATAACCAACATCAACAACGACCTCTGCGAGGTGAACATCGACTGGTCCACGCAGTACGCCTGCCCCCTCGACGCCACCAGCAATACCACCTGGACAGTCACCAACCCGGTCACCAACCAAACCTACAATCTGACCACCCTCCCCAAATACATAGAGCAAAACTACACCGAGTTGGACGGCACAACGTACACCTACATCATCGGCCTCAACGGCTACGCCCTCAAGCCTACACAGTGCCCCGGGCATGAAAATACCACCGATATCGGGGGGTGTCAGCGCAGATCGGGAGCAGACCACGGTAAATCTCTTGGAAAGATCAATACAACGTTAAACTTCGTCGGTGGTGAGCTGAGGGTGGAGTACCGAGACGGTGACGTGTGTCATCACACCCATACTGGACGAAAGACTGTGATAACGTTCGAGTGCGACACGCAGAACATTCTGGAAGTTCTCCCAGAAGAAGACTGTGAATACTCATTCATAATTCACACGAGCCTTGCCTGCACTCGGAACGAACGCATCGGTGTTCATTGCCAGGTCTCCGGATTCGATGACTTAGCAGCTTTCCTCTCCCTCAAGACACCTGCCATTCCACTCGGTGACAGCTCACAGGGTGCGAAAGCCTACGTGTCTGTGTGCGAGCCGATTGGCTCTGACAACCAGGCGGACGTAGCTGCTCTGACGTGTCCAAAAGGCTCTGCTGCCTGCACTATTGAGTAAGCACAGTCAAATATACACAGTGTTCCATTTAAACTGCTTATTGGGATCACCCAAATTATTGAATACATCACTTAAGTGCTTTTAGTTTGTGTACATTTGACATACATGTAATACTTACGTAGCATACTCTCCTCTCCCTCCCCCTCCCCCCTTCCCCCTCCCCCTCTCCTCCTCCCCCCTCCAGTGGATCCAGGACCCTCGACCTCGGACACCCGAGTCCCCGCTACCCACCCAAACTCCTTGACGCTGGCAACGGGATCATCCTCAACTACACCCAGGGGTCATGCTGCGACTCCACCTGCACAAAGAGATATCAGACGGACCTGATTCTAATCTGCAATAGGAATGTTCCAGTGGTGAGTCGTACGTGGTGGTATCAGAGAACAGCCATAAAACTAGTGCTAAAGAGAACGGTGTAGTCCCTGCTATAATGTATGTATGATTGTGTGTGTGCGTATGTGTATGTGTATGTGTGTGTGTGTGTGTGTGTGTGTGTGTGTAGAGCTAGAATTAGATGCAGCACTCACTATGTGTATATGTTTAATAGATAATGAGTCATCAAGTACATATCTGTATATGATACACACCTGTGCACACACACACACACACCACACACTCCACACACAAGGGAGTACCCACATTCATTAGTCAGAACGACTGTCGATACATTTTCCGCTGGGAGAGCATCCACGCCTGTCCCCAGGAAGTTCCCTCCACTAACGTCTCGAGGGACATCTGTACCATCACCGACCCCTCTTCCGGAGTGCCCTACAACTTCACAAGTATCGCATCCCAGCAAGTGACCGTGCCCGGTTCCGATATTACATACTACATACAGCTCTGTGGCAATTCCACGACACCCCCACATGGCTGCAGTCAGCTAGACACCGGTGTCTGCAAGAAGAGTGGAGGATCTGCAGCGACGATCGTGAAAGCTGACCACAAATTCGCAATCACCTCGCACGCCCCCCACGTGATCGAAGCAGTCTTTGCGTCCGGAGTCCCTTGCTTAAGTGACGGCAAGTTCTGGACGTCTTTCGTGACGATGCAATGCAAGGCTCGTGGTGGGACGGCTGCTCCAGTGTTTGTGTCGGACAACGATTGCGAGTTGGAGTTCCTCTGGCAGAATAGCTCTTTCTGCGTTGGAGAAGAGGAGTGCTCGGCCACTGATCCTGAGACGAACTACGTGTACGATCTCGATGGACTCTTCTCTCAGACCTGGAGTGTGAGTCAGAATTTGATTTGTGAATTCAAGGGTACTGATTATTGTAGCCTCGTTCCCAGGCTCTTGCTTGGGCTGAGTAGAGCCTGGGAACGAGGCTACAATTATTGTAGCATTGTTTGGTTAGGGTATTGTTGTTAATATTAAATGTGCATGTATGTACATTTTGCCTGTAATCACTAATTTGTCATTATTACAACCTCCTCCTACTACATGCATATAGTAAACCTCAAACCTTAATTACTGCTGGATGCCTCATCTTGAGAATCAGGAATGGTGGATTAAAAATGCTTTTTGATGGCATGCCAACTCTTACCACCCATTCAGCATTTATATCTCATTTTATCGTCAACAGAAGGTTGTAGCAGTCCTTTTACCATCCAGTTGGTATGCATACAACATGTTTGTGTATACACTAACAAATGCATGCACACACACACACACACACACACACACACACACACACACATACACTTCATAGGGTGTGGCCTCGAGTGGCGGCTCCTACACCATGAGTGTGTGTAGAAACCTCAACCCCTTCACTTCTTCTGGAAAACACTGCAGCTCTCCCTCGGGCATCTGTCTGTCCACCAGTGATGGAGGGAACATTGTGGGTAGTTTGAAACCTAGCTCATTTAGCAATGCATAATTAGGTTGAGCCAAAACCCATACTTGGAAAGTGTGCTATATTCATACATAATTATCTACATACAAGTATTCTGTCCAATCACCTTACAGAATCTTGGTCACATGACCAAACCTCCAGCAGTGGAGAAGACAGACACTGATGTGGTGGTAGTGCTCAACTATGTCGATGGGGACCAGTGTACTGCAGACAGCTCAAAGAAGTACTCCACCCGCGTCACCCTCATCTGTGGCAAAGGCCAGGAGCAGGTGTGTGTGGGTAATGGACTGTTTTCGGTCATATACTCATGATTATACTAGTCTTAAGTAGAGTGATATTATTTAGTTAATAATTAATTTTCTTCGTGTGTATCCTATTTAGAGTGCACCAGTGCTACAGAAGGGCAAAGACTGCACCTATTCCCTGACGTGGGAAACCCCCCTGGCATGCAGACCGGAGAACACCACTTCCTCCAGTTGTACCTACAACGACCCTCACACTGGAAGCGAGTACAACTTCAAACCACTTGCCCACAACATTAGTGTACGGCCATATTTTGTTACTTTTTAGTACCGTTTTGCAGCTGTTACTAGTAGGACAAAAGCCATGATCCAGTGCATATACATGTAGGTGGATTGCAAGGGGCGTGTCCGATTACGTAATGTCACTTCTGGAGGGCAAGTGAATGCGGCAAGAGCACGTTTTCATTGCAGCCGAAACAGAGAGAATTACAGGACATGACCTACTGAGATTCACTGACGTCTCACAGTGTCTTTTACAGTTGCAGCTACATGTATGTACTTACGCACCTGCAAACTCAGCGTTTGCCCTCCAAAAAGTGGAATTACGTTATTCGCTACGCCTACTTGGAATCCATCTATAGTATGCTACCTATATATGGGCTTTGCAGTGTCCTTATTATTTAGATAGAGTGTCTTAAAATATCCTCATTATGGTATAAAATGCCAGGTCTCGTATTTATTATTCGAGGAATGTAATCAAGTCATTACAGTACGTAAAATGCCTATAATAGCTATCTGCTGTCAGCTACAGAGAATGACTGTCAGTCTCTCTGATCTTCCATTCTACAGTTCTCTCACGACAGGGAGCAATATGGCATCTGTCTTTGTCCCAGCAGCCAGTGCAAGCGGGCCCATATATGGCACACCACCGAGGGCAAGCACGTCACACTAGGAGTGTTCCAGAAGATGGTTATAACGGGAACTACCGGTGGCCCACAGGTCGTTTTCACTAAACCTGGAGATCCCTGCAGTGGTGAGAGGGGTGGGTCATGTGACTATCATGTGATTTTGTAGGGAATCATGTGATCCTTTTTCTGTCACTTGGAGGCACTGTGATGGAGCTAGTCATGTGACTATCAGTGACTCCCTGTATTGTAACTAATATGGGGATGATGTCCGAGTGTGTAAATGATCATACGATTTTTTTTTATTTCCTGCAGAAGTGAAGACAAATGGACACCTAAATTACCAGTCCACGATTTTCATGGAGTGTGATCGGAGTGCCGACCGAAGCAAGGGGACTATAACACTGCAGGAGGTATGTACATGTACATGTATGTACTCAAGAACCTTAAAAGACATGGAAACATCCCAAAGACTAGTTTATTTCACATGCACCTTCCTTTTCACCCGTAGAGTCTCTCTGAAGGCTGCCACAAGTATTTCTTTTGGTTTACACCCTATGCCTGCCTTACTGAGCAGATCAGCTGTACTCTTAATCTCGGCTCTACCCACTATGACTTTGCTCTACTCCATTCTGACACTCCATGGAATGTGAAGGTTGGGACAAGGTGAGTGGGGAATTCCCTTGTATATGGGCGGTCATGGCAACCAGCCACTTAGTCTGTATCAAGTTGGAATTTCAGTGACTAGCACAACTGGCTCACCGAGCACATATGTGGTCTGCACCTTACCTTTGAACATGCTCAAGAGGGCTCCTTTCGTTGGGAAAAAAGAGCCATTGAGCTTGTTCTTTGTAACTGCAAAAGCTGGAGGGAGGGAGAGAGGGAGGGAGGGGAATGGAGGGAGAAAAGTGGTGGATGAATTATCTTCTGGCAGGGGCACCTGTTCTCTTGAAACTTGCTATTGGACTGTCCCTCACCTCCACTACCCAGTGTTTTTAAACTATAGTGCTAGCTGTCAGCATTTACATGACATTACTCTACTGATACTCCTTTCTCATTATCCAGTGAGTACCTAATCAATATCTGTGGGGCAATTGACAACACTGACACAGGTGAGCCTATCCAGATACATAGCTCGTTTGTTCTTATACTGCAGTTCTATTTGAAGCCTCCTTCCTCTCGTTTCTATGCACTGAAACCCACAGCCTGTAGCCCAGAGTCATCAGTGTGTGTCAAGGGAAGCGACGGCAAGTACGAGGATCTGGCTTCGGCCAATACACAGGAGATATTGACAACTTGTGAGTATATTATTATTATGGCAACCACAGAGAGCATTGTAACCAGTATGGGTATAAGCTAGTAGGCCCGCGTAGCCATGTTATGAACTTTCAAAGAGATATATTTTTGGTTGGGTATCTCTCGTTGTTTGTGAAACTACTTTGTTGAACCTGCGGCTAAACCTGACATTATTTTTTGTTTCTGAAGTAGAACTGGTGATATACATTTGTGTAGCTGGCACTGATGATGACTGCCTCATGCATATTGGCACTATTATTGTATAGTGATATAACGTAGGTCGGAAAATAAGTAGTTTCATACACAATTCAATACACTGTTGTGACATTTGGCTATAGACGCGTACTCTTAATCCACTGTACATGTATTCCTTGTCAGTCTCGTATAATTCAGTAAACTGTTCTGTCTTCTAGCGGATGGCAATGTACGGTTCAAGTTCAGTGGTCCTCAGGAGTGTCAGGGCAGCCACAACTCTCATGTGACTATTGACATGATCTGTGGCCTTGGAGGACTCAAGTTTGACTCGTAAGTTCAAGAGGGGCAGACGTAGAGTAGGTAGCCTGGTAGTGGATTGTGTTGTCTGGATGCCAATTGAACCTTACAATATTCTCTACATCTATAGGAATAAGAGCTGTGAATACAAATTT
Source organism: Phakellia ventilabrum (assembly GCA_963921505.1). Classification (NCBI taxonomy): domain Eukaryota; kingdom Metazoa; phylum Porifera; class Demospongiae; order Axinellida; family Axinellidae; genus Phakellia; species Phakellia ventilabrum. Next base: position 940,779 of record OY997400.1, on the reverse strand, counting down.
GAGTGGCACACTCCGTATGCCTGCAAAGAAAGCAATAAGTAAGCACCAAGCAAGGCTGAACAGCCACTGGTTGTAATGCTTAAGCTGAAGCTAGGTTTACATCATAACTTCAGATGAAGTACACTTTTGAGCCATACAATCTCTGCTCATTAAAGTTTTTGAGCACTATCAAGGGTGCATCGACCCCGAAAGGCCTTCGGCGGCTCGATACACTCCTGGCATTATGCAACCGGTCCTCCAGTTTTTCTACGTGTATATGTGGCAGTCCCGGGTAGAAAACGGACATTATTCCGTCGCGTATTTCGATCACACCCACGCGTTCACTACGCTATATCTCAGAACTTCCGTTAAGGGCGGGGCTCATACGTGCTGCGTAGAAGCCTCACATATTGACGCTACTACGTAGCGCGTATGAGCCCCACCCTTAACGGAAGTTCAGAGATACAGCGCTTTGAACACGCGTATGCGATCGAAATACGCGACGGAATAATGTTCGTTTTCTACCCGGGACTGCCACATATACATTTTATATCCAAGATCCATTTGTTATTATTATTTCATATTGAATCCAAAGGTTGACAACTGTAACTGACTGCGAAGACAAGCTTACAGGTGATGGTAAATTTGTCTTCTACCCCAACCATCTTAAGAAGGAAAATGGGTAAGTATGGCATGAAATACACATCATATACATGCATGCATGCATAGGTAATGACAGATAATGGAGTGCAATTAAAAACTAATCATATGAATTCATGATTAGAGAATCCTTCCATCGTTTAGCTACGCCGTTGAAGGCAAGAAAGGGGATAGATTCTATATCAACTTCTGTGACAAGATGGATGACTGCGGTGACCAGAACTCTGTGTGCGTGAAGCGTGGTGAAGATACGACAGTGATAGGCAGTTACACAAACCAGGAAATCACGGTTCAAGGTGGGTATACATCAGGACATGACTGCCTGATACAGCAATGCAATCGAGAAGTGAGTTTTATTATAGTGGCTGGATTATCCTCTTTTTGCCAGGCTTTAGAATGGAAATTAAGATGAGCACCAGCGACGGCAAAACACACACCATCATTCGAGTGGAGTGTGTCAGTGGAACAAACCCCAATGACCAAGATCTGGAGAAGGTAATCCTTAAGTGGCAAATTTCAAATTGCTTACTTTCTTTTTCACTCCGGGACTCTTCCTCTCCCCTTTTCAGGTTTTCTTTGAGAATGTTGTGACAGACCACGACCATAAATACTACTACTTTACTATGCGGACCCAGAAGGGCTGTAACTTGTGAGTATTTTTTTCATTTTAGAGGGGAGGAGTTAATACTCTTGGGGTGTTTGTATAATACTCTCTCATCTTTATTCTGTGCCTTCCAGTAAAGCACCCCCGACTGAACCTCCTTCGACGAACAATAGGGGTGGAGGTGGAGGTGGGAATAAGACGCCAACGAAAGGTTCCGGTGGGAAGTCAACGACAGTTATTGTCATCATCTTAGTCCTTGTCATCTTTGCCATTATCGCCATAGTGATGGGACTTATCTTGTACAAAAAAGACAGAAGGTGGGTTGAGTCTGTATAAGAGTGGTGTATTGGTTAAAGGTGGAGGATTAATATCCCTAAGCCAATGTACTGTAGTAAAACGTAGAATGAGATGGCTCCTTGTCAGAGGAGCGGATATTTCTCTAAATTATAAGGGCGGGCTCTTGAGAAACTGCTTGTCACAGAGTCTTGCATCACTCTTTCACTTTAGGGATTACATACTAAGTTTTTTCGGAAAGAAAACAGCAGAGCCGGTTCGATATATAAGGGTGAGTAACAGGAAGAACAGCTGATAAGCTCTCTCATGATTATATACACATAATAAGTGATTGTGATGGGAATGATGTCATAATGACCTAATCCCTGTAGCTCTCCACCCAGGAGAGAGGTGAAGAGACTGCACTACTTGAGGATGGCAGTGAAGAAGAGAGTGATGATCACCATAGCAACAGCGGAGAAGAGGGAGGGGGCGGGGGGACCGATGCTGATGAAGAGCTCTTAAACTTATAGGAAACCAGTGTCACAGATATTAACGTTAATTCAATCCCTCTTCAGCAAATTAAGTACTTTTGTTTGTCTTTTCACCTGCTTTGATTTCTGTTCTTAGGCTGAGCCTGTATAATATACACTGCAGCTATATGCAAATTTACACTCCCTTGCACATAGTGCAGTTAACATGTTAATTAACTTGGCCTACGATTACACGGCACGCACACATGCCAGCTGAACTTGTGTGAAAGTACGTATCATTATTATATATACCTGTGCAATCACAACATGGGCACCATATTATACAAGTGGCCATGGATTATTACTTATAGTACAAAAAGTGAAAGGTCAGCACTGAGAGCAAAAACCACGTTCCAGAATGGCAATTATCACATTTCCCTGAGGCTACAGTACAGTTGATAGATTCTGTGGCAGAGACGCTCCACTGTCTTTTGGTCTCCTTGTCCCAGTGCCAGCTCTCCCTGAATGCCTGCCACCTCACTTGAGAGATGCTATAAGGTAACGGAAACAGTTACATGGATAGCCTGACTTGGTCAATATGGCACAATACAAAATAGTTGTTTCATTGACAATATTTCTGAAGCAAAATTAATGTCTGCAACAGACACACACACGTAGGCACACTCTTGCATACACATACACACACCTTTAAACTCCAGTGCACCTTGCAGAGATGATCATGCGAAAGTGATATAACTGACTCGGGAAGCTGGGAAGAGTCTAACACCTCGAGCTTCTGCAATCTTTTCTGGATACAGCCACATACTTCTACCAACCGCCTTCTTGAGCCAGCCTGGAGGACCATCTTTAGCGCTCCCGGTACATCGGCTTCTTCCCAGCAGTAGTCGACCTTTAGACCCACTGCTGAGCCATCATGGGCAGTCAGTTTGACCTCAGAGGTTGTTTCTCTCTCGAGTCCTTGTTACAATTCTCTCTGGGTTTCTCTGGATCACTGGTAGCAACGCCTTCAGAGTGGAAGTGCACAGTGAACTGGGAGAAGCCTCCTCTCCACTAGCTACCAAGGGACTCAATCTAGCTATGGTATCAGGTGATACCGACAGTTCCAGTGAATGTAAAAGGCTTTGCTGGGGGGTTTGACTGGTGCTTTGATGGAAAGTTACCGGTTTTTGTTCACACAAAAAGTGTGGGTGTTTCTCACTTGGAATTAATTCTCGATTTGATTCCTGAAAAGGCTGCAGAAAATCAAGCACATCAAATGTCTTGGCAGAAAGTGGAAGGGTCACTCCCTGTGCATCGGACAGCCCGGTTTGTTCTGAATGAATACGCTGGGTTAGTTCAGTAAGCACGCTGACAGTACTATAGTGCAGAGAACAGCTTACGGTGCACATGAGTGGTCTCAGTGTTGAAGCATCGACAGGCACCCTAGTTTGTACTCTGCTGCCACTCTGCATTGCTGCCAAAGGAAAGGTCTGTGACATCACCTCTGTGGCTCTTCCAATCACAGCGCTAGCGTTGCTGGCATGGGTAGGGATGATGGCGTCATTGTAATGAAGCTGAATGACCAGGGACCACCCCACTCCTAGTGGCTTGTGACCTGTGTAACAAACTTGGACATCAATGCAGACTCTCCTTCCCAAAATGCCAACTTTATCAAACATGGGACTCAAATCACAGTGAAAAGGAGAAGCAATTTCATTGGCTCTCACAGAGGCAGACGTACTTTGCACACAAGAGGCAGCAGCTCTATTGCTAAGCTGAACTGTTGCCACATCGCAAAGCAACGATAGAGCATTGTTCAGTTCAGCAAGACTGGCATTAATCCCAGACAGCCTCTGTTTGGTAGCAGCAATCTGCTCGCTGGTCACCTGAATAGCAGTGAGGCTGTGCTTCAACTCTTGAGCAGCAGAGACAGAATCCATGGGAGCAGCCTGACCACTTCTATCGACAATTGAAAACGAACGGACTTCACCTTTAAGAGAAATACCAACAACTCTATCATGTATTGTATTGCTTTCAGAGCCACCTGTACTAAAATTAGGTACTGATTGAAGTAAAAATCCCGCGAAGTTCATGATCCTGCTTGGAAATCTGAATGCCATCTCCGGAACCAAAACAGGACTGGTACTATTGCCAACAGTAATGCTTTTGCAATTCTTTACGCATGTTGGCTTGAGACAGATTTCGAAAATGGTGTTCAGAGTGCTGTAGAGAAGACACTGGTCTGGAACTACGACAGAAGATAGAATTGGCCCAGGTACATTGAATTCGGTGAAATTAGCAACACTCTGGTTTGGCTCAGCCGCAGTGCATACGGCAATCTTTCCTTTCTGGCCTACAAACACTAGTGCGTTTGCATTCATCTCAGTAGTTCTTCTCTCGTCAGTCTCCACCACCAAGGGATCATCATGGATTACTTTAGTAGGTAGAGCCACTGCGTGTATTGCAATAACAGCTTGTTCCAGGCTGTATAAAGGATGTAAAGGCTGTCGACCTCCACCTGATCCACTAAGGGAGTTCAAATCACGGTAAAAAATGTGCCCGTTTTCAGACCCAGTGAGTAACACTGGGGAATTGGCCAGTTTACACTCTGGCCCAAACAGCTGTAGATATAAATCTTCTTGCAACGGTAAGAGATTATCTTTAGAACGCACGGAGTCTTGTCTCTGCCTACAGTGAGCAATGGCAAAAACTGTTCGATACTTGAGCACACCGGAATGCTGACTGTGATGCATACTCTGGTATCCTATGGCATGGCACCGCTGGGATGACAGGGTACACTGTACAGCTGGAAAATCACGACCAAACACAGGGATACTGCAATTTCCAAAGTCAACACAGCCTGTAGACATTGAAATGGTGAGAATTCTTTCTCCGGTGCTTTTCACAATTGCAAACACAAGCAACGTGTTTGCGTAAACAGCTGAGCATTGGACGGACCATGAAGGATTACGACAAGTAGAAAGGACAAGAGAGACATCTTCTCCATCTACCAAACCCCTGCACCGACTACTACAGGCTCCCTCCTGCTCCTCCATGCCGTCATCCTCTTCAAGAAGAGCAGCAAAAACATCGTTTTTCTCAGAAGGTCTTGCTGCATCTTCGGCAGTTAACCTAGTAGGGAAGAAACAGAGAATGCATGAATTTGCAAGGTGCAGGGAAAACATAGTAACTTACTTTGCGATCAATTCTTCAATTGGTGTGGCAACGATCCTTCCATCTCGCAAACAGCAGAGTGCAACTGGTGGCAACAACTGCAGACAACTGACATACTGCACACCACTCGAGAATCTTATAGAACCCTACAGGAAGGAAAAAGGGATACGGCCATGTATAGTGGGTGTGGCTAGCTATGTGACGTCAGCAGCTGACTGTACCACGTATTTCAGGTTGCTGGAGTCAAGAATATAAAAGAACTGTGTTCCGTTAGCTGCTATGGTGACTGGTTTCTCGCGTCCCTCGCACCGAGCTACAAACGAGGATGGAATCGCCCTGCATTCCACAGCATGGAACCGGCATCTTTCCATGGGGTCTCCTTCCGTTTATCAGTGCAGACATCCGTCTACTTTCCTCCGGATTCTCAACGTTGTTTACACCGTAAATAGATTTCCATCGCTAAAAGTGAAAGTAATATCGAATCCCGCATGCCGAGAGACAATGGCCTCTATTTTCTCGTCCTTCACCCAACGAGAGCTCGGTCTTGTAACGGATACAACCTACTGGAAGACTATTAGAGGTAGCAGTTACCATATGGACTGTGTAAAGTATTAAATGCTCTGGGCATAGCCATAAGAGAACACATTATAGATCTAAAATGTATTAAAACCACAGGATTGCACTGTGTGGAAGGAAATGTTTAGACAGAACGATTTCACGTACATACTAATTCTGTGGCTACATCATCAATGGCACTATAGTAGCCTTGTTCCTCATCTCTCTCGCCAGTTTCTTGTCGCTTGCAGTGTGGCCGGGCAAGCAATTGGAGGGAGAGACAGGGAACAACTGCATTTGTGTGTGACATCATGATCGTATATTAAACGACTGTGACATTTTCCATTAGCTTCGCTTTATTTCCCTTTCACGTGTGAGCACAGAGTGTGGCTGGAGTGGTTGGTTCTATAGTGAGCACAGAGTGTGGCTGGAGTGGTTGGTTCTATAGTGAGCACAGAGTGTGGCTGGAGTGGTTGGTTCTATAGTGAGCACAGAGTGTGGCTGGAGTGGTTGGTTCTATAGTGAGCACAGAGTGTGGCTGGAGTGGTTGGTTCTATAGTGAGCACAGAGTGTGGCTGGAGTGGTTGGTTCTATAGTGAGCACAGAGTGTGGCTGGAGTGGTTGGTTCTATAGTGAGCACAGAGTGTGGTTGGAGTGGTTGGTTCTATAGTGAGCACAGAGTGTGGCTGGAGTGGTTGGTTCTATAGTGAGCACAGAGTAACGTACACTTTTTAGTGTAGGCCTTTGACGTCACAATTGTATCATTTTCTGGTTACTTGTTTATTTCCGTTATATGAGTGGTAGAATTAAGAGAGATAGATTATACAGCGACTATAGAGGTGAGGGCAGCTTGGCTCTTGCACGACTATAGAGGTGAGGGCAGCTTGGCTCTTGCACGACTGTAGAGGTGAGGGCAGCTTGGCTCTTGCACGACTATGAGGGCAGCTTGGCTCTTGCACGACTGTAGAGGTGAGGGCAGCTTGGCTCTTGCACGACTGTAGAGGTGAGGGCAGCTTGGCTCTTGCACGACTATAGAGGTGAGGGCAGCTTGGCTCTTGCACGACTATAGAGGTGAGGGCAGCTTGGCTCTTGCACGACTATAGAGGTGAGGGCAGCTTGGCTCTTGCACGACTATAGAGGTGAGGGCAGCTTGGCTCTTGCACGACTATAGAGGTGAGGGCAGCTTGGCTCTTGCACTTTTAGTATATTATTAGCTGAACAAGTTTGGCGAATCTGAAACTACTATAGCTTAATTGAGTGTGACAAAAGACATTGACTTGTGCATTTCCATTATTGCCACTCAAGATGGCGACTACTCTGTATATCCTAGTATATCTCTGTATATCCTGGTATATCCTGGTATATCCTGGTATATCAACTGTCACTGGGGAGCAATTATCGTGCCCAACAAACTGCCACCTGCAGCGTGAGTGTGACAATAGCCACCATTCCAACACCATTGAACACGTTTCTTTTTGCCACGCAAAAGTGTTTGATCATGTCTTTTGTGACATCTAGTGCCTGTAGGCTAGTCTGGTAGGCTAGCTAACATAAATATTCATTAATTATATTAACACTGATAACATTAATTATAATTATTATATAATTATTAATTATATTAATACTGATATTCTCCAGACTCAGACTACTTGGTCAGGAGACTGAAAAAGAGGAGTGTGCTTGATGGCCACCACGGATGTGTAAGTTGGAGGGTTACAGCATTTGTAGCTACAGATTCCTCGAGGTCTACTGAGACACTACATCGAGTGGACCCAAGACATGCCCTCAGGCTCTACGCCATCTTCAGAATGTGTTTTTGATTACAGGTGAACACGGTAGCCTGGAACACGACCGGCTCACACCTCATCTCTGGGTCGGATGACTGCCACCTCAACTTCTATGATACCAGCACTGGACTGGTGCGTTGCCATGATAACATTAATGTTTATAATTATGTGTATGTATGCAGAGAGAACTTGGAGTCGGCATGTGTGTACATGTAATGGATCAGTATTTGTTATGCTATGCCCTCCACAGCTGCGATCATCTGTTCACTCAAGTCACCAGTCAAACATCTTCAGTGCCAAGTTCTTGCCTTGTCCAAGCAACTGCAAGGTGAGCGAGTGGTAAAGCGCGAAGCGAAGGATCGTTTGGAATCATGACTGTATTTGTCAAATCACAGATAAGTGATTGTGAAGTCTAGGGCAATTGAACTTAGCCCGCTAGGGCTGTAACAGCAGTGTGATCTAATATCTTGAGCCTAGGAGGAGGCTAGCCTCGTACCCAGGCCTCCCCTCACAGCTTTTTTCGCAACCGTGGAAAAAAAAAACGGTTGCGAAAAAAGCTGCGAGGGGAGGCCTGGGTACTAGGCTAGGAGGAGACCAGTCAGTCCCTTGTCTGTTCCTACCATTGTAGGCCGTGTCGTGTGCTGGGATAGGATCAGTGGAGTACTCGGAGTTGACCCCCGCAGGAGATTACATCGGACACTCCTTCAAATGCCAAACCTCCATCACATACCAGGTAACGTCGCTACTTAATTATCCTTACTATGCAAGGAATCCTTGTTGGATTTTAAGAAGCCAAGTTCTCAGACCACGAAAGAAGGCAGCAAATCTACACTTCTTATAGCTACTCTTCAGAGACTGTTTGTATATACCACAGACGTAGTGGGTGTGACAGTGGGAGGGGCCTCAATAGTCATACTCTCCCAGTAATTAACAGTTACTAGTTATTGTGGTCACGCCCCTCCAGGTGGCTACTACTCCGTTTGACTGCAATTTGTTTCTGACCTGCGAAGAGAGGGGGTGTGTTCGGATGTTCGACCTCCGCGCCGGGAACTCCTGCATCTGTGCAGGCTGTCAGAAAGTGAGCTCCATAGTAAACTGTGTTCATTCTCTGAGGAATTTTAATATGCAGAAGAGAAACGTTCTGTCGCGTATTTCAATTGCATCACTGCATTCACAGTTCATACGTGCTACATAGCAGCCTTAATATGTGAGGCTTCTACATAGCATGTATGAGTCCCGCCCTTAACGGGAAATCAGAGATATAACCTTTGAATGCAGTGATGTGATTGAAATACGCCACAGAATAACCCTACCTGGGACTGCTACATATGTTACAGCTGCTGATTCGTATGCTCAACTACCTCCTATAAAGGTGCGTCCTTGTTCTTCCGTTTCCCAGCACGTCCTCTACAGTTTCCAAGACGCAGTGACCTCCATGGCCGTACACCCTCTCTCTCCTTTCTACCTCGCCCTGGGGCTAGGGGACGGCTCCGTGAGACTGCTGGACCAGAGAATGTTGGGTGAGGTAGGGTGCTTACTCGCCAGTGATGATTCGATGGAACTCACGCGTAAAAGCATGTGCAGGAGATACAGACCCTCTTCCCTCGTGAATCGCCCCTATAAGGTGACGTCGGTGCAGTTTAATCCGACCGGCTCAGAGCTGCTATCGAGCTACAGCGAAGATTATGTTTACCTGTTCAGTAGTGGTGTGTTTGGATGTGGAGGGGGATCGGCTCAGATCGCCAAACCCGTCTACCTCTCCCAGTGTGAGCGATACCAGTGCAAGAGGAGGAGGGTAGATAGCGTAAGATCAAAGCCAGTTTCGAGTGCAGATGTATCAAACTCTTCTGGTGGATTGCCCGCTTCAAACGAGATCCCCCCGCCGATGAAGAGGCTTCGTCTGCGAGGTGATTGGTCAGATACCGGTCCAGGAGCACGACCAGGGGACCAGTCCTCCGCAGAAGGGAACACCCTAATGAATAGAATGTCCCGGATGTTCACCCAGTGGATCGACATGTCACTGAGTCCATCAGAGAACAGCGGTAGCTCACAAAACCCCGGGAACAGAAGGAGGGAAGGAGAAGAGGGAGGCCGCGAGGGTCATGAGGGGGAACGGGGAACTTCAGAGAGAGATAGCCCCCTTGCTACCCCGAGTTCTTCTGAGAACTCATTCCATCTGTTCTCGGACTCGGAAAATGATCATGACAACAATTCCATTCCGAACTCCCGTACTGAGACACCTGCTAGTTCTCTTACAAATGGACTTGGTTCTTGCAGTATCGATATCGTTACCGATACTGGAACCAACTCCCATTCCGATACTGGAACCAACTCCCATTCCGATTCCCCGCAAGGCAATGGGAAATCAAAGGTTCAGACTCCCGACAGTGGAGCAGTCAAATCCGATCGGAACACAGGAGAGCTACGGAAGATGTTGCTTGAACCCGTTGAAAACAGCCACACCAATTCTTCCATGTCGACATTGCCTGGTAATTCATCGGTGAAACAGAAAGCCCCAGAGTCCAGAGTACAGGAGTGTTTTGATGACTCTCCAAAGATGGAGTCTGATGAAAACAGCCTGTCCGAGTCTGTGAAAAAGGAAACATTTTTGAATGAGGGAGATGAATCCCAAATACAGCCCACCCATAACAGTGCTTCACTATTGAATTCAGATGCTTCGGTAGTTGTTGAATGCAGAACTACCAAATCCGCCGTGCCCTCCATACGCATCATCGACGGAGATGCAACAGACAGTGACGACCTGAGATCATGTGATGAGCACCAGGAATCATGTGACAGATCACATGACGGGTGTCACATGACAAAAGATGACTCCAAGTTGTTAGAAGAGGAGGAAGAAGAGGTTTCAACTGAAGACAGCTACAGCAGCTTTGAGCAGCCATTCATGGTATACAAAGGCCACAGAAATGCTAGGACTATGGTAAGTTAGCTCAAGAAGGACTTGAAAAGGGCACTTGCCGGTCATCTCATAAGGAGAGAATAACTATACTGGTAGCCCCCTGAATTTATTACTAGGCACACACACACACATACGCATGCACACACACACACACACACACCTGCAGATCAAGCAGGCTAACTTTTGGGGTGAGAATTGGGTGATGAGTGGCAGCGACTGCGGAAGAGTGTTCATGTGGGACAAGTGGACAGGAGAGATCACCAACCTCCTAATGGCCGACTCACACGTCGTAAACTGCGTACAACCACACCCAGAAGCCTACAGTGAGTTCCAGACTCTCCCTTTAGAGAGAGAGCACGCTGTCAGCCTCCCCCTCTCTCTCCCTCCCCACCCCAGTCCTAGCCACTAGCGGGATAGACTACAACGTCAAGCTGTGGGAGCCGACAGCAGAGCAGCCCTGTTCCCTGCACAACCTGGACGAGGTGGGCAGTCAGAGACAACATTAAGGCATCACTGCAAACAGTGACTAAGTGCAAAGTGCAAAGCGTGTCCTGTGTAGCTTACACAGAAGTACAACAACATTCCGGTCGTGTCTCTACGTTCATAGCGCTGTATCTCTGAACTTCCATTAAGGGTGGGGCTCATACACGCTATGCTGTAAACAGCATGTATGAGCCCCGCCCTTAACAGAAGTTCAGAGATACAGCGCTATGATCGCAGAGACACGATCGAAATACGCGATGGAATAATGTTTCTTCCCGGGACTGCCACACGTATTGCACTCACCCCTTCCCTCTGTCACCTACCCCTCCACCCCCCCCCCCTCTCTCAGATTATCCAGCGCAATGAAGTAATGCTACAGGAGAGTCGAAACACCATCACTGTCCCTTCCACCTTTGTGCTAAGAATCCTAGCCTATCTCAACAGAAGGCGAAGATGTAAGGCTATACAGACGGTCAATTGTGTGGAAAGTATAGTTGATTATGTGACTGGCTTGATGTACCCACCCTTTGGACTCGAGCCATGCATCAATGTAGATCTGTGGCATAACCACATGATAGCCATATTATTGGGAATAGCAGAGTGTAATTTTGTGCATGTGTCATAATTTGCTATGTTGCTTTGTGTAGTGCGGAGGGATGCCGAACAGCCACCAGAAGACGAGAGTGACTCAGACTGAGCCACGCTAGCCAATTGTATCAGAACGATCACTAATATCATCAATACTCCTGCACGTCAGTACAAGTTCACCAGCACTACATTAATGTTATAACCGGTCTGTGTGTAGTGAAGTGACCACAATGATTGATTAGGCAGAACAAATCCCACCAATGTCTTTGCAATGCTGTAGTCGCTGGCACTGAATTCCTTTCTGGCTGGACCAGGTTTAGGCTATTATCACTGTATGAGCTGTGGGACAGATCTTGGCCTTCGGAGTGATTAATTATTGCACAACCGCTGTTGTGCAATAATTAATCACTCCGAAGGCCAAGATCTGTCCCACAGCTGCAAAAAAAGCTGCGAGGGGGGGCTCAGTACGAGGCTATGTATACATATTATAGTTTTTCATAATGCGATTTTATTGGTAAATTGATTATACTGTTGCAAAAAAAATGAGAAACAAATCTTGAAACAAAAACTGCTTAACGTGTCTGTTGATAGGCTATACAAGTGCCATCATTCATTGAACATAAATTGCAGGTGTTGTCCATTCAGGTCTCACTCAGGGGCATGGCCATGGGCTTGAATGGTTTGCTCCTGTACACGTGCCGTCTGTAGAGCAGCACTGCCACCACCACCACCACCACAAGAAGCAAGAGTACGACACATATTGGCACCGCAATGACTACCGCCAGGGGCACTGTAGAAGGAAGGTGTGGGTAGGTGGGACATGTGCATGATCTGTTCTCAAGCACATGCATACACGTATCAAATGCAAAGTACAGGAAAAACAACACAAAAAAAACAATTGCCAATGGCATAAACTTATCAGGTAGCTAGCTTGACAAGTTAGAATTGAATGCAGATAGTAAGTGACTTACCTCCACCCTTCCCACTGCAGCCACTGGTGTCCAGGGGAACCACAGTGTAGGGAACGATATTCATCCTTATAAAATTAACCTGGAATGAAGGATGAAAACCGTACTCATACACATTATAGCCCTTTTACCATCACTGACTAGTTACACTGCATGATATAACTTTTTCGATGCCTTACTTGCAGGGGCCTAATGGGGTGGGGTTAGCCTCATTGCCAGGCCCACGTGCGTTTAGCGTAGTAAGTAACAAGGCGCACAAGAGCCTGGGGACAAGGCTAGGGCGGGGTTATGAAAAAGGCCCAGTTTATAAATGACGGTGGGCTGTATTAACTATATTGCTATATACTTACTGTAAGTCCAATAGCTCTGTTTCCATTCAAGTGAACAACAGTGACATCCAATGGGAAATCACCAATTTCAGTTGGAATTGGCACACTCCCATCTTTGGTAAATGTGTGATCAAACAGTATACTTCCATCGTCTTTCAGGACCATTCTGAAGCCAGGAGGGTCACTGCATGGCACGACAGTGATCTCTAGCTGGGATCCAGTTTCTGTCGTACATATCACATTATTACAAGTTCCATTACCACTCTTTGGTGCCACACATGTCAGATCAAGTGTATTGGTACTTGTCGTGGTTATATTGTTTGAAATACTCTGTAGCGCTGCACAGATGGAGGCCTGTGAAACAGGGGTTGCTGTCCCAGTTTCAGGTTCAGTTGGTATCGCTGTCCCAGTTCCAGGCTGAGTTGGTATCACTGTCCCAGTACAGTTAAATGTGTCAACTGTGATGATTCCATAGGGAACAAGTGATTCGGTAGTATTCAGTTCAATGACATCGACCTGTGAAGCAAAGACTACTGACTGAGTGTATCACTATGAAGGAACAAGTGATTCGGTAGTATTCAGTTCAATGACATCGACCTGTGAAGCAAAGACTACTGACTGAGTGTATCACTATGAAGAAGGTTAGGCCCCACCCACTGCCCACCACCACCACCAGATGTATGTAATAATTAGCCTCGTCCCTAGGCTCCCCTCCCACGCGCGGAAAAGTAAAGGGTCAGTTGGTATCGCTGTCCCAGTTCCAGGCTGAGTTGGTATCACTGTCCCAGTACAGTTAAATGTGTCAACTGTGATGATTCCATAGGGAACAAGTGATTCCTTTACTTTTCCGCGTGTGGGAGGGGAGCCTGGGGACGAGGCTATGTAATAATTATTGTCACTTCAGCTCTCAGGAAGACAGATGCAGAATTGGCACACTTTTTAACATCCATAGTATCACTAGGCATACACAAGCGCAATATGCCTCACGTGGCTACACAGAGGTATGCATAAACAGGTAGTTGTTAGGTATATATATATATAAAGGCTACACTACCTAAGACAACGTTAACTATAGAAAAAACTGGCCTTCAAAAGTAGATCTCTAAGCAGTATCATGTGTATTAACATAATTATTCTCTGGGAGGCAGGCAAGCAGACCTTTCCTGACATCATCACACCCCGGGTTGAACACGGAATACGGGCTGTTCTGGGGTAGCCCACTGATGCACACGGGGGACGATTATTTCGTGAGTCAGCCAGTTGAAGGCAAATAGGCCTAGAAGCTTACTCATAGCCACGCTTATCTCCCGTGAACTTTCCGTAAAACATCCGTTTACGATTACATCTAGTAAATATTCTTTCCCAGCCAAGTTTAATACATCCATAAGGCATATGTGAATTTACATGGGCTTTGTATTAGGCGTTACAATATAAATGACATAGTTTTCTCTATTTTATGGCATTCAAAGAGTAAGTAGCTCAACCTAACAGCATAGAGTATGCCTAACTGAGGACGTACATATCTAAAGCAATAGCCAAGGCATGTTCATCTGGGCATAGCCAGTAGTATGCTAGAGCCCTCTCTCTCTCTCTCGAGAACTCTGGGGTAGCAGCCTTAATTGGATGGCTAGAGAGCAAAATGTTCATGCAATTTAACGGTTGCCAAGCGTAATGTTTGGTTATCATATCTGGTCTAGATATCGAGGTGATAAGCTTCTGGCCATCCCATTCCTGTAGTCTGTGTGTAAGTAAGCTATATCAGCAACAGGTTAAATATGGTTAATTAATTAATCCAACCTGGAATCCAAGAGCCTCCATGCTGATCTGAGAGACAGTAATATTCAGCTTCTCTGTGGTTGACTGAGGCACAACTTCAGAGTGGTCAAATGTTTGATTAAACAGAAGGCTGTTGCCATTTTGGATGCGGAGATTGATAGCAGGAGGTTTGTGGCAACGAAGCACGGTTAGTGACATGCTCTGCTGTCTGTCTGGGGTTTCACAGTAGATACCAGTGCAGGGTGGAGTAGGGTTATAAAAGGTGGAAGCAGTTAGAGGGGTAAGGCACTCGCTATAGTTGTTGGGTATTGCTGCGATGCTGTCGGCGATGTACCGTAGTGGTGTACAAGAATCAACTCGGGTGCCGGAGGGAGTACCTGCATGTGTTGACCAGAACGGATCAAATTCAAGCAACTGACATACACAAATCATGCCTTCTCTGCACAAGCAAACACACTTCATGTGGAGAACTTATGTACTGCAGGTAAGCAATGTGAATGTGACCCCAGACCCCCCCATCTTGGAGCTGCCTACAAGTTCAGCCCCCCCAAAGTGAAATTGCTTCCTACGCCTATGCTCTGTTCCCACCCTCTGTTCCTACCCCGCATCTGTTCCTACCCTCTGTTCCTACCCCGCATCTGTTCCCACCCTCTGTTCCTACCCTCTGTTCCTACCCCGCATCTGTTCCTACCCTCTGTTCCTACCCCGCATCTGTTCCTACGGTCTGTTCCTACCCCGCATCTGTTCCTGCCCTCTGTTCCTACCCTCTGTTCCTACCCCGCATCTGTTCCTACGGTCTGTTCCTACCCCGCATCTGTTCCTGCCCTCTGTTCCTACCCCGCATCTGTTCCTACGGTCTGTTCCTACCCTCTGTTCCTACCCCGCATCTGTTCCTACGGTCTGTTCCTATACCCTCTGTTCCTACCCCGCATCTGTTCCTGCCCTCTGTTCCTACCCTCTGTTCCCACAGTCTGTTCCTACCCTCTGTTCCCACGGTCTGTTCCTACCCTCTGTCTGTCAGACAAATCTTTACACTTGGGAGTGCGGTTCAGCAGCTGCAGTTTGTAGAATCTTTGCCTGGCTGCAGACAGGATTCCACAAACAGAAGTGAAACCTTGCAGTGTAGAAATACACACACAGGACTAATGGTGGAGTGAATGCTTAACTGGAGTTTGAAGTCACTTCGGTAATTAATCATCACAGTGTGATGCCTGTCTGTGCAGACTGCAAGGCGACCAAGCCACCCTGATTCCCATTGTAAATCTGTATAACCATGCATTTCCTGTCTGTTATGTCTCATTAAAACACAGTGCAGATTATGTCATATCCTTGGTCTGACCTATGACTCAAAACAGGAAGGAAACAGCTGGCCTAAGACTCCACAACTTTAGAACAGACTTTTCTTTAGCCTCAGAGACCCAGGTGTTCTAGGAGAGGTTTGCTTCTGGTTTGCTTTCGGGGGGGGGGGGGGTCTTCCCTTCTCCACCAGGCTACTGAAATGATGCCTCATTAATTAGCTGAATACATGATACTGTACCTGGGGGCAAAAACGTGGTGGCTCCAGTAGGTCCTGCATGTGGAACGGCAACAGTAATTGTTGTTCCTGATGTGCTGGATCCGGAAGTGGTGTCATGATCAGTATCTGTAGACGTGGGACATGACAACATCTCACCCATGCAGATAAATGAATTTTAGTTACAGATTTTCAGCCGGCCATGCATATTTTGGTATGTGTAGCTACCATTGAAAAGGTAATTGTATCGTGGTTGAAATGTTTGGTGAAATTTCTTTGGCCAATCCCAATCTATTGCAGCCTCTTCAGCAAATACAGATTTGCAGAATAGCTATGACATCTTTGTATTGATATAATTTAATAGAATATTTTGCTTATTTTCTCACATCACACGCACAGTCCTTGGAATGAAATAATAAGTTTGCAAGCACACTACAAGCAGGTATCGCTATATGCACCAAACACAGACACTTTCGTCATAGATATTTAATAGAGTCCACGTGGACTCTATTAATATCTATGCTTTCGTAAACTTGCCGTTTTCTTCGTGAGAGGCTTCCGCCTGCAGCAGACCCAAGGCTACAAGAACCAGTGCACTCACAAGAAATTTCCTCATAGCTGTATCTCCCAAATCGTATGCACCTCGCTTTACTGCAGGTCTGTGGTCTCGTGTCTGCAGAGGTAGCACAGGAAATCGGTTGACGAACACAGGAAGTTTGTACCGGAAGATTGTACCGATAATTATTCCGGTGTTCTCTATGATTATACCGTGGGTGGAAGGTTCGGTTACCGTCCCTGGAGCACTGTATTTTTTTATCAACGGTGGGACTCACGCAAACGATGAGCTTATAACAACACATTAGGATCAGCTCTGGGAAGTGCTTAAAAGAAATGTGGAATAGTAAATACTCTAGCTATTTCCACTTATTGCACTTAGCTACTGAGCTACTCAGTTGCTCTCTCATGAATTACTGCATGTGTAGCTACAAAGCATAATTTTAATGTACAAAAAAGTATACAAATGGCTGTGCCTTAAATATCTAGGTAAGCAAAAAAGTTATTAGCTACATTTATCCACTATGTGAGTAGCTAAACTGAATATTACATGTATGGAGATACTTTATAGATAGCTCAGTAGCTAGCTATATCAGTGGGTGCTGGCGCGTACAAAAAGAATAATTGCTAAATGTAGCGAGTAAGGAAGAGGGTCAATAGAGCTGTAGCCATGGAGAAAGCCGTCACGATCTCTGATGGCTTGTCTGCCCCAGACACCTCTGTCTCTACTTGTCCGCCAAGTACTGGGAGTGGAAAGAGGCACATATAGCTATATGTATAATGCAAGTAATTGTATGCACGCCATGTGGTGTTATACAGACCGTACTTATAATTCTGAATGACCATACAAATGAAACTGTGCAGGGTATACTTTATCTCAATGAACACAATTATAAGGACAGTACTGTGAGCTAATGTAAAGTTCACGATTGTTATAACTAGCTACATAACATGATTAGCTACTATAGGTAGCTATTCAAGTACCGTTCATAAATCTTGGGCCCATAACAAACAACATCAATAGCATATGCAATTATTCATGGGTTAAATCATACATGCATCTAGCCTCGTCCCCAGGCCACACACCCCGAAAAATACTCTTTCGGGGGGGTGTGGCCTGGGTACGAGGTTAACATGCATCATCATGACAAGATGGCTTACCATCCACACTTTCAATACCAGTACTAGTTGGGGTCTCAGCTATAAAAAAGGGAACATGTACACAATTAAACGCTAATATTGGACAAACAGTGCATAGACGTAAGTTGCACTTACTGGGTGAAGGGCATTCTGAAGTATCAATAGGAATGATGGCGTATTTAACAATGGTGATGGGGTCTGGACTCAAAAATTGTGGAGGTATGGCATCAATCTGAAAAGAATAAGGCAGGAAATTTTATTGAAGCGCATTTCTATAAGTATGGGGCAGCTGTATTCTAACTAGACTGAGGTGAAGCCAAGCTGTAGTTAGAATACACTGCCTGTGCTCTAAGCCATTTAGTATAGCTATGTCACCACATTCAGTAAACTTCCTGTATTCTAACAAGTATTAGAATACACACTGTTACTATAGTAACATATACCACTAATAATGGGTGACTCAAAAGAGTATAATTGTAATCACCTGGATGCCAATGGCGTTTGGATTCTGGTCCACTGTGACGGCAATCTGAAGTCCAAAGAGCTTTGAAATTGTGACAGTCCTCGAGTGATCAAACGTGTCATTCAGCAAAACTATGCTGCTTGGGTCAACAATTGTGAGCTTCACAGCTGGAGGGTCACTGCATGAGACTATCACTGCACTAGCACGATACACCCCAGTGTTGAGCAGGTCTGCAGTGCATTCCACCCCATTACAAGCCTCAGCTATTGAGCATTCAAATTCATCACTGCCTGAATTTGCAGCGAGATCCTCTAGAACATCACAGGTTGAAGTAGATGGTACTGTGGGTGAATTGGATGTAGTGGTAGTGGTAGATGTTTGTGTGGCTGTGCTTGGGGTTGTTGATGCTGCTGTACTTGGGGTTGTTGATGCTGCTGTGCTTGGGGTTGTTGATGCTGCTGTGCTTGGGGTTGTTGATGCTGCTGTGCTTGGGGTTGTTGATGCTGCAGTGCTTGGGGTTGTTGATGCTGCAGTACTTGGGGTTGTTGGTACGGGTGCTATATACACAAGAAAAAGAGTTGTTGATCACAAACCTATACTCAGGGTTCTATCTAGGATTTTGATTTTAGGGGGAAGCTTGTCATTTTAGCAGGATCTGGGGGGTATGTATATGATTCCAAGGTGGACTTTCAACTCTTTAAAACTTAATTTATGACAGGACACCAAAACAATGAAAAGCTAGTTCAGTCACATAGCTATACGTCTCTTTTGCAAACTCCTAGACTGTTTTCTATAGCTACACGTCCATATCACACACTGCAAAAAAATTGAGGAGTTGCTGTAAAGCTAGTTTTCCCTTGTACTGGGTAATTACCTACCAAAGCTAATGGGATTAATCTATATCATGATTAGTGCTTGAATATTTGGGGATAAGCCAAATGTTTTGTCTCATAACAACCTGCAGGTAAACATGACTTGGCTTAAGTGTTTCCCTTTTGAAATTGGAGACTGGCCAAAGGGAGGGTAAGTGATCTGTTAATTGGTCTACAGTGTGTGTGCACATTCTTGGCACTGAATCTGCAAGTGAGATAGCCACAACTGGGTAGAGCCAATCTTTATGTTTTTGCAGTGTAGCTGCCATGCTGGTGTACCATTGCATAGAGGAATCAGTGGCTCTTTTCCATTGTAACACCCACTAGTGATTGCCAAGATGGTGTATAGGTGGGGTCATCATGCCTACTATGGCATCAGGTGTGTAATACCATACCAACCTGAACATATGACACCATCCCCACTGAAGCCCTCACGGCAAGTGCAGAAGAAGCTCCCAATGATATTGGTGCAGTCGCCATTTGTCATGTCACAGTTGTGGCTGTCTCTAGTGCATTCATCAATGTCTGAGATAAGGAAAACACATTAAAATGGCCTTAAGGTTAAGGCACCGTTGCAGTATAGTGGAAATTCTATTTAATGGACACTTTGGGAGAGAACAAATTTTCATATCCCAATTCCCAAAGTGTCCATTAAATAGAGTTTCCACTGTATTATCTTTGAACTCTCTCCTATTCCATATACGGGTATTGATGAGCTTACAAACACGTATTTGTTACCTATGGGGGTCATAAGAAAATGAAATTGCTTATTAGCTAAAGCTTATTTTTCAAGTGACTGTTGACTCAGGGATGTTTACACAACTTATATTTTTAAACTAGCTAGCTAATAACACACTAAGATGTAAACATCAGGCTGCAAAGGGTGCAAGTTTAGTGTTGCTGTTTTGGAGGAATTACCGAACTGTATCTATCTCCACTCACAAATACATATTGCATTCACTCCCTCATTATTTTCTTCCCCTCCCTCTCCACCTGCCCCTCCCACCCTCCCTCCCCCTTCTCATTAGATCATTCACCTGATTAATCAGAAAGAGTGTGTGAAGCTACACCTATAAACTTTCCGATGTAGATTTCATTGAATCTAGCCCACTGTTACATATGCAGTCATGGCCTCCCCTCGTACTTATTTATCATCTAGGAGTGCTTTCATTAATATTCTGTATATGCTCACCATTACAAGTGAGCCCTTCCTCATCTAGCTCATATCCTGTATTACAACTGCACACAAAGGAGCCGGCAGTGTTGGTACAGATCTGAGAACAGCCATCTATGCCCTCGGCACACTCATCAACATCTGTGTGAGGATTAGGAGAGAGCTCAAAGACAATAGTTGGATATTATGCAGAAACCTCATATATGCTTCCTATACTATATCACATAGTCTGATATACAAGTTGATATGATACTAGTTAAGCTCCTATGATGATGTCATCACCATGTGATAAAATTATCCCATACCAACCTGAACATATGACACCATCTCCACTGAAGCCCTCACGGCAAGTGCAGAAGAAGCTTCCAATGGTATCAGTGCAGTCGGCATTTGTCCTGTCACAGTTGTGGGTGCCTCTAGTGCATTCATTAATGTCTGGGGAGGACAAAACAGTAGGAGAATTTAAAATTTACTAGAAAAACTGTATTATTAGAAAGATTATGTGAACCTTATAGCTAATGAGAAAAACTTACTAATACAGTCTTCGTTGAACCCAGATCCATCAAACCCACTGTTACATATGCAGTCATAATTTCCCACACTGTTTACGCAGATTGCATTGGCATTGCATTCATCCAGGTTTCTGTCACATTCATTAATATCTAAAGATGAAAATATATAGAAGACAAGAAAATCTAATACTATAATATGCAAGCATTGTTGAGTATCTAAAATTTCTGCTGCAATGAGAGACTGACCTGTTGCTGAGTGCAACTTTCAGTTAGCTGATTTATGTGAAAAATACCGGTACCCGGCTGGTTTTTAGATATAAGATATCAGTCTCGTTCTGGCAGTTGGAACTTACAGTAATACACTATTATTTTGTGCTAATTTAAATGCAGCACTACGCTATAAAGTGGCATTATATTACCTATGGTGTTATATTTTGGACTGTATAAATGTTCATAAGACACTTCACAAAATTGCCTGCAAGAGAGAAATAGATTAAATGACTGTCTATATATGCTCACCATTACAAGTACGCCCATCCTCATCTAGCTCATATCCTGTATTACAGCTGCACACAAAGGAGTCGGCAGTGTCGGTACAGATCTGAGAACAGCCATCTATGCCCTCAGCACACTCATCAATACCTGCGTGAGGTGTAGGAGAGAGCTCAAAGACAATACTTGGATATTCTGCAGAACCCTCCTATGCTTCCTATACTATATCACATAGTCTGATATGACCTAAGTACGAGTTGATATGATACTAGTTAAGCTCCTATGATGATGTCATCACCATCTGATAATCGCATCCCATACCAACCTGAACATATGACACCATCCCCACTGAAGCCCTCACGGCAAGTGCAGAAGAAGCTTCCAACGGTATCAGTGCAGTCGGCATTTGTCCTGTCACAGTTGTGGGTGCCTCTAGTGCATTCATTGATGTCTGGGAAGAACAAAACAGGAGGAGAATTAAAATTTACTACAAAAAGTGTATTATTAGAAGGATTATGTGAACCTTACAGCTGTACAGCTAATGAGAAAAACTTACTAATGCAGTCTTCGTTGAACCCAGATCCATCAAATCCACTGTTACACATGCAGTCATAGTTTCCCACACTGTTTAAGCAGATTGCATTAGCATTGCATTCATCCAGGTTTCTGTCACATTCATTAATATCTAAGGATGAAAGTATTTATAGGATTATGTATAGAAGACAAGAAAATCTAATACTATAATATGCAAGCATTGTTGAGTAATCTAATTTTTCTGCTGCAATGAGAGACTGACCTGTTGCTGAGTGCAACTTTCAGTTGGCTGATTTATGTGAAAAATACCCGGCTCGTTTTTAGATATGAATAAATAAAGGGCATTATAATGTATTATCTATGGTGCTATACTTTGGACTGTTCATAAGACACTTCACAAAATTTCCTGCAAGGGTGAAGTTGATTAAATGACTGTCTATACTCACCATTACAAGTACGCCCATCCTCATCTAGCTCATATCCCGTATTACAGCTGCACACAAAGGAGCCGGCAGTGTCAGTACAGATCTGAGAACAGCCATCTATGCCCTCAGCACACTCATCAATACCTGTGTGAGGATTAGGAGAGAGTTCAAAGACAATAGTTGGATATTCTGCAGAACCCTCCTATGCTTCCTATACTATAATATCACATAGTCTGATATGACCTGAGTACAAGTTGATATGATACTAGTTAAGCTCCTATGATGATGTCATCACCATCTGATAATCGCATCCCATACCAACCTGAACATATGACACCATCTCCACTGAAGCCCTCACGGCAAGTGCAGAAGAAGCTTCCAATGGTATCAATGCAGTCGGCATTTGTCCTGTCACAGTTGTGGGTGCCTCTAGTGCATTCATTGATGTCTGGGGAGGACAAAACAGTAGGAGAATTAAAATTTACTAGAAAAACTGTATTATTAGAAAGACTATGTGAACCTTACAGCTGTACAGCTAATGAGAAATACTTACTAATACAGTCTTCGTTGAACCCAGATCCATCAAATCCACTGTTACATATGCAGTCATAGTTTCCCACACTGTTTAAGCAGATCGCATTAGCATTGCATTCATCCAGGTTTCTGTCACATTCATTAATATCTAAGGATGAAAGTATATAGGATTATGTATAGAAGACAATACTATAATATGCAAGCATTGTTTAGTAATGAATAATCTGGCAGTTGGAACTTACAGTAATGCACTATGATTTTGTGCTAATTTTATTGCAGCACTATGCTATAAAGCGGCATTATAATGTATTATCTATGGTGCTATACTTTGGACTGTTCATAAGACACTTCACAAAATTTCCTGCAAGGGTGAAGTTGATTAAATGACTGTCTATGCTCACCGTTACAAGTACGCCCATCCTCATCTAGCTCATATCCCGTATTACAGCTGCACACAAAGGAGTCGGCAGTGTCGGTACAGATCTGAGAACACCCATCTATGCCCTCGGCACACTCATCAATACCTGTGTGAGGATTAGGAGAGAGCTCGAGGACAGTAGGTGATAATATAGTTGGGCCAATAATAGACAAGTTTCATTCTGTAGCTATAGCTATCTCCGGTGGTGCAATGAGGCTTACAGGTGGCAAATGACATTGCTATGTCAACTAGTGCCTGAATGGGTATGCTGGCTAGCTGGTGACCTGTGGTTATGTGTTGCTTAGGGGCAGTTACTGCTACAAGACTGCTGCATCATGTACATGTAGTGCCACTGTAGATATTTGAAAAGGGCTATTACTATTCAGAAACACTTCACTACAAAATTGACTATAGATTATTTTAACTCTTATATGGTTGATACAGTTGTGGACCCTATATATAGTGATAAATATTATTATCACACCGGTTCATATTACGGTAATAATAAATTGAGGAAAGAGACAGATGTATATTGTTTTGAAAGCTGCATACATCCATAGTGTAGTCTTGTGCCAGATCTTTACTCGCCCATGGGTGAGTGGGTGAGTAGAAGTCTGGGCATGGGACTAACCACAGGCATTTTGTACCCAGGCCTCGCCTCACAGCTTAATTTACAAGCCTATCCAGACTACACTAATGTTGTTTGGACTTCACATTCTCTTAACCTTCTGAGACAGGCCACATATGGCTATGTGGTGGTGCACTGAAACTATACCAACTACACAAGGGGCTATTTTGAAATAATTATGGCTTCCTTAAATCAGGAGCGCATAATGACGTAGTTATGCCTGCTTGAATGAATTACACTGTCACTGGCTAATCTCTAGCATACAGTACCATAGCTACTTTACACTCACTGCGAGAGCCGCACGTAATGGGAATGACAGTATACTCAATAATAGCTATGGCGCCTCGGCCTGGAGGTGTTGCGTCAATCTGAAAAGAAAACAAATAGCTGTAACTTTGTATCCAGCTATCAGGAGCCTATAGCTATAGCTAAGTAACACGTACAAGTAGTTCACGTAGCTAATACTATATGTACACTCACCTGTATGGCAATACTAGCATTTGGAAGGTGCTCCACCGTGACACTGACTACGACGGTAACTGTGATTCGAAATCCAAAGAACACTGTCGGAATTCTGATACTAGTAGTTCTTGAACGATCAAAGGTATCATCCAGCAAAACTGTGCTGCTTGGGTCAAAAATTGTGAGCTTAACAGCTGGAGGGTCATTGCAGGAGAGTATCACTGCACTAGCACGATACTCCCCAGTGTCGAGCAAGTCTGCAGTACAGTCCACTCCATCGCAAGCCTCATTTGTAGAGCATTCAAAATCATCACTGCCTGGATCTGCTGCAAGTTCCCTCAGGACTTCACAAGTTGAAGCAGCAACAGTTGGCACTGAGGGAGATAATGAAGACCTGCCGTATAAATATACATAGCAGAATCATGGGCTACCTAGTAGCTAGGCCAAATGGAATAAAAAACAAGTCACTAACTAGAAATGTTAACGTTAAAATAGCATATTATATTCGACTACTTACCGCCTTGCTGTACCACTAGCAATGCCACCAGGGCTAAAAATGCCAGCACCGAATTGTTAGCAGCCATGGATATCTCGGACTCGACTCTGAGTGCTGAATTAATCGCTGTAAACCAGGCGTAACTACCGATTATATTAACTGCATGCACGAACTAAAATGTATATTATACAGGAAAATCCCATACAGTGTATTCATAGCATAAACCGTACACGTACTCATAGCGGCGTATGCGTATAGTGGTCATAATGCCGGATTTCGTTGTAAACAATAACATGACGTATTGAAAGTTTACTTAAGGCTTGCTGAACTGGCAATAATAAAAGACCCGTAGCGGAGGAAGTATGGGAACCGCCCCAGATTTTGACTCCCAGAATTTCAAACAAATGTTCTCTGAGACTCAGTATAATAAGCCAAAACATTTTCTGGGAGCGCCTGCCCTCACCATAATAATATGCACTATTGATATTAAATATTTTTAATAAAATGTTATCACACAGGCGGGAGCTGTAACCACACACTGAGGCTAGGCAGGGGGTCTGGGTAACTAAATTAAATAGTGAAACAGATCTAGAACTGATTACATGCTACTGAACAGCTTCAGCGTACATGTACGTGATCTGAAAGACTGCAAGGTACAACAAAATACAGACACGCGCCAGAAATTGTATTCAAGCATCCTCCTCGCTTATGGACATGGACTGAAACAGCGGTATAGCGCTATTTCTTGCATGAGCCCTGACGACCAAAAACTGGTTAACACAGGCACGAGCTATTAAATCTGTAACTGTACACTGAGGTAGGGGGTCTAGGTTACAAAGTTAA
Source organism: Phakellia ventilabrum (assembly GCA_963921505.1). Lineage (NCBI taxonomy): Eukaryota > Metazoa > Porifera > Demospongiae > Axinellida > Axinellidae > Phakellia > Phakellia ventilabrum. The sequence goes on along the minus strand of OY997400.1, from coordinate 915,149 downwards.
AATAATTCAGTATGACTGATTAATATTGTTGCACAAAAAATGATCATCTGACAGACTCAACAAAATACATGCACGTGCAACATTCAGAGATCCTCCTCGTTCATCTCGTTCATCGACATCGGCTGGAACTGGTACGGCCTGCTCCTCCTATACCGTCTACAGAGCAGCACTGCCACCACCAGCACCACCACAAGAAGCACAAGTACGATACATATCGGCACCGCAACGACTACCGCCAGGGGCACTGTACAAATAGAAGAGGGGTAGCCCGGGGAGTGTACATGGTCTCACACAATGGCAACCATATATAGTCCTGTCCCCAAGCATCAAAGCAACGTACATAAACACATGAACTGCCAATGATATTAGTAAAATTATTAGGTTTAAATGCCCAGCTTGTAACATGATAAAAACCATACAATCAAAGAGAATTGAATGTCTGACTTACCCCCACCCTTCCCACTGCAGCCACTGGTATCCAGGGGAACCACAGTGTAGGGAACGATAGGAACTAGGCCTGCAATTGTAACCTGGAGTGAAAACCATACCATTATAGCCATCTTCACATCATAATTTCCGTCCAATTTAGACTGCATGATACATGTAATAATTATTTGATGCCGGGCCCAGCTTATGAAGGATGGAGGGGGTGAGTATATCACAACTTACTGCAATTCCAATAGCTCTGCCTCCATTCAAATGGTCAACCGTGACACCCAATGGGATGTCACCGTTTTCAGTCGGAAGTGTCACCGTCTCAGATTTGGAAAATGTGTGATCAAACAGCATGCTTCCATTGCCTTTCAGGACCATTCTGAAGCCAGGAGGGTCATTGCAAGGCACGAGAGTGATATCCAGCTGCCCTCCGTCTGCTGTCGTACATATCACATTTTTACAAGTTCCATCACCACTCTTTGGTGCACCACACTTCAGATCAAGGCTATCGCCAGCTGTCGTGGTTATATTCTCTGAGATACTCTGCAGAGCTTTACAGGTGGAGGCCTGTGAAAAAGGGGCTGCTGTCCCAGTTCCAGGCTCAGTTGATGCTCCAGTTCCAGGCTCAGTTGCTGTTGTCACAGTTCCAGGTTCAGCCGATATCCCGGTTGGATGCGGAGGGAGAGTTGACAAGAATACAATGAGTGTACCAAGTTTCAACAACTGACACTCTCTACATGTATTTGCATTTTCTAAGCTCCAAACTCTCAGCCTTCCATCTATAGCACACAAGCTCCCTTATATCTAGAGTCCTACTCCACACAAGCAAGCAAACCTCATGTGGGGAGGGCCTGGGTATGAGGCTATCGGTGCATATCAAGTCAGTAGTAGAAACGATGAGACATAATCCCCTAACTCTATCTCTACCATGTCCCACCATAGGGCATCTCAGTGATCTTTCCCTCCCTGTATAATTTTTTCCTAGCCTTGAATAGTAGCTTCTGCAATTTGATTGGTTGATATTGCTGAGAGCCAAAATAGGAGAGAGGGGGGTGGGTGGTGGGATTCAACACACTTGAAATAAGAACCGATTTTGGAGAGTATAATTATGTCCTTAATACTTTTTGGAGAAGCATACATGTATACTCCAGATCTCTATTTTGTCTCAGGGACCCAGGCATTCTAGGAGAGGATTGCCTGGGGGACTCGGGTCCGAGCTCTCCTAGGGGTGTGGTTTGTACACACTCACCCCCCACCCGAAATATCCTTTAATTATGACACTCAAACGTGGTGCCTCATTAAAATACATGCACTTTACTTGAGGGCATGGAGGTACCAGAAGTGGAGGGCGTAGCATCTGACGGGGTAACATCTGAGGGCATATGAAGAGTGGCAGTGGCAGGTTCTGAGGGAGTGCTAGACGTGGTGGCACTAGTAGGTTCTGAGGGTGTGTTAGACGTGGTGGCACCAGTAGGTTCTGAGGGAGTGCTAGACGTGGTGGCACCAGTAGGTTCTGGATGGACATGAAATATTTCACTCATTTCAGTAAGTTTTCAGCCTTTAGCTAACTGTACATGCAGCTCTCCCCCTAAAAAAGGAGAATATGTCTGCAATGTCATACCATAGTTTCAGGTGCAAGTGACTGTAAAGGAGGGAGGGATTAGTGGGACGCAAAGAGAGGGAGGGTAGGGGATATTACATGAATGTCCCGCCATTTCTATCTCCCTAGCCTATCTTAGCAAAATTTCATGTCTCTAGTTATTTGCAACACTCTCTTCCTGCATGTAACTGTACTGATTCTGGGCCCCAGTGCACTACTGTCATAACTGAACTGGTGTATAAACAAGGATGTGTGTGCATGTGTACACATGTGCATGTGCATGTACCTGTGTACATGTGCATGTACCTGTGTGCATGTGCATGATACGACAATCTCTGCATGCCTACATAATTGCATGTGTACATTGCTATGGCAGTCACATGACTAATTGACTACCAACCCCAGAACAGCCAGATGGGGCCATGTGCGCATTCAAAGGCTGAAATTCAGTGCAGTCAACAGTCAACTGCTAAAAAGGGCCGGTCAAGATTCTAACCTGCGGACGCAGTTGCGACGATAGTGTCTATGGAAGTGATCCCCCCCCCCTTATTACAGATAGGAGTTGATATTAACAGGCTCCTTGCCTGGGTCAGGAGCATATAGTGATGTCATTATGCACTCCTGCATGCTGGGGTCTAGTGAGCCCATCTAGTAAGCATTACATCATCATCCCATTCATTCACCCTGCATTACGTAACCACACAACGTAGCTGTGGCTGACCTGCTGTGGTGGTGGGCGTGGCAGAGCATTGGGACCTGTTGATGGGGATGGTGGTCTCAGGAATGAGGGGGACTGCGGGGAAACCCTGGACTACCAGTACGTCAACCTACCAAGGATACATAGACAGGGTGTGTGTGTGTGTGGGGGGAAGGGGGTGTTTGTATGGGGAGAGGATGGCATGTACAGGTAGGACTGACTCTATCATAATACTCTCCAAGTATAGCACAAAGTCTGTTATCGACTTTCTTGGCTAAACTCGAAAAAAGGAGTCTGAATAAAATTGGTCAATTTAGAGTATAATATATAATAATTGATATGTCATACACAGCTATACACTCATATCCAAGCCTCCCCTCAGAGTGGTTTTTCACAGTCGTGGGAAAACGTTTCACGGCTATGAAAAAAAAAGCTGTGATGGGCGGCCTGGGCACGAGACTAATGCTCAGAGGACAGCAGCAATACTACCCCTCCAATACCGCTGCATTTGTACCTTTACTGTAATGGAATCGTGTGCTGGTGCTTGTCGAACGGTCACGTTAACGGTGAAGATCGTCTGTCCATTAGACACAACGGGAATCTGCTCCGAGTGTGAGAGAGTTCGATCCGCATAAGTCGTATTGGTCCCCTCGTCCCGTACAATAATCCTAATTGCAGGTGGATCGTTACAAGGCTCGACTTCCATCAAGACGTGCTTTGATGGGTCACTTATCAGATAGCAGTCCACAGCAGTGCACTTGGTGTTCGTATCACAGTAGGGGTAATTTGATGCAATATTCTGAAGGCTTTGACAGGTAGGACCCGGAGTGGGGGAGGTCGGAAACGTAGGGGGACTGGTAGACGGCGAAGTCGCCGTCGTTGAAGTAGAAGGGGGAGAGGGTGTGTCAGTAGGGAGGGTGGAGTTGCCAGGGGAGCTAGTGCTAGGTGTGGAGGTGCTAGTGGTGGGTGTGGAGTTGGTACTGGGACAGTTCGTGGTGTCAATCGGGATGATCGTGTACGGAATGATGGTGACTGGAATGGGGGTGACGTCCAGGAGATCAACCTATATATGGGAATGAAAATCATTTACGAGTTGTGATACAATCAATGCACCTGCTAATTAGCTAACACTCTTAGGCCCTCAAACTCCTACACTCTTTGGGGTCTGATACTGGGGTAGTGCAGAGCAATGTAAGGTTCTATGCAAGACCACAGTAGTCTCATACGCACACCACATTGAAAAAAAAAGGTGTTCCAGAACGAGACCTGGGGGAGACTACAGGCGGTACATGTATGCAAACAAACCACAAGTCTTGTAGAGTCTGCAAAACTATAGCATAATAATCCCTGATTCTATCTTAATTTCTCCACCTGTACTCCGATGGCCTCCGAGCCATTGTTAGTAATATGAACCAGAGTGACCTGCAGTCGAACTGCACTGCCTTGAAAGTTAAAAGGTACAACTTCGGAATGTGTGAATGTGTGATTGAACACGACGCTGCCGCTGCTGTTTACCGCACGGAGATTGATAGCGGGAGGCTGGTGGCAGGGGAGGACGGTCATTACGATGCCCTGTCCGCCCGACGTACTGCAAGAGACTTGACTACAGGAGGCGTCTCGATTACAGGTGAAGCCCACAATGGGCGTTGCTGTAAGGTTGTTAGCAATGTACTGTAGTGCAGTGCAGGTCCCAGGGGGAGTAGCTGTACTCTGAGCAGCAGCAACTGGGGTGAAAGATGAACGGGTTATCAGTAAAGGATACAGAATGCTTGTCCCCAGACTCTCCCCTTAAAAAACCAAAGAATGGGAGAGAGCCTAATATCTTGTCTTGCGTGATTCAATTTACTGAATATGTGTAGGTGGGGACCAATCAAAACATAGCTGCATTTCTCTATGTGTAGGCGGGGACCAATCCAAACATAGCTGCATTTCTCTATGTGTAGGCAAGGGAACAATCGAAATACCCTGAACGTCACTCACGAGAACAGATACCAGGCTCCGCCCCTGTTTGGGGGAGGGGTGGAATTGAAACACTTACGTGTCACCTGTAGAAGCGTTTGCGTACAGGATCTAAAAGGAATCAAGCGATCAAGGTCGTCAGGAGACAATCAGTGGAATCTGAGCGACAAAAATCAACGGATCAACGCTTTTTCTTCGATATTAAGGAGAGTTTGGCTACTGTTTTGTCGTTTGAACCCTGTAAATCAAGCAATCAAGATGTTCCGAATGAACAAATTATCAAGCGATCAAGGACAATTTTCGACAACAAAAATTCTTGATCCTGTTTCTACAGGCAATGGATACTGGATGGTTGATAACAGAAACCATATAAAGTCACCTCAGTCTTTCAACTGCCCCCTCACTGGTAGGCTGTCTGACCTTTACGCGTAGATGTATATGCATGTGTAGGTTTCAGTACATGTAGATGCATGTGTACAGTAGTAGTTATAACTACGGTCTTGAGTCTTTTATATAACTCACTACTATGGCTACATAAAACGCACCTTGCAAGACAGTCAGCAACGCTGACAGTGTCGATAGATGTCCCTTCATTCTGCTCGGTGTGCCAGACAGAAGCGGATGTTTACAGCATGTGACACACTTCCGGTTGTACAGCTAGCTCCACCCCCTGCACAGCGCAATAGGACATGCACCACATGGTCAGCCCACACTTTTCGGACACATGCTGCCGTTGCCATGGCCAGCTGTGCTTGCCATTATTCTAGAATTATGCCTTATGTTAACTACTTGCTCCTATTATTCTCAAGCCTACAAGCTGGCTATAGTCATAATGATAGAGCTGGCTATAGTCATAATGATAGCCAGCGAAAATGTATCCCTTCTAAATGTGCAGTGGTACAAAATTGAATCGGGGGACTGTACATTTACATGACTGTGATCATTCTGTCCCCTCATCAGCTTCGTTAAATGATATCATGGGCTGAAATCCATACTGGTCGCTCTTCCATCTCTTGTAGAGCAGCACGCATACCAGTACCAGTATCACCAGGACCAGCAAAACACCCAGTGGTACCGCGACAGCAATTGTCAGAATATCTGAGAAGAAAAATATCATTCAGTAAAAGAGCTCAAGCAGTATTTGGGAGAATAGCTACCGTAGGACTGGCATAGCTAAAACATTGTGTTTCATAGTTTTTAAGGTAATTGTGTTTGTAATATATTATATCAACAGCTACAGGATGCATAGTTTATTCATTGCATTTTTTTAACTTTGTGAATTCACAAGTCAATTTTTGTAATTAAAACCTGTAGTGTTATGTTAGCTATGCTAAGGCTAGGTGATGCGACTGGATCGCTAAAGAGCCTCCCATGTAGGTCTTACTCAAAACTCATGAACTCAACACAATGCCTATTCAAATCACGTGATACAGGACGATGTCATACGGTATTGGTGATACAATCACGATAATCAATACATGTATATTACTACAATGTAACTAATACCACAAAACCAATCCTACGGTATTAACGTGAGCCACTAATGAACACTTTCATCAATATAGATTTCAGAGCGCACTACATGTATAATTATGTAGATAAATTTATTATGTAACAATAACTTCTACTGAATCAGCTTATACACTCACTTAAGCTTTTGTTATTGGAGCAGCTGGTCGTATCAATAGGTATAGAGGTGTAGGGGACAAAGGTCTGGTACCGGTAACCAGATCTCTCATCAGGAATGAGAACATCAATCTGTGAAAAGACACAATCTTATAGTGTTTCACTAATCAAAGACTGTTATAATTCTAGTCTCGTTCCCAGATCCTCCACCCGCCCCCACAAAAAACTAGGGTCCCGCTTTTCTCCTCGTTCTTTTGCGGGGGCAAGTGGAGGGTCTGGGAACGAGACTTTTATAACCCTAACCCTAACCCTAACTATTATTATGAAAGTAACTTTTTTATACCCCTGCCCTTCCAGTTAGTTTGTACAAATGAATTAAGTTTGTACTAAGCACACAACTACTTTATCAGTGCTCTGCATACATGGCAGCTATGGCAGCTATGGCAGCTATGGCAGTAGCCTAGATCTACCCACTGATTAGGAGAAATATGTGTACCTAGGCCCGTTACGCCTCCGCAGCATTTCAGAAACGTTTCCAGAAACAATCCCGTGCCATCCCCTAACCATACCCTAAACCTATCCCATCTATTCAGTGCCGCGAAACTGTACGTTCCAAGGCCACGTGGTAAAATTTGAAAGCTATTATGGCAGCTATGGCAGCTATGGCATGAAGAGATAGAGATAGTGCCTACACTGCAGTGATCATTCTGTTTAGGATTCATTTCATCTGTGTGTATAGTATTTTAATATGAATTCTAAGTGACAGCTACAACATTACTTGCACTCCAATGGCTTTGTCGATATGATGCAATGTAATGTTCAGTACTTTTCGAATACCACCAGTTGCAATGGTTGCAAGCTCTGATTTGGTAAAGGTTTGGTTGTAGACCAAAATATTGTCTTTATTATTGAGCACCAGTTGAATAGCGGGCGGATCATTGCACTTCAGCACAATAAACTCTAATTCCTCTCCAGTATCCACGGCACAGTCAATTTCAACGCAAGGTGGGTTCGTGAAGCAGGTTAAGCCGTTGTTTGAAGCTAAGTTTGCCGCCTCTGCGATATTCTCCATGACATTGCAAATCATGTCTGTATTAGGAGAGAATAAATTAGCTTTATGTGTTCAGACATAGAGAAAGTTAAACTGAATTACCTGAAGAACAACTGGAAGTATCAATGGGAAATTCAGAATGTGGAACAAAGGTTACAGCTCCCTCGTTGGGAATAGAAACATCAATCTACAGGAGAGCAGAAATGAACTCACAGTTAAAACTTTCTTTATATACATTCATTGTGAACAGAATACATGCATGTTCTTCGTGCATTTTATTGGTCATTTTTCTAGTACAACTGACCTGTAATCCAAGCTTTGTGCCGCCTTTTAAATGCTGGATAGTCACATTCAACGTAACAGCAGTGCCACTAACAGTGATATGCACAATCCCAGATTGAGTGAACGTGTGATTGAACTGAAGAATGCCTCCAGAGTCTCTGGTCACCAGTCTCGCGGCAGCTGGCTGGTTGCACTCTAATATGGTCAAATCTAGCCTCTCACCATTGGAAACATCACAAACTAAGTCATGACAGGGCATAGCACTCCTGCAACTGAAGCTCCCACCAGAAACTACTGCAATGTTCTGTGCAATGCACTGCATTGTTGCACATGCTGTTCCATTACAGGGTGGAGTTGGAGTTGGCGGGGGTGGTGTTGGGTGTGGCAAACCTAAAAATTAAGAGAGAATGCCACTACTCACCCGATCTATATTATACTATACCAATAATATTAGGACAAGCAAATTAACTAGAACATTCACGTGTGCATGGAATGTGTGAGGCATTCAAGTCCTCCCTCCCTGTCTCTTAGAAAAAGCACTAGCTGAGGGGGAGGCCTGGGAATGAGACTAGGTCTCATACATGTATGACTTATGGAATTGGTTACCAACTCACTCTTGCAACCAGATTCGTCACTCCCATCTGGACACTCCGGCTGACCATCACACAGATCTGATAAGGGAACACATATTCCTGTGGCACAGCCAAACTGATCCGCTGAGCAAGAGTCTATCGGCAAGTATAAATAAAGACTGCAGTCATCCTAGGCAACTAACCTTAGCTTTAATGATACAGAAAACAGATAATACACATTTGCATGCATGTGTGAAATTAAAATGTTTTGTCAGTTTTTTCCTTAGTATGCACACCACACTTTATATGATAGAATGACATTTTCTCAGCAGCCAACCATTGCATTAGTTAAGACCACGCCTCTTACTCCACCCACTGTGTTGTATTGTCCCTATGGAGTTATTAAATGTTCACCAAGCCAAGGTGAAGTATAGTTTAGTAGCCACCTATGCACAGAGAAATTCCACTGCGTTGGGCACTTTGTCCAAATGAGTATTTCATGAGAGTATGCAATATAGCTAAGTAGTGCCCACTCTCACTTAATACAAAATATTCATGTATGCATTTTCATCAATCGAGAACTGACCTACTCCTACCAAACGGTACACCATGTTACTCCATTCCCCAGTTGAGGGGTTGTTGTCACAGGCGATGGTGCTGGCGTTAGGACTCCCACTCAATGGATGATTTCGCCACTGGTCACCTGACTTCCAGCCAATCGTAGCATTTCCAGACCACTGCATCTCATTCGTGTTGCCACAGTGATAGGTAAACACAGCATATGCATCTAATGTATGTTTGACTTTGAATAATATTCCCTGAAAAGTATTCGTTGCCTGTAGAAATAGTGATCAAGCAAGACAGAGCTGAGTGAAAGAGAGCATCTACATGCACTTGGCACTATAACAGCTAACCATGTTTGTGCTATTAAACTGAGGTACTTGACGCCACTCAGCCACCAGCATCCATTCACCAATTGTGGTAAACCCTTCTCGGTGTTCAATGAGTGTGCCCGTCATATTCAACCACTCTGAACCATTCTCTGCTGTGAAAATCTGGTATGAAACATTTCCAGCTCTGCTGGGGTCCGCATCTGCCCAAAATGGTGCCACAATATTATCATAGCTAGAGTCATTCGAGAAGAGGTGTGGAAGAGGACTGATGGTGAGGTTTTCTCCAACTGAGAAGTAGCCGTCTGTGGTAACCTGAAAAAGGTACCAGTTAGTCAAAATAGTATATTACAGGTACATTGTGTGGAGTTAAGAAGCATGCATGTTGCTTGATAGCTCAGCCTCATTTTCAATTCAGTTCACTGCAGTACTATATGCATGGTGAACTGAAGATCATTAATTGTTGTAGAGTTCACATACCAATTTATTTTACTACACACACAAGACACGCAACAAGGTAAACTAACTAAAATTAGTCCATACAAGACACACTAATAGTTGTTTAAAACACTACACCTGTCTTAATGCTAGACAAATTAGGCAATCCTTGCGTTTGTTTCAGTCTGTTATTGAAGATGATGCATGTTTGTATTTATAGCCATAGTCTCAATTAACTTTGAACTGGTAAGAGTGTAGACTAAATACTTAGCAGTGCCTTCAACTTTTCATATACATTCCATTATAATGAAGTGTAGAAAATAGTGAGCCACAAAGTAATACTCACATATACAGTACTGGGGTAATCTTTCCCAAAGGGGAATTCATTTGGAAGCACTATCGGACCGGAGGCTCCATCGCTGACACGTGGGAGGGTAATAGCTGTGGCACCCAGGTCGATGAATGGAACGAAGGGTGGGCCTAGAGAATAGTGCGGGACACAGTTATCGCTATTTCAAATAGGAAGAGTTAATGAGTGACATACATCAATTTTCTAGACAATACTGAGCTCTCACAAGTCACTTTTAGTGTGGATATGGCACGTTTGCCGATGGCAAAGGTTAAACTGATTGAGTACCCTCATTGTTGATATTACCTGAAGAACAATTGGACTTATCAAGAGGAATTTCGGAATGTGGAACAAAGGTCACTATTCCCTCGTCAGGAATATCAGCATCAATCTACAGAAGAGTAAAAAGTAAAGTATAAGCAATATACTGTTCTCACGCTGCATCGAGCAATTGCAAGCGTATGAATAAATGACTGCTTTACTTTCTTATAACTGACCTGCAATCCAAGCTTCATGCCACTTTTTCGTTGGATAGTCACATTCAACGTAACAGCAGTGCCACTAACAGTGATATGCACAATCCCGGATTGAGTGAATGTGTGATTGAACTGAAGAATGCCTCCAGAGTCTCTGGTCACCAGTCTCGCGGCAGCTGGTTGGTTGCACTCTAATATGGTCAAATCTAGCCTCTCACCATCGGAAACATCACAAACTAAGTCATGACAGGGCATAGCACTCCTGCAACTGAAGCTCCCACCAGAAACTACTGCAATGTTCTGTGCAATGCACTGCATCGTTGCACATGCTGTTCCATTACAGGGTGGAGTTGGAGTTGGCGGTGGTGGTGTTGGGTGTGACAAACCTACAAATTAAGAGAGAATGCCACTACTCACCCGATCTATATTATACTATACCAAAGATATTAGGACAAGTAAATTAACTAGGACATTCACGTGTAATATGCGGTGTGCATGGAATGTGTGAGGCATTCAAGTCCTCCCTCCCTGTCTCTTAATTGTGGAGAAAAATTACTGGCGGAGGGGGAGGCCTGGGAATGAGACTAGGTCTCATACATGTATGACTTATGGAATTGGTTACCAACTCACTCTTGCAACCAGATTCGTCACTCCAATCTGGACACTCCGGCTGACCATCACATAGATCTGATAAGGGAACACATATTCCTGTGGCACAGCCAAACTGATCCGCTGAGCAAGAGTCTATCGGCAAGTATAAACAAAGACTGCAGTTACCCTAGGCAACTAACCTTAGCTTTAATGATATAGAAACAGATAATTATACATTTGAATTCATGCATGCATGTATGAAATTAAAATATTTTTGTCAGTTTTTTCCTTAGTATGCACACCACACTTTATACGATAGAATGACATTTTCTCAGCAGCCAACCATTGCATTAGTTAATACCACGCCTCTTACTCCACCCACTGTGTTGTATTGTCCCTATGGAGTTATTAAACATTCACCAAGCCAAGGTGAAGTATAGTTTAGTAGCCACCTATGTACATTTGCATGCAGAGGAAGTCCACTGCAGTGGGCACATTGTCCAAATGAGTATTTCACGAGAGTATGCAATATAGCTAAGTAAAATTATTAGTGCCCACTCTCACTTAATACAAAATATTCGTGTATGCATTTTCAGCAATCGAGAACTAACCTACTCCTGTCAGACGGTACACCATGTTACTCCATTCCCCAGTTGAGGGGTAGTTGTCACAGGCGATGGTGCTGGCGTTAGGACTCCCACTCAATGGATGATTTCGCCACAGGTCACCTGACTTCCAGCCAATCGTAGCATTTCCAGACCACTGCATCTCATTCGTGTTGCCACAGTGATAGGTAAACACAGCATATGCATCTAATGTATGATTGACTTTGAATAATATTCCCTGAAAAGTATTCGTTGCCTGTAGAAGTAGGGATCAAGTGAGACAGAGCTGAGTGAAAGAGAGCATCTACATGCACTTGGCACTATAACAGCTAACCATGTTTGCGCTATTAAACTGAGGTACTTGATGCCATTCCGCCACCAGCATCCATTCACCAATTGCATAGTTTGTAAACCCTTCTCGGTAATCAATGAGTGTGCCTGTCATGTTCAACCACTCTGAACCATTCTCGGGCATAAAAATCTGATAGGAGACATTTCCACCCTGACTGGGATCAGCATCTGCCCAGAATGGCGCAATGATGTTATCATCACTGGAGTCGTTAGAGAAGACATGTGGAAGAGGACTGATGGTGAGGTTGTCAACTGAGAAGTAACCATCAGTGGTGACCTACAAGGCAAACCGCACTATAAATCAAATTTCCCTTGTGCCCTCGAGCGAGTCCAAATAACTATATGGTACATATAACCTATGGAATATACTCATGCTGATCTTACGTCACTGACCACACACCCACATATGCAGACAGAACTTACAAGAGCTTCAGTCAGAGGGAGATTGTGTTACCGTGATTGCCACATACTTACGTGAGTGATCCCATTGCTATCTTTGTGTTTATATACCATGTGTACATTCAATGTGGGAGTACACTAAAACTATGCCTATTACAGCTGTTTACCTCTAGCTATACATATATTATGACTAACAAGCAGCAGTTTCTCTGCCTAATTGATCATGAGCTGCATTCTTTTCTAATGGAGCGCAAAGCAGCAATCTGTCACTCGGAGCACTCAAGCTTCCACACCCAGTGGAGCACCATTAGCAGGTTACAGACATTTTTAATCTACAGTCTTAAGGCAGCTACGATTCTTTGCTTGGTGGTAAAAGCCTAGCCTCATTCCTAGGCCACGTGAAGGGAGGGGAGACTCTTTCAAGGCCTGGGAATGAGGCAAAGCCTAGATTCTGGGTTGGGTGAATGAAGCCATGGAGATACTTACATAGACAGTGCTAGCAAATTGTGTTCCGAAGGGGAAGTTGCTCGGAAGAGCTATTGGACCAGAGGCTCCATCGTTGGTGTGTGGGAGGGCCACGGCCGAGGCACCCAGGTTGATGAATGGAACAAATGGAGATGAATCTGGATTATATAACAAACACTATTGTGAACTTTGATACAAGAATATTATTGTTAATACATGCACACTAGCATCATTAGTTACTCCACACCTGCCATACCTGTTTTTCAGGCTCATGAGTTGCACAGCACTCATGTTCTCATGCAGGCTCATCAGGGGAGAACATTTGGTACTTCACTCTGCATGCACTGAAGTACACGCCTCACCATAAATGCGTGCACTGGAATTTCAAGTTTGCATTAGTTTTGCGATTTCGCGTTTGCACTCCTACAGGCCCCACCAAGGATGGGACCTCGGATAACCCCAGCTACATGCAATCTCAGGCAACCTCAGGTTGAGGCTCAATTAGAGGTCATTTGAGGTCCCAGCCCTCAGAATTTTTTTTGCATGGTTCTTCATGTACCAATAGATGCTCTTCGGTTGAATTTGTGTCATTAAAAATACCAGTCATATAATGCAAATAAAAGTATGTTTCTAGCTAGTGTTTTTTTATAAGGTGAATTTCACAGAGTCAAAAACTGAAGCTCCCTCTACCGCCCTAGTCTCGCGACCCAGAGAACGTGGTGTGGCTCGCGAGACTACCCCCCCCCCCCTCTTGCATCAGCTCTGCTTACCTAAACACAAGACTGAAGTGAGCAATGCAGCCCAAATCATCAGTTTGATCGCCTGCTGCTGCATAGCTCTACGTCTGCGAGCGGAGTCCGTCTGAGTAGCAAAGGCGTTCCGAGTGCGCTATGTGGCTTCAGTTAAGTCATGGATAATATAGTACATTATCCATGGTTAAGGATATCCTTTGAGTGTGGAATGTCGTAGCCTCGTCCCCAGGCCACCCCCCCCCCCCTCACGAAAGAGTGGGGGTGTGTGGCCTGGGGACGAGGCTAGGACTGTCGATAATATGGATGCTAGACGTCTACAGATAATATAATAATATTAAAGTGCATATCATGCTACAAAAAAAATTATAGGGCGAATGAGCACTTATTATTACCATTTAATATCTTTTCCTTCATCAGATGACATGGCTACTCGTATACATGTCTAGCACCGGCCCATACTTGCCAATCACCAGAATTTGCAATGTAATGCATGGATGCTTTAATGATATGATCATGTCATAATACAGTTTGGCTGTAAATAAATTATATAGCTCTTGTTTAATATAATAGCTATCTCTTGGATGTAGTGAGGCAACTGTCCCAGTACTCCTCTCCCTGCATCTCCACCAGCCTCGAGACCGTCCTCTGGAATGCAAATATCTCTTCCTCACCAGTGAATATGCTGGCTTGAGAGTTGGCTGCACCCTGCAGAGATTACCGGGGTGGCAAGCTGAAAGTAAACTGGCAGCCTATACCCACTAACTTAAGAGTTAGGAAGACACGGGGGTAGAAAGAATGATAGACGGTGGAGATGGTGTGATACATACATGTACTCTGGGAGTGTCCTGTATAGGATTGTGCAGCAGAATATTTTATACAATCCTAGAATTGCGCAGCAGAGTGTTTTGCACAATCCTAGGATTGTGCAGCAGAGTGTTTTATATTATTTTTATGCCCCAGAATATTTTGTACAATCCTAGGATTGCACTGCTACTTCTTATCACTTGCCTCGGTAATGTCAAGGTCGTCCATTAGTACCCTAATCTCCTGCTGCTCATGAGCACTGGAAGGTGCTGCTCTGAACAGTTCCTGGAGAGGAACGGCAGCTGTGCAGATCAGCCTCACCTGTAGGAGCAGCACAATATAATATCAGTGTAACAGCACAAAGTTTGAAGGCAGATTAAAAATTGTGTAGGATTAAGAGCCTCTAGCAAGGGCTTACTCTCCTGCATGAATCACAAGGGCCTACAGGTAACAGTAATTTCTAACAGCATGCAGTTTAATACTTGTGGATTGGCCATAATCTAAGTGTTCAGGTAAGTCAACTTGCCTTGTGGTCATACAAGGTGTCGACGAGGGTGATGAACCGACGCGCCTCTGTGAGAGTTTCGGTGGTCATTTTGGGGATGTCCCTCACAAAAAGAGTATCAAAATGGCGACAGATCTCCAGATAGTCGGCCGCACTGAGTGGCTGTGGACCAACAGAACAACCAACTACATCTTACGCTTTACATGATCTTGCACAGTTTAGTAAGAGTAATGCAATTGTATTATCGGTTGATTTCAGCAAATCTTGAACTAAGATAGTAGTTTGATACATGCATACTACAGCTGATGTTTGTAGCATTTTTAAAACCTGTACCTTTGCACAGAGATCTTTAAAACTAGAGAACGCAGTGGGCCCAGCTGCCTTGGGAACCCTCAGCTTTCTCCCCAGAAACTCAAGCACACGAGGCTCTGGATCTGTCGGAGAGAAGCAAGCCACTGTTAGAGGAGACGCACTTATCAGCATGAGAGCTAGATAGGAGGAAGTGTGGTTTTGTTTCAAGACTGTATACATGCATATTGCATTGTGGGTAGAGATTCACCGATTCCCTGTTCTTGAGCAAGGTCTTCGAAGACATCCAGTAGCTTCTGATTTGCTTCAGGTGTGTTGGGACTAAAGTGTTGCAATCATGAAGAAGACTGCATAAAGACAACATAAGAAAGTGGTGCATGCCTAACGTATACCAGGCCCCAACCTCTGCAATGGAGAGGCAATGTAAGAGGCTTGGACTGTGGCTAAGATGCATGCAGAGGTTAATAAAGTGTGTAAATATACCAGTGATATCAAGCCTTTCTCATAATATTATAAGGAATAGAAACCATCACATTTGTAATCTTTTAATGTCATTATATATGTTATAGCAGGGATTCTGTGACTTTCAAAGTACTAATACTACTTTGGGTCTGCTCAAACAGTAAAGCTCACGTGATGTAGACCTGACCAGCTGTGGCCAGTATTGCCTGTCTGTAGTCTACCCCAGAGTTCAGCTGAAGAACTGAGCAATATCGCTGTGAGTGTGTATGTGCATGTGCAGAGAGAACGGATATTACCCATTCGGTTTACAACAGTTATTTTTGATGGTAGTGCAGACCTGCAGGATGTGAATGAAGGGAACAAAGTTGCTCCTCTGTAGGCCATTCTTGTATAGATCTGGTATATAGATTAGTGTGTATGCATGTGTGCATGTGTGTGCATGCACATGTGTTAAACATGCATGTACATGCAATGTTTCAGCATCTGGAGGACATCGATTTTGAGACTGAGAGCAAGTACTAGTGGAGAGAAGACTACAGTATTTTTATGAAGTAGTTACCATCTGGTTTCCTGTTGGAAGTGGCGACAACCACAACTCCACAATTAAACAGCTCCGTGAACAGTCGTTTGAGGATCATTGCATCAGCTATGTCAGTCACCTGACGTAATAAGCGCAGCACAATATATAATGAAAGGTCTGGTTATCCCTACAGCACTAGCCAGTAACTCCAACTCCTATATACCTGGAACTCATCAAAGCAGAGGAGATGTGACTCGGATGCAATGTCCCTGGCCACTGGAGCAATGGGATCATAAGTGTGGGCCTTCTCCTTCTCAGCTCTTCGAGGGAGATGCTTCTTAAATTGATGGATTCCTGCGCAAGAACACCACAAATACTAGTATACTAGGATATACAGTGTACAAATACTAGTATACTAGGATATACAGTGTACAAGCTATTGCGGTCTTTTGAGTTGATTACCAGTAATTAGCACATGCAAATGACATCACATGGAAAGAACATGCATGCCAACCTACACATACAGCTTCCAGTTTTGTTTCGAGTGTAAATGCTGTTTTGAAGGTCTGGAGCTCAAGAACAACCAACTAGTACACAAAGGGACTCCTACAACCTTCTTTTGGTGATAAAAGGAGGTTGGCTAAATTAATATAAATACTGGATGGGTGGGGAGAGTTGGCATGCCATATCAAAAAGCTTTTCAACCCACCATTCCTGATTCTCAAGGTCAGACCATAGTCAGACATCCAGAAGGTTTGAGGTTTATTGGACAGTAAGGGATGGTAGAGGTGGTTGTAGTAATGAACTATGATGACATTTTTTAAAAGCTATAAATATTCCAAATACAAATACACATTCATTTGATGTGTTGGGAGGAAAACTACATGTATGTAACAAAATATTACAGTCAAAATGTGAATAAGTGTAATAAATTGCTAACCAAGAGGATAGACTCCAGTGACAGAGCTGTGCATCAATGCACACTCCTATTAGAAAATGCAAGTCAAATATGACTTTCTGCATACTGAAAAACTAGCTTCATTCCCAGGCCTTCCCACTGAGCAACCAAAGCGAGTGAGAGTAAACGCGGCATTTACTCTCGCTCGACGGGGAGGTCTGGGAGCAAGGCTATGGAATGGCTACTTCTTACTCACTATCATGGACATTCAGCATAAATGAGTTGAAGTGAACACGCTGTTTCCTAGCAACTGTCGCAGCATTGAAGAAGAGGTCCATCAACATAGTCTTGCCAACACCTGGAGTAGCGAGAGAAGTATGTGACATCACTGGTACTACCTAGTCAGTGAGATAGGCCATACTATAGTACGCCATGTTTAAGGTTGGAACTGGAACTGCAGAGCACTTGAAGTGTCTGCACAACTACAACTCAGATTTACAAACAGCTGGACCATCCTCAAATTTGTAGTGTGAGATTCTTCACTCACAGTCGCCTCAATATCACAGCATCGTGTCTTGCCATGACTACCGAATGAAGTGGGCGGAGTTAATACTGCCGGTTAGGCCTAGCCTTAATCCAAAACTCACCCACAGGGCCATACATGTAGAGTCCTTTGATCTCCTTTCTTTCTTTAGATTTCGATCCAAAGAACTGCAGTTGTGATTTGTGGACATGTGTGTATGCAGGTGAATGCCAAAGAGGTAGATGAGGCTACAAAATAACATTGCAATGAGTTTCTTCCTCAGAGCAAAGCTAGATGTCACTGCTACTTTTATGATGATCTCTCGTGATCTCTCATATGATACAACGACTAGTTCATTCAAGCAGCACCTTTATGGACTAACCCTCTGCATGAGTCCAGGAGAGGCGAGCTCATAGCCGTCCAACTCGTTCCTCAGCCGCTGCATCTGCTCCACGGCCTTTATTTGGTGAGGGTCAAATTTGAGCTCTCCAGCAGCCACCAGTCCCTCGTAGCGGAGCTTGAGGTTGGAGCCAGAGCGAGCCGCCCGGGATGCCCATCGCTGTTGGCAGAGGATACCTAGAGGAGAGGAGAAAAGAGGACCGACTGTGCATGGAGAGACTAAGGTGGCATCATGAACCAGATCAAATCCTGCGAAGAGGAAAGTGGTCAGGGCACCTGCACTGCCATAGAGCATAGATAACCCACCATACCATTATCTATGCATAGAATGGGTTATCGCTGCAATAGGGACTTTCCAAAACCACACCCCTTTCAGTAAAAAATTTCCAAGCATCTTCCATACTCAGTATTCAATAAATTTATGCTAAGTTGTGAATTGGACTATTGTTTTGTCAGTTATGTATGCTTAAAGTCATTGTACATTATTTTAATAAATTAAGAATCGGGCCAGCCAGATTGGGTCCTTGCTATTGAAAGTTGCAATTTTGAGTGCGCATATCAACACATGATCACATAAATATGCAAGATTACACTTGCATGATTCCTCATCATCATTGGGACTATGGAATGACTAGCTTTATAAAAAAAGGTAAGTTTGATTTTTTTTACCTCCAGGTCCTTTCAGACAAAGGCTGGTCTCCCAAGGGGAGAAGGGGTAAAGAAACACTTTACCTGGGAGGCAACCGGTGGGATTCGAATCTGCGACTTTTGGTACACAGTCAAATGCTTTAACCACTTCATCTTTATGCTATGTCGCTTCACACAAAAGAGTGGCACTGATTGTTCTCCCCCCGTAGGAGACTGATTCCAAAGGCCTACTCATCGTACTGTTAGAGATCATACAAAAGGTATTATCCATGATCTATCACTCACACGGTGATGTAAGCGTAGCTCCTTTGACAATAAGATCCTTGAACACAACACTGGTGTTTCTCAGCATCACTCCAATCGTCTCAAAGGGGAATGGGGACAGCGTCTTCTTCTCAAAGTACAATTCACATATCTACGGTCTACGCCTTTTTTCGTGGTTTCCTGGGAGTCAGGAAGTGCTGCATCAGCAGTTTCTTGACCTGTGACCTTTGGCTCCACTAAGTGGGTGGAGTTTCTTGACTTTTGATCCTTACACATGTACGTGACTCCGTTTCCGCAACAACGCAGCCATGGGTCTCCTCAGAAAAGTGGCACTGCTCGCCATAGCCGTGGTGGTTGCAGCAGTAATCTGGCAGTGGATGAACTATGTTGATATTGAAGGTAAGTCTTTAATTCATAAAATTTATGCAATCACGAGATGGACTGCATCCTCGTAATTTGCAGAATTCTACAAGGGAAAGAAGATCATCCTCACTGGGGCTTCCAGGGGTATCGGAAAGAGCCTGGCCATCCAGTTGGCACAGCTGGGAGCCAAGTAAGAAGTGTATAAATAGCTCTAACGTTGATTATGATCTATGGCGATGCATCAATCACTTCCCTAGTCTTGACTATAAAAAGTGGAAGAACAGTCTGGTGACTCGTCAGCCTTCCGTAGCAGCTACAAATACAATTATTGAATAGTACAGAGAAAACATTTCAAATTTCAAAGAGCCACAAGACAGCTATCCAATCAGATTGCAGCTGCACTTTTTCCTGCAGTGGTTACGGAAAGCTGATTAGAGTCACCAGACGCTTGTCACAGTCCCGTCTAAGATGGTGCATTAGGGACGATTCCACATATCACCAGTGAAGCTGTCATGCATATTTCATGAATGAATAATGGATATACAGTTGTCAAAAGCATAGATACTATCTATGCCAAAATCATCTTCTCTTGATCATTTTTGTGATACCTCAACCACCCAAGGTTGGTGATTGCAGCCCGCACTGTTGACAAGCTGGCTGAGACCCAGAAGGAGTGCCAGCGCTACACCTCTGAGGTGTACACGGTTATAGCTGATGTTGGCAAGGAGGAAGACTGCAAGGCAATCGTAGACAAGGCTGTGGAGGTACTGGGAGGAATTGACATCCTGATTCTGAATGCTGCTTGGTCTTACCCACCGCAATGGTTCAGTGAATATGAGAAGCCTGTGAGTAAATTACAATTCCTCCTATAGTACTGTGCAGTGTATTGGGCTACATGTTTCACCAAACTCGAGCTTTTCAGGTCAAAAGTTTCAGAGCTAGACATGTGCATGAGATCCAATAGGCCTAGCTATAATCCTATACATGTAGTTTGAAGTGGCTTCCATATGCTGTTATTCTATGCCTCACGTATTTCCATCTCTTCTGGGGGAAGTAAAGCTAGGAAGGTTAGTTGGTCGGTTTACAGTTTTTCCTTGCTCTAGAAGCAATTATGTTAACCTTTCCTTTGGCTTACCCATATATTCTGTAGTCAACATGTGTCCTGATTTGAAACCACCTGACTTCCAAGTATAGCCACTACATCAGCTGGTGCATTTCCTTTACTCAAACATCTATAGGCTCAATTTCTTTGTGAGTAAGATTAAGAACCATGGCCAAACAGAAGCCAATAAACCTAACCTGAAAATCTGCAGGCAGATTGCTGGTCTGTCATGAGCTGCTACGTATACATGCATGCATGACATAATTATATCATAATATTATATATGTTAGAGTTTAGTATTTGAAATTCTACTCAATATCTATTCCATAGGGAGAAGTGTTTCAGAAGATTTATGCGTAAGTGTGGAGCCCGCATTTCTTTCAGTTATAGTTGATCAAGTTAAGATGACTGCTTCCTTGCAATTGCAGAGTCAACGTATGGCAGAGTGTGAACTTAGTTCACTACTCCTTGCCCTATTTGAATGCCAGTCATGGGATCATTGTACCTGTCTCTTCCGGATCAGGTAATTTACCTTTTGTAGCTATTCCATATTTATACGTATTTTTGGGGGGTTGCCAAGCCATTGGTCTTTATTAGGAGTATTACTGCTGGATTATGCTATGATTAGGAGACTAGGACAAAACCCATAAGCCTTAGGCCCTTTTATAATCCCAAAGGCCTGCCTGGTATGATTCAAACAAAAGCTGGTTAGCTAGGAGCTGCCGGTCAACTCCGGGGACTAGCAACTCCAGGTGCTGAGGGTGGTTAGCTGCTAGTCAGCTAGGTGCTACACTACTGACGAGGTCCAAATAGGCCGAAACAGCTGTCTGTAGTTTGCATTTAGCAGGCTCTCCTCATGTTTTCATTCCTCATTGTCCCAATTTCTTATGGAAGTTGTGGAAGTGAAGGGGACCAAAAGGAAAAACCCTTTAAAGTATTTGATGGTTATTTATATGGGTAATCACATAGATTTGCAATTCCTAGACTTTGTTGAGTATGATTACGAAAAGTATGTTATTACCTGCTCTTCAAGATATTGCATTCTCTTAATTATAGGAATTGTTGGCACTCCCAAGGTATCAGCGTATTCATCAAGCAAGCATGCTCTGCAAGGTACAAACAGACGTTTGATTGGCCGTACATGCATTATAATTGAAGCACTCACAACCAGAGTGGTATAACCCTCCCATCTTTGAGAATACTCCGTGTTCAGGAGCTGCTGAAAATCAAAAATGTTTTATAGGGTATATACATTTTCCCCCCTCTATTATGTGGAATTCACAGTAGTTGATATTGGGTTAATTTAGCCCACTATGGTTTTGAGCCCTTCATCCTAATCTTTCCCTCTATACAGGATTTTTCAAGGCCCTGAACCAGGAGTTCATCATGACTAACACCCCTATCTCCATCACCGTCATGCCTCTGCCCTATGTGCTCACTGATGTGGTAGATAAGACTGCATGGAGGGCCTTATATAAAGTGCACTTTCATAATGAATATTATTTTTTTTGCACACAGGCTATAAAGAATTGGAAGCCGATTGGAGAAGGCGAGGGGATCACATCAGAGGTACGTATAAATAGCAGCTAGTCTATATATAGCATGAGTATATTATAGAGCTTGGACCAAACGGCAGTAATATATAGGCAAAAACGTATTTGCAACGTTTCAATCGCACTTTGGTACATCTTTAGGCAATTACATTACGTTCAGTCACAGTTTGGCAATTATAATATAATTACCGATGAAGATCGCTGAATTCATGATCATAGTAGTATTATTTCTTCCCCTTTACAGGATTGTGCTGACCGTATGATCAGGGGCATCCCCCTGCGGAGGATGTGGTATGCCGTGGACTGGACCATCCACATTGTCATGCACATCTATTCACTCTGCCCGAGTTACTTTGATTACTTTGCGAGATCTCACCTCTACAAAACCAGCTACCTCTTTTCACAGATGGGCTAGAGCTGGCCATTGAACCACTTTAGATCTATATAGTTTTGATAATATGATGTGTGTGTATAATTATATTATGGGACTTACTCTGAATCCTATAAAGGTGGAAGTGTCTGCATGGATATGAGCTCAAGAGTGGTATGGACCGGATCTAGCTTAGAGTGCAAGATACTTGTAACACTATATAGCTACTTGTGCATTGTTGAAACTATAGCAATTGATCGTGAATTAAGGGCTCAGAACCAGAGTGGTCTAATCAAGCTGCAAAATAATGAACATGCCCTCCCCTCCCCCTCCATCCCTGATTATTAGAGTCAATCTGCATGGCATGCAGAGTGGTTTACTACTTGCCACATCCTGAAGGCCAGCAATCATGGTACTAGTTCCTAGGTGTGTGATTCACTAATAATTAGTCCAGTTGGAGACCTCAAAGAGACTTGGAAAAGGGCACAGGGTGGGGTCTTTCCTTAACAGGCGCAGTGCAGTGAGGCATCTGTTCAAGCTATGGAGAATAATCTATGAGAAAATCACTACTGCTACCATCTGGTTCGTGCCTGCACTAAACTTATGATGTGCAAAGACTGCAAACACATTGTGACAGATAGGAATACGCAACAGGCCCCTATAGCTAGTGTACAGTGGCTCAGTAATGCTTGTTCCCAGGCCCACAACATGCAGAGAGCCTGGGGACAAGGCTAAATCCATTCCAAGAGCTGATACAGCGCTAGCTGTCCTTCAGTGCAGCAAATGGCCAACAAAGCTTTCCTCATTCCAATACCCTTTAGTCAGATATGAATAATATTATACTGCTTTTGTGTTGTGGTCGCAGTGCCGTTGGCCTCCGCACAACTGAAATGGCCGTTTTACTCATGTAAGGTTGTGTGATACACAAATTAGGCCAGGCTTTCCTAAGTAAACACACTAGAGTAATGGGCAGGTCACCGATTAATTAAGTCCATCCTGGATCAAAGCAAATAGTGCCTCCCAAGGAATGCTCTGAGCCTTACAATCTCCTGTATACATCAATGTGGGATCTTTAAGATCGAGCTTTTGAATCAGCACACTGTCATGTATAATATGGAGGAGATATAAGTATTAAATATGCACATGATTGGTCTGCAAGGTAATATGCGTAGTTACATGTATGACCTAACTTGCTGCTGCTGCAAAAAGCACCTGGTAGCCAAGCCACGCATCAATATGCAAGTAACAGCGACTTGGTCGCACAAGATTAGCTCTATGTCTGAATCCTGTCTTTCCGCTTCATCTGGAACAGGCTCCTGATCACCATTACTTGGACCGCACTAACTACTACCATCACAGTACACTCCAGAACTGACCACCACAGCACACGACTGTTATTACTCTCCAGCAAGTATCTGTGTTTTGCTTCAAGAGCCTGGAAAAACTCCTGCTGTAGAGTCACCTGGTGCAGTTTCTCTGAAATACCTACTAGCCCGTCCTCAATAGTGACGTTAGCCTGAGTGAGGGGAGAAGAGGGTGCTTCAGCGTCTTTCTGCTTTTTCTGCGCGGTTGCTTGGACATCCACACTAAAGAAAACGAGTTTATCCGTCATCGTGCTGAATGTATTATCCAGACAAATTTCGTACTCTCCTTTTGCTTCAATGTTGACCATGGAAGCGCTCCCGGGGCTGCGTTGGTGTACCACCCTGATAGTGTAGTCCGGTTCGGTGAAGAAGAAGTCGATATCGCCTCCTTTGACGACCTGCCACTCCATCCTAACGACGTCCCCCGGCTCTAGGGCGTCGTAGAAGCATTCCCTCTTCCTGGCACGAACTTTGATGGTGAATGAGACATGTTGGAAGGTGGCGCAGGACCAAATCAGAGAGAGCGCGGAGAGAAACAGCAGCAAACGACCGCCCATTGTAGATCTTTAGATATGCAACAAGTGGGTGGAGCTGAATTATATTGCACATGCGCAGTAGATGAGTAGAGCTAGCTACACGTGTTAGTCAGTTTTCTTTTGCGCTCATGCGGCGTAGCTGAAGGCGACGAGAGGTATGTCTTCCTACAAGAAAAGAGCGAAATCTCTAAAGAGAACTCACAGAGAGCGTGGACAGGTGAGTAAGCAAAAGTAAGAGGTTTGAATATAATGTCGCTGTATTTCTCTAATTAGTGCCACCTACTCCCCTTGCAGCTTGGCTCCAGGCAACACCTAGGCTTGCTGGAGAAGCACAAAGACTATGTCCTCCGTGCAAGGTAGGTCGAGCTGTGGCAACAAGGGGTTGCTTATTCAGGTGTAAGGCCAAGTAAACGTGATTGCTTATTTAATGCCCCCTCCCGCACCATACCCATGAAGACCTCTCCAACCAGTAATGAGAATAAAATGATACACAGTACTGACCTTAAACTAATAGCAACCCATGCCAGAAGTGTGCAGTCGTCTCTGCTTCACGTACATCTCACCATTTCAGAATATTGCTGCGTAATTGAGAGTGCAGTGAACTGCCCCCGCACCTTCCTTGCGGCAAGGCAAAAATGCTTCATTCTGTGCAAGTTCACGTCTATACTGTACATTATATGTACATGTAAATTTAAGGTTCTCAAGGTTTTCATTGACTACATAATAAGGAGCAATGAATACTAAATTGAACTGTCTGCCCCACATGTAGATGCAAGGTTGCTATGGCGCTAAACAAGCCGCTTTGGCCTAAGTGTACCAAGTGTCAAATCTCTACACTGTAGGAATTACCAGAAGAAGCAGGCTCAGCTTAAGATCCTCCATGAAAAGGTACCATAACTATTATATTTCCAGCCTGCCTGAAGGGGTGGTCACTCCCATACGCACTATAGTCACAGCTATTTGAAATCTTCTTCAACATCTGTTACATCTCTAATTAAGAGTTTTCAAATCTTCAACATGCAGGCTAGAAATCGCAACCCTGATGAGTTCTACTACAAAATGATAAGCTCAAAGTTGAAGGTACACATGCAATTACACCATTATTACATACACACATTGGTTGCTTAGCTACGTCATGTGATAATCACCTGACCGTCACACACTCCAGGATGGTCAGCACATCATCCCCCAACCAGAGGAAAAGTACAGCGAAGAGCAACTGCAGCTGATGAAAACTCAGGACCTCAAATACGTCCAGATGAAGCTGACTATGGAAACGAAGGTACTCGTGTAAAAGATATAGCTGCTTTAAAAATTTCATCTTGTAAGCTCTGCACTTTCTTACCCCAGAAAGTCGAGAGGCTGCATGCTAACCTCCATTTGCTGAACGATGACGAGCCTCCGAAAAACACACACACCATTTTTGTGGACTCGGCCGAGGAAGGTATCATGTCGTAATGGTTTCCAAATTTGGACATCCCGGTTTAATTAGGTCCCAATGAAAATGAATAGACCCTTTACCATTATGATGTAATGGGGGGTAAAAGTGAGCACTAAATGGAGAAAATACAGGAAAACATATGTAAACAAGCATGTTCTTATGTTTTCGTACAAGAAAACTACATCAAAGCACATGTTTTCATGTATTTTCTCCATTTAATGCTCACTTTTACCCCCCATTACATCATAATGGTAAAGGGTCTATTAGGGTGCCTGTTTTTGTGTGTATTTTGGGACTAGCAAACCATCATCTTTTTTTTGGTGGATTAAACTAACCCAAGCAGTCACTTTAACTCGAGCAACTATGACATCTCTACCTGGAAATCCAGATGTAGTATAAATAGCTATCCTTTTCTTTTCCAGTATCCACTTTTGATCCAGTGAAGCACTTTGACACCGACCCGACCCTGGTGTCCAGGTGCTACAACCGACCGACGATGGAGACTCTCAGCTCACAGGAAGTGGCGGGAGACACAAATTCCATCCATGTAAGAGAGCTACATGTGCATGTCATTTATGTGAAAGAGGGAGTGTGGCCTGGGGACGAGGCTACAGCTGACGTCACCCCCCTGCGTTGCGGCCATATTACTTTCCATTTTTGCTCCACGTTGCCCTCTATATGGAGGGGGGGGGGGCATTAAATGGAACGAGAATAGTAGGTTCTACAGTGATCTCATAAACAAGAACTGCTTGGATTCTCAGTAACAATTTTTGGTTCTTAGTAATTCATTAGCAGCCCTTTTGGGTACCACAAGCATCCCGTGACTGCTTAAACTACTACGGAGAAAACAAAGTTCCAGGCAATTTAGGGGATGTGGCTCTCAACACAGCTGCGTACCAAATTGGGAATCCCATTAGCCTCTATTACTTGCTCTACTGTGATGAGTCGTGCAGGGGTCCAGAGTTCTGCCACCATGAGGGCAGAGGCTGGTGGGATGGACTGGAATTCCTATTCCGTTCTACCTCAGCCCGACATTTGCACCCACTGAGCTGAGCACTACTACCAAGCCTCGTACCCAGGCCTCCTCTCGCAGCTTTTTTTTGCCGCAGCTGCGTTTTTTTTCCACGGCTGCAAAAAAAAGCTGCAAGAGGAGGCCTGGGTACGAGGCTACACTATACCTAGGGTACTGTACACAGTGTTGGACACGTGTAGCCGAGAGGGATGGGCCCCTAGTCTCATCTGGCCCTGTTAGGATTTGGGTATGAGACTAAATGTGGTCCAGTCATCTTGTAATGTATGTATGGATCTAGCCTCGTTCCCAGGCCACGCAGTTGGGGGGGGGGGGGGGGGGGAAGTGGCCTGGGGACAAGGCTAGTATGGATCGGGAACAGTCAGTATTTTCTATTACTGAATTGCGTTTGCTTTCTGCTAGGAGCAAAACAAGGAATGTGCTAGCAGTTATAAGGAGCTGAGTCAGCGGATCCTGAGATGTAAGGAGTTGAAAAGAGCTGCTCAGAAGATGAAGCTCCAGAAAGACCTTACGGTAAGGCAGCGGCTACGTGCCATTCTGGTCTGAGAATGAGACTAAGATATAAACCCATTCCAAATCCCCTACGTATATACGTTCATGTAGGGAAAAGGACAGCGATTCAAGATTCCCGGAAATTCATCGACCCCCGTGACGTACAGATGGAAGCAGGAGCGAAAGAGATAGCACCTGTACAGTATATTGTCACAAATTCAGTCCAGCTCAGTACATGAACCATCGTCTATACAGCATCAGTCAGATATTATATGGGATGAATGTTTATTACAATGTACATGTATTGAACTTGTCCTCCCCCTCCCCCAACTTCAGAATATGCAACGCGGAAATTCTTATTTTGCTCCTATGCTAACAGCAATTTCCAGTAGCTACCGTGGGGTTCTGATCACGAACCCTTTGATTATTCTAGCAGTTGCATATACAATAAATTTCCAAATTATATGAGAGTGCGTGTGATTGCATACATGCTCCTAGTAAAAGTTCAAGATCTGTGGGTTAGACCTGAGCCCTTATATAGCCTCTCTGCTCCAGAGAGACGTAAAAACTGGAGCCGGGAGACTGGGAACGAGGCTACTGAACCTTTCCACTAGAAGCAGAAACTTACGAATAATATTACTAGGGCCACACTGTTTTGTAAAATCTTCATTTACAGAGACACAATCATTTACACAATGCACTGTTGTGACACTGTGGCAGCAACGGTCTTCAAGCTCTGCACTATGTCGACTTTGTCTCCAGGCGTCTGTCCCTTTCTTCGGCAACGGTGAGGCGCACCCCCTTCATCTTGGGTAGAGACACCATCGCCTTGTTCCCCTTCCCGATCACAAAGACGTTCGCCAAACGGGTAGCAAAGGTGTGCCCCTGCGAGTCCTTCAGATGGACGATGTCAAAAGAGCCGTGGTGTTTCTCTCTGTGGGTGATGACGCCTACCCGTCCCAAGTTCCTCCCACCCGTCACCATGGAGAGCTGCCCGATATCGAATTTGATGTGGTCGGTTATCTTGCCAGTTGAGATATCGATTTTTACGGTATCGTGGACGTTGATGATGGGGTCGGGATACCGGATGGTTCTGCCATCATGGGTGACGCAGAACGGAACTCCTTTTTGCCCCAGCATTATTTTTCTGACTTTTCCAAGTTTGTACTGGAGTAAGGGGAAAAAGAGGAGCAGTTAGTAAGGCCGTGAGTGGGTGTGGTCACGTCACTTGATCGCAGGAGTCAAGTTTAGCCTCACTAGTAGCTAGCGGCCAGATCCAAGGAGCACCTGAAGTTCCCGGAGGAACACCTAGACCTCCCAAAATTCCCGTGAACCCTGAATATTCGATATAGCACCAACTACAGGCAGCATTTGTCTTAGGGACTTGTGTGCTGGTTGCTATAGCGATCAGTTATACTTCCCCACCCACCCTATCAGGCCCCGCCTACCTTGGCTTCCTCTGGCCCAATCCGGTGAATGGTGAAACGTCCCTTCACGTCATACAACAGACGAAAGTTCTCTCCAGTTTTCTCAATAGTGATCACATCTGCAGACAGATATTGATATTAACTTGAGAGCATGCTCCGATCACATGACCTTTACCAAGTTTACCCAATCAGAACATTAAAACTAGTCACATAACATTTGTGTAACTGAAGGTAAGGCAGTAATGTCACCTAAAATATCAGTGTGTGTGTGTGTGTGTGCATGTGTATGCTTGAATGAGTATAGGGCCATACTGTGCTTAGGACAACCATGTGTGTGTGTGTGTGCTTATGTGCGCATCTCCCTAGCTGCTCAGTCGGAGGAAAAGAACTGAATTCAAAGCGCCTACACGGCACTCATAGATTAAGCCCTTTTTTGTCATCATTGCAACATTGGAGATGACTGTATCAATTAAAAGGGGGTGGGGTCACCAAGAGAAGGAGCGAGAAAGGCGGGAAGAGAGAGAGCGAGTGTGTGTGTGTGTGTGAGTGAGAGAGAAAGAGACGTCACATACCCATGAATCCAGCTGGGTAGGTGGTATCTGTACGGACCTTCCCGTCCACTTTAATCAGCCGCTGGTTGACGATTCGTTTTACTTCATCGCCGGTGAGGGCATACTTGAGACGGTTCCTTAGGAACACGATGAGGGGGATACATTCTCTCAGCTTGTGCGGGCCAGACGAGGGTCGAGGGGCCTGCGCGAGGACGGCAGATTGAAAAAATAACTTAATCCAGTGATGTGATGGACTAACTCAACGTAATACAACAGAAATATTGACTGTGCTCAAGTATACATATTTTATATCTGTGCAGAACTCTTCAAATTCACAGCTCTTTTATTTGAGATGTCAAGTGAAGAGGTGTCAGTAAAAAAATCTACTAGACCTAGTTGAAGGTTGTCTCGCGTGGCCAGACCCTTCCTGGCGTGCAAAACTGGGAAAAGCGAAAGGGGCTCGGAGGAGGAAAGGCGGGGTCTGGTGACTCTGAACAGGACGTCTGTCAACATACCGGCAGAGGCAATCAGACTGCAGCAGAAAAATGTCGACTCCTCCCTTTGTTTTTCGCAGCAGGATGCATGGGTCTGGCCACACAAGACTTAAGTTGGAGGCTGTGCTGTCAGTGCAGAACCGCTCTAGAACCTACCACCCTTCGGCCACACACTTAAACAGATGGTGGAAAGTGCTGCAATCGCTACACGGCCATAACATGAAGTGCTAGTTGTATATACTGCAACAGGCAAGCCTGATAACAACCTTATTATGCAGGGTGGCTAAACTACTCCAGTGTCATCAGGAGTCATTCACGACACCACTGGGCCGGTGTAAATATGCCCGGCTGATGGCCGCCTTTTTCTACACACACTCTTTCTGTTTCATCTGTGCTAATACACAAATCGGTGACCGATCCGTTGCATCGCACACTTACATATCTTCCCGACAGCTTGTCAAGCATCCAATGCTTGGGGGCATTTAATCTCTTGAGATGCTTCTTTGGCCCTCGCGCCTGTGAAAATGGAAGATTGGGGAAGTCAGTTCTCAACACCAGTCCACCACAGTGAGAGATTCGGCCAGACAGACGAAGATTACAAAACACATGTCTCTTCACTCACCATGTTGATCGGTGGCCGTGTAGAAAGATCGGCGCATGCGCAGTTTTTACAATCAAACACGTGGTTTGCTTCAGTGGATCATCCTAGCCTCGTTCCCAGTCTACGAAAATGTGGACTGGGAACTGGAAACGAGGCTAGGGTCATATCCTCATCCTGTAGCAATCAAGAATCTTCATTACTGGAAGCCTAGTGATTTCTAGCATTATTAGCTACTGGCCTTCTTGATGATCAGCCTACTTAGAGGAGTGGGTGTTTTGGTTTGCTGAACCCATAGAGCCAAATAACTAGTTTCAAAACTGTCACATCCCGGCCACACTTTTAGAACCCTAGCTAAATGTAGCCAGCTAGCTATCATGAAATATTCATGCACATGCACACTGCTCCGGCCCCCTATAGCTAGTATTTGCATTTTTTTATGTGGCAGTGTTGTTCCCAGGCCAATACATACTGGGAGAAGAAAGGACATTATGACATTAGGCCATTTGGTGGCCTATGTGGCTACGAACCTGACCCTCAATTAAGAGCTCAACAGTAGCTACATCAATAGGTGTTGAAACAACTTGACTGAATGCCCTGACCATAGATACCACGGTCTATACGTCAAGCTTGCAGCCATACTTGTGCATGATAACTACCACCACAGCTTGAGCCCAGGTTGGATTGCAAGCAGATTTCAAGAAGGGGAGCGCTACACAAAACCACAACTGAGTACTTCCTGTGTGAATATCATTATCACATTGTCCCGCTATAGCCCAATTGTGGTTTTGCACAGTCAGCTTTCTTGTTGCAAAGACTGTTGCAATCTGTTGTACTAAGCATGCAATGTTAAGTGTCATAGTGCAGGGGTTGCAGGATATGAAATAGAGAGACTGTCTGAAATTCATGATACAAGTATTATAGTTAGTTAGTACATGCTGAGAAACTGATTGGTATCGCCCCTATACAATTTTGTCAGTATTAGAAATCATACAATGTACACTTGAAATCTGTTTGTAGTTCGGAGTTGTACAATATGAAAATGATGGTCTGAAATGATACATGTACCTTCTGAGAGCATGCACTGCACTGATTGGTATAGCCCCTATGCAATGAAAATTAATTTAACCCTTTCTGCACTGATAATTGCCATGTGCTGAAAAGTTATGATATAAATTGCATGCTGAATAAGTGAACTGTAGCTAACTGAATATGATTAGAGTCTATAGCTGATGCCATAAATAGCCAAGTACCTTCTAAGTTAGTTGTAGCTGCTGGTATCCATCGCATACTGGCCCTGCGTGATATACACGGCGGCCGAAGAGTCCGACTCTCCTGATGGTACCTCGATCGTGATCTCATGGCTTGGGGATGGGATCTTGACAGTGGTGGACGGAACTGCAATCTCAACAGTCGATGATTGACCTGCCCGCTGCACGGCTCTGCTCAGTTCCTGGTCCCGCTTCTTCTGCCTCTGCCTCCGGTTACAAAACCATATCCTCACAAAATCCTTCTCCACGCCGAGCCTGCTCGCCATTCGACTCATCTCCACCTGAGTTGGCTTCCTCTTGCTCTGAAACTCGGCCTCCAGTTCTTCTTTTACCCACGGATCGATTGCTGTCCTTCTCTTCCGCTCTCGTCTCGGATTGATACTGGTCGTGGGAGAGACGACGATCTCGTTGATCTCCTCCTCGCTCGTCCCTGCTGCTTTCGCTGTATCTTTAACCCACATCTGAAGGACCGACTTCAGCTTTCTCACGTCTGGCAGGGACATTTGAAGGGACTCGAATTCTGATACTGAATCTTCGGTGGTTGTTATTCCGTACCGGAAACCTAGCTGTTGACTGACGTCATTATGGGAATAGTCTAGCTTTATCCTGTGGTTCTTGAAGGCCACTGCAAATTCCTTGTAGTCTGCAAGTTCCTTCCTCTCTAATGGTGTAGTCTTAGTTGTAACAAGTAACAGTTTAGGATCTACTGTGGTTGGTGAACTTGTATCTTTTGGTGTGGGAGAATCATCGGATGGGCCTGGTAGGACATAAGGCATCTGTAGAGGTATTGATGGACTCCGAAATAGGCTCGCATCAGTAAACTGGGGTTGGTCGTGAGAGAGAACTTCAAATCCGGGATGGTACTGTCTGTAGACGGGAATTGGTTTAATAATATGCGGAGTTCCTGTTGCACTGGCGGCGGTTGTGGCGGTGGTGGTGTGTTCTGCTACCTGTATTCTGGTGGGAAGCGATAGCTGTGGTGTTGCTGTTGGTGACCGTGGTGGAGGAGGTTGAAGCAGTTGAGGTGGAACTGGTATCGGTGCTGGTGCTGGTAGGGGTGGTAGTAGTGGAGGTTGAAGCATAACTGGTTGCTGGAAAGGAGTCATGGTCTGATATGGTTTATGCAGTTGATATATCGGGGAATGAACGACGCCATGGGTGGACAGTTCATATTCTTGAGCAGGAGGCAGCTGAATAGGAGCTGGCGGATGGAATAGCCGGTCTCTCAAACTGCCGCAGTATGTAGAGTGAGAATGGGGTCTGTGACTTAAAGGAGGTGGCAGTTGTTGGAATGGAATCGAATGCTGCTGGGGTATTGATTGGGGTGCCCAAATGGGTGCTAGGTAGTTATGAGGTGGAGATAAATGGTGTGTAAGTCTTTGCGTTCCATTCAACGTTTCTGGGCTGGGAGGAACTGGTTCAGTTCTAATACTAGTTGGAACAAGAGGGAGCAGAGGGGAGGGTGTAGATGGCGCTGGAAAGGGGGGCACTTGGCCAGGTGGGCAGTGTTGAAAAGAAGAGACTGTGGGAGGCAAATGAGGCGAGAAAAAGCCAAAAGCAGGTGGCCATTGGTCAAACGTTCCCATGAGATCAGAGGGGTGGGATGGCAATTGAAACTGACTGTGGTGGGGGTGTTGTTGCTGTAGAAACTGCGGTTGTGGCTGCTGTTGGAGGCTTTCTGCATGGGCAAAAGTACTGGCTGCAGGATGTATGCCCCCAAATTCAGGCTGACCTTCCATGCACCACTTCTCGTCACCTTTTAACACTCTGCAGCTATTATATCCTGCTCTGCTTCACCTGGATATACAGAATAAAAATCATAAAATAACCTACACTCTAAGATTACCACTTTTATAATTACTGTATTTTAAACGAATGAGTCCCATTGAAGCTGGAAGTTTGAAGTCAGAAATTTGAAGCCAAAAGTTGAAGCTGGAAGTGATGGACACAAACAATTGACAGAGGATGGAAATAAAACAGCACCCAGCTGTCAACAGAGCACCAGTCCTTGTGACAGTGTCACAAAGAGCAAGAGAAGACATGCACCCTGCATTGGCTAAAATGGCAAAGTAGATGCTTAGACTGCAGAGCAGTGGCAGAGCAGGCTCATATTTGATTAATGGAACGGTGTTGCTCGTCACCGCGACAGGAAAGTTCAGTTACTTGCATTAAGTTCAGACCTTAACTCACATATTTGCGCGCATACCATGCTAAAGGCGTGGAGGACTCAGAAATGGCTACTTTGGCCCCGCTCTCTGAAACTGCTGATAGTTAAGAAGACTTCTTGCAGTTCAAAGGACCTTACCTCGGTAAGAATCCGATGGCGGTGGTTTGGGACCTTAACTATAATGCTTGTGGAAATACCATGCTAAAAGTCACCTTTTGACCCAGGGCTGTTTCCCGCCATGTACTGTCACATGACTGTCACATGATGTAGTTGGCACCTATCCATTTTATTCAGTATTTCCTAGAGATCATGAAAATGTGTTTAGATTTCTTGTATCATGCTTAGTTTTAGAGATATCAGCCTGTAAAGTCAAAAAATCACTTTTTGCTCTCTTTGTGTGTTCCACTGTACTATAAATATAAGCAATAATGTTGAAGGGAAATTCTCGGTTGAACTATGTATCCTCAATTCCAACCTGGACAGTGGTCTCAAAAATATCATCAAACTGGCAGATATCTTTGAGACAACTGTTCGGGTTGGAATTGGGGCTACATAGTTCAGATATTTCTGTCTCCACTTCACTCATTATTTTTTTTTTGCAAACATGAGACTTGGACAAAGTTATATATATTATTGTGTTTTGTATTTATTATTGCCATAAACTTTATGCTGTTCATTGCAGTACTTATTAATGCACAACTGTATGGAATCCATACTCAATGAAAAAAACTGGTGTAAGGCCACCATTTGATTCCTTGTTTCCCGTCCCTTGAATGTGCACACGAGCAAGTAGTCATTACTCATTATTTCATCATGGTGTACAGTCATTGCCAAGTGTAGCGAGGCAACTATATAATCGTGATGTATTGTCAGCACACGTTTGTAAAAAAGAGCAAGATATATGGACAAGTCTGCCACACAAGAGAGGCTTACAGAAGCTCCCAAGTTAGTACAGAGATCTGAGTGCTGGAGATAGATTGCACTATCGAACGATCCGAACATGAGTTGTAGCTGTTTCTCCACTCTCCTGTAGTAGCCATGCTAGTCAATTCTAGGTGACGCCCGTCTCTCTGCTCTTCTGTAGCAGACGTGGCAATCAAAGACATCAATCTTCTACGACTATAGCTGGCATGGTAGTTGTTATTTTTGCAACTGGTTGTCTCACGAAATATTACGCAATTCGCCCCGTCCTGCCCAGGATCTGCCCTCCAAACTTATGCACCTCGCTACCGCAAGGCTCCTTGCATTCTAAGCATATACCTGGTAGTTTCCTTTAATTACAGGTCAGAAAATACCGTATACATATTTATTTTTGCTATATTCATGATTGAACATACAACCGTGAAATTAATATTTGCAAATTACTGAGTGGATTATGGATGATTATTTCATACATCTAGTAGAATATGGGGCACTTTGTGTCAAAATTCATAAAATTAAAACACGTCAAATGATGCCATTTGCGCAAATCCCCACCAATATTTATAAATCTCCGCCAGCATTCATAAATCCCCACTGATATTTGTAAATCCCCACCAACATTTATAAATCCCCACTAATTTTTATAAATCCCCACCGATATTTATAAATTCCCACTGATATTAAATTTGTAAATCCCATCAACATTTTAAAATCAATCCCCACCCATTACATGCCATGCACGGTCTTAGCAATATCCATAGCTACTAGGCCAAGTCACAGATGGGCTAGAGTATCTTTAGTTCTCTTTGCAGCAATCACTACACCACATGTATGTGGATATCACATTCCATTCAATTTGTGAATCAAGAGTCCGACCCTGCATGGCATAAATGGCTGAGGATTTGTAAATGTTGGTGGATGGGCAATCACTTCAAAATGCATTACATGGTGCTTGTGGAGTGGAGAATTAGACCTGAGATGGGCTTGATCTTGAAGTGCCGTCCAACGAGGCTAAACACCAGACACTTGAGGTCCTGGACCAGGTACGTACGTGTAGTAGAATGGGACCTGAGAATAGGACCAAGGGCAGTAAGAAGTGGTCACTCATTATATGATCTGAAAGTGGAAAGTACATGTGGCTAATCCCCTTCCTAACGCTTACATGTCTAGGTGATACAATGGCACATCTTCTTACTTTCGCCTCGGGAGTGTATACATTTTGGACTCGTTAGTATCACCAACCAGACCAGGCAATCTGCAGAATGTGGTCTGGCTTGTGAGACTAGTAAAGTATTGACTTTTAGTGAGTTGGTGAAGTAAACTGGCATGCTTAATAGTAGAGAATTTCCTGCTTGGCTACCCATCCAGGATATAGGCTATAATTATTTCTGATCTAGTAGGTGTGTGGCATATACTGAATTTTGAGTTGGTTCCTTCCTCTCTTGGAGCATGATACCATAGTCGAAACAGATTTTTCTACGCTTTTTGGAGCATAGACTAAATGCTCGCGGCAGCTGCAAGTATACAGTGATAGTTAGCGCCATAGTTATAGGTGTGTACTGAACTTGTATATAATTTCTCTATTCTATACTCTATTCTATTCTATTCTACTAGGCAGCTGCAGTGCAACTCAGATAGCTAGTTGCACTAGTAATACAGCTGCAATAGTGATAGTGCCATAGATGCAGTTTTTATGAGTGTATTTGGTCCAGGTTCATGATCATCAGCCAAGAGGGCAGCTGCAGCTAGTGCAACTCGGATAGTTGCATTAGTACAGCAGCTGCAAAAATTATCATATAGTGATAGTGCCATAGCTGCATTCTCTTTATTCTAGAGGGCAGCTGCGCATGCAGTGCAAATTGGATATTTCGCATGCACAGCAACTGCAAGTGCAGGGATAGTGCCCTCTAGCTACAGTTTTTTTTAAATATACTGCAAAGAGTGCATTACACTTGCAAAACTATGGTGCGCCATATAGTGCACTAATTAAGTGCTTGCACTGTGTACACTATAATTTTCATTTCGCTCACCTACATATAGCTAAGCTATGAGAAAGGTCCACTGGGCTTCCATCAACATTCAAGCTAGCGCCACTCCCAGGACAGTTACCGCGCTTATTCTCAAGGGGCTACATATAACTGGACAGCTGCTTTGGGACCACGTACGGATCATTAGCTTTTTCGCGCATGCGTATTAAAAGAAATGAATAACCAAGGTGAAATGTCATAATTATTTTAAATGCACAGTGATGAGATTAATTTTCAGTTTTGATTTTTATTAGTAAGAGAGAGAAAAACATGCATACATGTCATTATTGGAATAACTGCAGGAGAACGGACACTGAGTAAACAATGTCATACCCATATTATTCTTACTGCTTTTACAGTTCACCCGTTGGGAGCACAGTTCGCTTAAATTCTTATGTCAGATAAAAATGACAACACTGAGAATTACCAATATGCCAAGACACATACACAAGGATATAAAAATTAATATGTACAATATAGAGTATAGGGATGATTTGTAAGTGCATTATCTTTCGGAAAACCATTTCTTGTACAGTGCTTCATAGGGTTGACAGTGTTCATCTGGGGGGAACTCAGCCTTTCGCCGCAATCTAATGTTCCTATCCTCAAAGAACTTGTAGACAGTATAGAACAGTATCTTGTCGTCTTCGTTCGCTGCCGCTTCCAAGAACTGTCTCGCAGAAACCGAGTCCACTTTCTCCATTGCCTTTACATATCTGAGAGCTGATAGAATCTGACCCCGTGAAAGCAGAATATCGATAATTTCACTGTCTGCTGTGGAAAGACGCTTGAACATATCCATTGCCAGTTGTGTCGCAGGCGGATAGACCAGCTCTCGTGATAGCAGGAGACATGCCAGGGGTTTGGAATCGCTGATGACATGATACTGCAGAAACTGGTGCAGCTGGTAGAAGCATTTGTTCTCTATAAGAACATTCATGACCATCTCGAAGAGAAAATGCTCAACCGTAATCTGCAATTTGTGGAGAGAGCGGATGTACTCAACCAGTACTGCAACCAGGAACTTGTAGGGCATATCCTTGCGATCTGAGTGCGGGACAAAGACTTTCGTGTATACGTCCTTCTGAGTGATGACAATCTTATACTTCCTCTCTGCCTCTGCAACGGGGGTGAGGGACATCTTGTAGGCGTGGTTCATCTGGTCAAACATGCCTCCCAGAACGCCGAGATTGACCTGCCTTCCGGGCTCCAGGCACTCTCGAGACACGGACAGGATCACATCTTTCCCTCCATCTCGCATCAGGAGAAACTGAAGCAGGCAGCACTTATCCGTCATCATGTTGCTAACAGCTTCCAGGTTTAGGCCAAGCCACCATATCACTCCGTGTTGTGCATCCACGATGATGTTGGGTTGGAAGAAAACCCATTTTGGGGAGTAAAGCTCCGGGATGATGGACCTGTTCCGATGTGCAGCATTGGGTGATAATGACGACCTCGATGATGCCACTGATGGTGGTAATGATGATGTCACTGATGGCGATGATGACAGTGATAATGACGACGTCATTGGTGGTGATACTGACGATAATGATGAAGTCGACTTTTGCTGCTGGAATTCTTTCGAATTTCCGACGCTTTTAGATTTTCCTCTCGGTTTGACATCC
Source organism: Phakellia ventilabrum (assembly GCA_963921505.1). Lineage (NCBI taxonomy): Eukaryota > Metazoa > Porifera > Demospongiae > Axinellida > Axinellidae > Phakellia > Phakellia ventilabrum. Next base: position 876,947 of record OY997400.1, on the reverse strand, counting down.
AGCTTTGTTGGCGCTATTGAAAGTGGACCAACTACCAGTTGATGCTTTTTGGCACCACTAAGGGGCATTGTCTCACCGCCATATGAGACATCAAACAGCATAGAGGTCTTCCATGCCTGATGGTGGACGATAACCAGGTTATCTACGACGCTCAGAGTGAACCGACCGCTGATATCAATACTGAGGACGTGTGTCAATCTCGAGGGCGACTCAGAATTCAGCTGGTAGAGGAGTACCTCTGCTCCACTCTGACTGGCCTGAGGAGTATTCCGAATGACTGCCACGTACTGGACCCTGTAAAGATTCATTATTACGACGTCTCGCTCCATTAGGGTCGTTTTGGAATCTCGCAAGGTACCAGCCGGAGTAGAAGAAGATGGATCGACTTCGAATTTGGGTAGCTTCATGATGGGCACGGAGACACCTTGCCTGAAAGCAAACGGATGAATTATGTTTCCCCCTTTACTACATACTATCAAAACAAGCTCTTCTGGCGAGAATATAGCCCAAGATATGGAGAGGCTGTAACTTTTCGTGAGCTTGAAGGCCATACGATAGGGATTGCAGTGGTATAATTCCACCCCTGAGGTGGTAATGAGAACTACGTACTCATTCTTGAAGATCCAATAAAAGCCAACGATATCCGAATTGCCTGGCTTGAGGGGGAGTGACTTTTCTAAGCTACTGTCCGCAAAAATATTCACAATCTCGACACTCGTCTTTCTTCTCTGTATGGAGAGCAGCCTCGGGTTGCCTGCTGAAAATTTGATGGTGGATACTGGGCCTCGGGCTGGGATGGTAATCTTGAAATTATCCTCTTCGGATAGACCCTTTACCCTCACATCCGTGAAGCCGTGCTGCACACAGAACATCTGGAAGTTACTTTGGTCGAAAAAGGCGCTCTCAACTTGATCGATGGGGTCGAACACAACCGGGACCTGGGTCAGTTCTAAATAATGCGCCCCCGACGCCATTTGTCGATTCTCCTAGCTTACGATTTTACTCCAGAAGTCTTTTTTGTCTTTAACATCGAAAAAGATGCAATCTCTAAACTTTATCGCTCAAACTCTACACTGCGACCTTTCGCGGCTCTCCATGTTTACACAACGTTGCCTAGCTCTTAATTCAGGCTACACAGGGTTAAAATGTTTACGTAGGACTTCATAAAAAAAATTAGCTCCGGAACATAATGCAGTGAAATCTCATGAAAATTTGGGGTTAATTCAACGCGAGTTTGGAAGTTGGTTTTACAACTCTCCCCTTTCTGGTGATGGTATGTACCATCGGAAAATCAATGGAGTCCACTGAATCAGACTCTGAATCACTAGATGCCATTCTCTGTCTCTTTCTAGGCATCCTGTCTGTCCTACGACGTCTACTTCTCTGTAGTGGTGTATTCGACTCTTCATCTTCATCCTCTTCCTCCTCACTCGCACTGTCATCCAGTATCCTCCTTCGACTTTCTCGAGAACGTAGCGTCATCGAGAAATGATCGGATTCAGACTGTGTCGTTTTGAGTACTAGCGTCATTGACCGAGTCTCTCGAGTGCAAGAAATTTCACTCACGGGAGTCGTAGGGGTCGAGATATCGACACTCACGCTGGTACTCCCATCTTCAGACAGATGATCGTGAGCTGATCTCAGTCTCATTTGTCTTCTGGTGCCGGCGGCAACTGAATTAACACTTCCGGAAACATCCTCGACACTGACGCTATTGGCTAGCCTTCCCAGGTTTCTCCTTGTCGCATGTGTATGTAGCACTTCCGTCCCCTCCTGGCAGGAGTTCAGAAAATCCAAGACTTCAGTCTCGAAGGCAGACTGGAGCTCCGTGGTCATTTTGTAGATCTGAAGAGAAGTCACAGAAGTCATTGTAATAACAAGCAGCTGTGAATCTAATACTGAAATGGGCTAGCCAGCAACAAGGTTTCTCTGCTCTCTCAACTTAAAGCTTTCCTACAGAATGCTACACCTACATTACCTAGCTACTCATTGCATTACACTTTGTCTCCTATCAGAGAATAAACTTGATAAGTAGGTAGGTGTGGTCCCGTTTAGTATAATATTGAGATCAAGCCAGTCTTAGGTTAGGACCTGAAATAAAGGGTAGGAAAAGAAAGCCAGGGAAGGAAATGTACCTTTGATCCCTTTCTGTTGTATTTCTTAGCATTGCTGAAGATTAGCCTGACATCAGACATGAAGTCATTGGGCACCGAGTACTCTCCAGTCAGAAGCTTCTCTCTGACTGTTGCCAGATCCATGGGGTTGGGAACGGTGAGGGGATAGTCCTGGGTAAAGTAGCACGTTGGATAAGTTTCGTCACCATGGATATCACCTGATTATGTATCGCCATGGAGATGGTCACATGATCAGTAGTTAGAGTTGGGGTTAAGTATTATACATCACAGAATTAATGTACAGTACTTACAGGGTATATATCGACGTCCACTGGTTGCAAGAATGGTGGAGAATTTTCGTTCTGAACCAGTCTGTCAAGAATTTCCTCCACCTTATGGGTCCAGGACTGAACGACAGAGAAAAAAAAACATGAATTTACAGTCTTTAAACATACGATAGCTAGTGCATAGCGACCAGCACATGAGTATGCATTCATTACAAAACGGAAATGTACAAGTGACATAATATGAATCAGTCTCATGGTGCTTGTAGATCGCTAACAAGTGTGTTGCACACTGACGAATGAACTCCTTCACGGTTGAGTGACTTCTAACGTGCCAGCTCTCAGTACACACCGTTGGTAGAAATGTGGCACACAGTCCTTAATCTAAACACTGTCTCAGTCCACGGAATGCCCCGTGTCTATGACATGTTCTACCATGGCAGATCTCTCCGTGTGGGCATCAATTAAAAAGCTCTGGCTTCTGCTCCTTAATTAATCCGCTGGGAGAGGTATCTTCCTGTCTGTTCCATGCATGTTGCCTGTATGATCTTCTGTCGGTATACAACACACTTGTTAGCTTTACAGCTTCACGAGACTGATTCATATTATGTCACTTGTAATGCATACTCATGTTCTGGTTGCTATGCACTATCGTACATTTGCCACTGACTGCGGTATGGTAGTTGAAACCTCTGGCTGTAAACGTTCTTGTTTTGAAAGTGTTTAGCAGAAGTGTCTAATGTTCCAAGTCCCCTCTAGTGTCTAATTGCCTTGTTTGTCCTTGTTAATTTGATAACAGTTGTTTCCTTATAGTGCAAAGTGTAATTTCGTAACCAGTAATTCACACTACCTAAAAAAGATTTGCGAGATAATGCACAAAGTGGTCTCTGGCTCCACAAGTGTTGCGGATTATTACACTAATGCTTGCATGGGGTAAATTTGTGCTGCTGCTCAAAAACCAGTAACTCAATAACTGAAGGTTAACCGTTCTGGTGAAACTTTACTCTGGTGCTTTACTCTGGCATCGTATTCTTGGAAAGTCTGAAGCTACAGTAATCCATTTTCCTAGCAGACAGTAATCCATTTTCCTAGCAGCCAGGACGGAAGGGGCTTCAAGACAGACTACCCTCTCAGGAGGTTGGTTCAGCACACCAGATCTGACCTGATCTCTCAGCCTACTGTCTGATTGTCTACAGGTCTTAGGACAGGAGTCTCGTCTGCTTCCCCATTCCCTCAGGCTAATAATTAAGAAGCCAGCTGATCAGTGATAAAGCTGGTGTTTGCTGTCACAACAGCTGCTGGTCGCAGGGGTGCTGTCTGTCTGTCTGTCTGTCGAGGCGTTGTCTGTTGAGCGCAGTTCAAAAATACACACAAAGCATTTGATTCTAGGGTTGCTGTCAAGCGCAGTTCAAGTACACAAAACATAACATTTGACTCTAGTACTAGGTTTGTGTAAACAAAGGTTGCTAGGTGGGACTCAATAAATTATAACGGCTTCAATCCCAACTTTATGTCTCCAGTACATGCAATGCAGTAGTGGAGTAATTAAATATTACTCGAGGGCTTGCACATACACCATTTCCTTTAATTAGAACACTGGCCCGACTAGACCTATGCCCCGTTTCCATTGACGTTTCCATTGACCTTACCGTGAGTCTTGGGACTTCAGGCGAGTCACTGGGCAGCCTCTGCACTCTTCTCTTCCGAGGGCTGTGGCTGCAGCCGGCCTCCATCTCCTGGTCAGGTAGGGCCGGGGGGAAGATGTCCTCTGGAGGGACAAAGTCAACCTCCAGAGGCATCACGTCCACTTCAACTTCTCCCGTTGGTTCGGGTTGGTAGCAGGCTAGGGGGTCCATGCAGGATGAGGTCCTGAGGAGGTAAAGATGAAATTTGGTTCATAGCTGGCTAGGGGGGGTCCACGCAGGATGGGGTCCTGAGGAGGTAAAGATGAAATTTGGTTCATAGCTGGCTAGGGGGGGTCCATGCAGGATGGGGTCCTGAGGAGGTAAAGATGAAATTTGGTTCATAGCTGGCTAGGGGGGGTCCATGCAGGATGGGGTCCTGAGGAGGTAAAGATGAAATTTGGTTCATAGCTGGCTAGGGGGGGTCCATGCAGGAGGGGGTCCTGAGGAGGTAAAGGTGGAAGCAGGGTTCATAGCTGGCTGGGGGGGGTCCATGCAGGAGGGGGTCGTGTGGAGGTAAAGATGAAATTTGGTTTATAGCTGGCGAGGGGGTCATGCAGGAGGGGGGGGGGGGTAAGTGTGGAAGCAGGGTTCATAGCTGGCTAGGGGGGTCCATGCAGGAGGGGGTCGTGAGCAGGTAAGGGTGGAAGTGGATTCATAGCTGGCTAGAGGGTCTATGCAGGGGGTCATGAGCAGGCAAGGGTAGAAGCAGGCTCGTAGCTGGCCAGGGGGGTCCATGCAGGAGGGGGTCGTGAGCAGGTAAGGGTGGAACATAGCGGCTCCATGCTGGAGGGAGTACAGGCGGAAGGGGGTTCATATATAGTGGATCAGTGCTGTGGGGCTCTGAGAGAAATGGATTTTCTCATAACATGGGCTCCTGCTATTAGTAAACTGGGGTGTCAGTATTTTATACTGCCCCCAGTATACAGATAATCTCCAGGCTGATAGTGAAACTGAAAGTGAAATCAATTCGCTCACATGATAAACTTGCAGAGGGTTTGTACAAGTACTCGAGCGTGCTTTACGATCAGGCTATCGTCCTCGTTGTAGGCCACAGTATTCCTGCCCAGTTGGATGACCTCCCACAGCAAGGAGGTCTTCCGTCTGTGTGTATGTGTGTATTTGTGTGTGTGTGTGTGTGTGTGTGTGTGTGTGTAGTAGGCGCTTGCACTCTCATGAGAATGATCTCTGTGGTATACCACAGTGAAGGCCTTCAATAGTTTCACAGGTTTCAGTTATCAACCACAGTTTCGCCCAGTAAGTGCACCTTTAGGACTGGTTCCCATTATGTCCTTCCCATACTCATTCTGAAGACAGCACTAACCTCATTCCCAGATTCCAATTCCCCACTCCCATACTTTCCGGCCCCAGACTTTAGTGACTATAGTGACTACCATGAATGTACACCCCCATATTTTTTCCCTGTATGTTCAATATACCATTACTATTGGCAAGAGCACATAAAAAAAGTTCCCCACCCCCAAGCGGGAACATTTTTAATGCACTCTTGCTATAGGTGCTTAGTAACCGCCGTAATTATGTATGCACCTGTAAAAACCATTCCTAAGTCTCCCTCGGATGGTGGAGAGGTCAGTCGGGAAAGGGACAGCAACGCAGTAATCCAGCACTTCCTCCAGGTCTACCGGCTCCACAAACATGGCCGCTTCGTCCAAGCCTTCAACTACGTCCAATCCTTTCAAGATCCTCTCCCTTTCTTGCTCCTCGGGCCCTCCCCAGGCATCGGTGGGATCTTCTGTTGTCTGGGAGGCTAGTAGTGCAGTGATTCTTGCATCCTGATCAAACTCTATGGATTTGTATGTGTGTACATGACTCATGAGGATATTGCTCATAATTATTAAGTTACCCTTTGAGCTAGGAGGGGCCTTACCACGGTTACCATTTACCACTGGTACCACTCGCCATTTTGGAGAGCTCATGACTTATTAATAGACACACCTTGAGTGCACTCAAGCATGCAATGGATCTCACAGCTGTGAGTGAGGAGGTGTTGGGAGGAGCACCTGTCAGGCACTAATTACTCATTTGCGATCTTTGTGAGTGTGAAGATCCTTGTTGCTTGCTAGCTAGACTCACGTGTGTACTGTTTCTCCCTTTACAGCAACCATAGGCTCTCCCGTGCAAAGATGGCTAAGCATTCTCTGCTTGGCTACTTTTTCAGATTTCCTGAGCTTTCGTAAAAGCCAAGTGCTGCAGAGTTAACATTGATGCCATGCAAACAGCTTTGCGCGTTCCTTCACAGCCGTAACAGACTCTCCTCATGCAAAGCTGGCTGTAATCAACTACCATTCTAGTGCATCTGACCTTCAGGTCCCCCATAGCTTTCGAAAGAGTGTGGCTAGAAATGTAGACTCTGATGCCAGACAAGTTCGCAAGTGAGGACCACCCACATTAGCTATGGCTTCAAAACACATCTGTTCCAATTAGAAGCCTGTAATCACCTGAGTTACCCTGAGTTACACTGAGTTACCCTGAGTTACCCTGAGTTACCCTGAGTTACACTGAGTTACCCTGAGTTACCCTGAGTTACCAGAGTCACAAGTGTGCAATATTTTGCTTCTTTAAACTTTATGAAATCAACAATAGTTAACACATGAATACTAGCTACACCTAAACCAGTACTGAGCATGTGGTTATCAAAAGAAGAGTGTGGATGCACACACATGTAGTACAGAGTTACATTCTTGACAACCTACTATCACACTACAAGAAAAATAACGTATTTTCCACCTTCCCGTCCTTACCTTCCCCATCTGGTGGAACCGGTTCCATGTCCCAGGGACTGAGCTGGTCTGTGGCTCCGTCGTCCCAGGTAACGTGGTAGCACTGCCAGTAGCTGTTGGAAAACTCCTCGCTGAAGGGCTCTTGTTTCATTACCTCCCCTCGCCAGAGCGTGCCGTCGATCAGACTGCAGAACCTAATGACCATATAAGGTTGGGAGAGGGAAGAACACCACATGAAGATCTGTGACGCTAGAGTCTAGACTACAAACTACTTGCAGTAATAATGTAGGAGCTACATGTACATGCATGCTAAAAAAAGCAAGCTGCCTCCTGTGGGAACCAAGTTGTCACAGTCCTTTAGGCACGTTAGCCACAAGCTGCAATGACTGTCACTTGCAATAGACCATTATGATGTAATGGGGGAGGGGGGGTGGTAAAATTAAAAGCGATCACTAAATGGAGAAAATACAGGAAAACATGCATGTTCTTATGTTTTTGTACAAGAAAACTGCATCAAAGAACGTTTGCTTGTAGTTTCTCCATTTAGTGCTCACTTCCCCCCGGCCCCCCGGCCCCCCCCCCCCCCATTACATCATAATGAAAAGGTTTATTCACCCTACTAATGTCTTTGGAACTCCTATTTTCGTAGGGCCCCAGGGATCCCTCGCCAGAGTTCTCGAAGTTACAATGTAATATTCGGTAAGTTATTAGTAGCAGGCTTTTTGGGCCCCAGAAACAATCTCAGCATCTAACTTTCCTGGGGGGCATGCACCCACACACCCCTAGAGGATGTGCCTCTGCATGTGACATCTTTCCCACCCTCAGCGAAAAATTCCGTACGAAAGCCTACTCAACTATATAGTCTATTGTATCACACTTCACTGCACCTTTGCTGGTGTAAGGTTGTACCTACAGACATAAATCCGACCAACCTGTCTCCCGACTGCCACTGCTTGGCTATGGAGGCCTTGTACACATACTCCGGCACCAGGAAGTCTAGGACACCATCCATGTCGTGGTACCTGAGAAAAGAGGAGAGAGGGAAAGGGGGAGGGGGAGATAGAGAAAAGGAGTGGAGAGGAGAGACGGAAAAGGGTGGGGGGTGGAGGAGGAGACAGGGAAGGAAAAGGATATAGTTTCCCTGGCAACTATGGCAGGCACCTAGCTCTGGTGCTGTGCACGTGCAGAATAAACAAAAACAGCTTATTTTCGCCTAATTCGTGACAGAATATATACCTCAGCATGTGCTGCTACTAGCCTCATACTAGGCCTCCCCTCGCAGCCTTTTTCGGAACCGTAAAACCTGCGAGGGGAGGCCTAGGTACGAGGCTATGTTGCTACCAGGTCAATGTGTGTGTATGTGTGCTCTAGACCCGTTCCCAATCTCCACTCTCAGCTTTTTTTCGCCAAAAATAGGGTTGGAGTGGAGACTGGGAACGAGGCTATGTGTAATATTCAACTGCTGTTTTCTCTTACTTGAGAGTGAAAGTCGGTCTCTCTTCTTTGCTGGTGCTTGGGTCATCACCACTGACATTTCCAGATAAAAGAACTAAGCAGGGAAAATCATTACATCATTCTTATAACATACACTTATATACATAGTGTATATGTACATGTACATGATGTCACCATTGGTAGCTAGCACGTACTTAGGTGGTCTGATTACATCAGTCCTATGACATACTCATTACATCATAATTACATCACAGCTTACCAAGAGTAATTGAGCACAACGTGGGTGGGCCCCTGACAAAACGCACATTCTTCACTTGGCATAGCTCCTGTGCCAATAGGTTGTATTTCTGCCATGGCATCTGTGTCTTGCAGCTGTAGAGCTTCTCCTCTCTCACCGCATTCACGTACAGCTCATGGCCTTGTCGGAAGTAGACGACCTACAAGAGAACGGAATTTGAAAATTAGATTAGCGACCGTAAGTTTTCATGGGAGATACACTCTCTCACAATGTCTCCAACTTGAGGTAAGTAAGGCGTGGCTTGAGGTTTCGTCTGTTTCAGCCAGTCCGGGGGGCAGTACGCTGTGTAGTCCACAGAGGGTTTGATCTGTGTACAGTACAACGATAAGCCACTCACGATCAGATGGGTACCACAGAGTATCTTTAACTGACCTTTAGCCGTTATGATGTAATGGGGGGTAAAAGTGCTTGAGGCACAAGAAATTACAAGAAAACAAGCATGTTCTTATGTTTCCCCATTTAGTGCCTACTTTTACCCCCTAATGGATAAGGGTCTATTGGACTACTAGTACATGTACATGTATGAGAACCAGACATGAGGGTTGCTGGAATTGAACATGGGAATGAGACTCACAGGAGGTCTCTTCTTGGGCTTCTTCTTCTTCTTCTTGGGCCTCTCCTGGGACGACGAGGGTCCCGGCTCCGCCCCCTCTTCGTCGTCCTCTTCCTCCTCATCCTCCCCCTCTTCCTCTTGGTTCCCACTGCTTCCAGAGGAGGACTTCATACGCCTGCAGGGCATCCAGTAGGTAGATGGAGGCCTTACCCCTCGGCTCATGTTATTAGCCAGTTCGTAGTGTCCAGTCTAAACGCGTGCTACGGGGAGCAGCCTCGTTCCCAGTCTCCATTCCCAGTTTTTTTTCCACATGCAGTAAAGCTGTTTTTATTACATATTGGGAGTGGAGACCGGGAACGAGGCTAGTGGACCCGGGAATGGGAGCTGTGGAATGGAACCTGGGAAGGGATGTCTCTACCAGCCTCGTTCCTAGTCTGTAAGTGCCAAAAGCTGGGGGGGGGGGGGGTTAGGGTTAGGGTTAGGGTTAGGGAGGGCTGGGAACAAGTCTTGGGCTTACTGGACCCCACACGTGAGTGTTGTTGCAAAAGATAATGATGTAAAGTGTTACAAGACTTTGCGTCTCATCTGTTGGTCCAGTGTAAGGTACTGTATAGCAACCACAAGCACATGAGTCATTTTTTTTCCAGGTGAGCAATTTACGTGCTAAAGCCTTCACTCACTTTCTCAGTCTCTTGTTCATCTTCCTCTCTGGTGAGATGAACTTGATGCCTGCCTCCGTGGTCCAGTCGGAGATGTCACTGGAACCAGTGCTGCATAAGGGATGGGAGGGAGGGAGGGAGGGAGGGAGAAAAGACAATGTACAATTCGTGAAAATTGCTCTAACAAAACAGACTTCCCTATAACAATCAATAGTCATCCAACTAAGGAGTTATGCTATTACGGTAGCAGTGCAGTACTTTCAACTGATGAATGGATCACTGATGATGCAGACTTCTTTTTGCAGATGCCTCCACGTTCTTGTGTCAAATGGAGTGTGAAAGATTCTTAATCACATTTACATGTATTTGCCCGAGAAAGGTCCATATTGGACAATTCTCTTCCCAAAAATCACGACCATTTTAAAACTCGGTTCCTAAAAATGAAACTGTAGCTATGGGGCATGTTGCATATAAATTATCAAACTGAAAGCTATGCTGAGTAAATGCAGCTGTAGAATGGCTAGGCTGCCTCCTCTCACATGACTGTAGTGCTGACGCAGTAATTGCATAGTACATGTACGCTTCCAGTTTAATGGACGTATCGATACTCCACCCACCTTTCCACCTCCCAGAGGTCCTCCTCCATCCCACTCTCCTCTGAGCTGACGATCTCTGACAGCTCGCTGTCCTGTGCAGGAGACACTCTTGCTGGCTCCGAGGGGTCTGGCAGGGTCCGCCCGCTGCGGAGTTCCCGGCCATGACGAGTCTTCGCCCGAGGAGGAGGGGACTGGGAAAAGGAAGGGAAGGAGGAGACACGTAAGAGTTGAATTCTGATTCCCAGGCCTCCTCTGGCCTGGGAATGAGACAAAGCCAGAGGAAGCTTGGAAAAGACCCATGTGACATCACTGCAACCCAGATAAGCTACTCACTGGGGCTAGAGGCAGCCGGTCTCTCTTTCTGATCTGCTCTTCAAAGTGTCTCTCCTCCTCATCAAAAATCTGCTGCCTCCTGGCTTGTTCCGATCTATTTATAAGAAACAGTAATTTTATTAATGATGGCCAGAAAGAATACTGCAAGAGAGGGGAGAGAGAGAAGAGGAGGAGAGTAGAGAGTGCATCCATGAGAGCGAGAAGAGAGAGAAGGGGAGGAGAGTAGAGGGTGGAGCAAAGGAGGGAAAGGCTGTGGAAGAACTCTAACCTGAGTATGGCGGTGTCTAGCGGCGGTATGATGGTCCTGCTGTGCCAGAGAGAGATAGCCTGTTTGGCCTCTGCGTTGCTCATGTCCAGTGAGTAGACGAGGCTGGCTAGCATGTTGGGGATGCTCCGCCCACTTTCACCTTCCTCTTCCTCCAGCACTTCCACTAGGGGTTCATTGCCATTTTCGATGGCGGGGGTCGGAGATGCTTGGCGGTCATGGCCAGTTTCCCTAGAGGTGGGTAGAGCTGGAACAGAACCTAGACTTGCGGATGGAACAGACATACTGGAACGGTTTCTGGACCCACTCCTGGTCCTCGAGCTAGTGCGTCTCTCCTGAGCTATTAACTGAGTGGTCGGAGGTTGTGTGAGAGCAGGCGTTCTCTGGCTGCTTGAACTCTGACCTGAATCAGAAGCAGAGTCTCCAAGCTTCCCAATATCTGTCTTGTCTTCACTGCAAAGTTCTAAGTCCTCTCCGCTACCAGATGCCCCAGGCTGCCTGGATAAATTACCCGGCTCCCCTTGAGGCTCCAAAGCAGAGACCACCGCATCACAGCTGCCATCGCTGTCTCCTTCGTGCGACGTCCTTTGCCCGTCCTCTTCCATAGATTGGTGACTTGATCCTTTTGGCTGGGCATCTGTCTCCATAGCAACGTCCCCTTCACTGGTACTGCTGCAAACCATTTTGCAAGTTCTACCGGCGTAGCTGTGCTCATCCATGACATTTACCTCTTTCTGCTCAGCAAAGTCTGCAGTACTCACAACAGCACTACTTGTGCCTGTACGAGCACTAGGAGAAGTCGAAGCGGCATCAGTGTTACCTACTTCAGACATCGTACTGGTACAGCTGTGGTTCTCTATGACGTGTTCTGACGTGGCACTTTGGGTGTGAACTGCAGGAACAACACGAGGGCTGGGAGCAGAAGTCACAGTGGGATGAACGCCGTCACCTCCTTCGGACGTTGCACTAGTACAGTCACGCTCCTCTACAACAGAATTACGTCGTGACTCAACACTTTCGCTTTCGGTGATAACGGCACTATTCATCCCGAAAGTGGAAGCATCAACACTGGGAAGGCTGTTCTCGCTACCAGTCAAATCGGCAGTACCGTTACTAGTGAATGCACTTGTACTGGTGTCTGCAGTCTGCTGCACATGAGCCTCAGAAATATCACTGGACGTACATGCAAGGACTTCATTTGTATTGCGGTCTTGGTTTTCGACTTCCATGTTTCGTGAGTTTGATGCCCTGGCGTTCATCGTGACTCTGGCACGGCCGAAACCAAAACTTTGCTGTTTGACCTGCTCGAGGTGTCTCTTCATGTACTCGTCGTAGTCTTCGTCTTCTTCGCTGGCTTTCTCCTGTTTGACCAGTTTGGCCGGTCTGATTAGTCTCAGTATGGCTTCTTGGTAGCGGTCGGGGTGGGCGTGGCCATCGATGTCGACCAGGTAGGGAGGGGGGAGGAGGTGGGGAGAAAGCTGGGACTGCTCGTCCACCACAAAATGGTTTCGATCTCTCATCAGCGGACGATAGTCCGTGTGAAAGAACTGGTCATGAGGATGCTGTATGTATGTATGTATGTATGTATGTATAGGTTGTATGTATGTATGTACGTATGCATGTATGTATGTATGTATGTATGTATGTATGTATGTATAGGTATGTATGTATGTACGTATGCATGCTTATGTTTGAACATACACCGAGTAACTAAACTCAATACTTTCACTGCTTAAAAAAATCTGAAAGAGCAAATGACAACAGCTGCAAGTCATTTTAGCTGGTATGCCTGGCTCCATCCTGTCTACACTGACTGATATGCTGTGCCTCGCTATCAAACCCACCTGTTTGTACGGCTGACTGGAGCCAAAGCCGTACACAGTGAGACACCCAGTGCTGTCCACTGCGGCGCAGGAGAGACCATCGGGAGAGAACTTGCAGTCGAAGATGCAAGGGATGCTGACGCCCTCGTCTTCATACTGTGGGAAGTGGCGGGTACAGTTAACAGGGTCTCATACAGAGGGGATCCATTGAGCGTACTGAGCACAATGCAACGTTCACCGATATCATCAACGGAAAAGGGGCCATTGCAGAGCGACTCACCTCTGTCAGGAACCTCTGTATCTGTACCCCGGCCAGTATGTCCCACACAATCACCAGACCATCGTGACCTGCAGCAGCAGACAAGTGGCTGATCATTCATAACAATAAATAGATGTTGCAGTTCCGGGTAGAAAATGAACATTATTCCGTCGAGTATTTCAATTGTGTCACTTCGTTCAACACACTGTATCTCATTAAGGGTGGGGCTCATACACTGTATGGAAGCCTCACATACTGAGGCTTCTTCGTGACTCATATGAGCCCCACCCTTAAGGCGAGGCTTCTACACAGGATATATGAGACAGCTACTAACCGGCAGTGAGTAGGATCCTGGAGTCTGTCGGATGGGCCTCCAGTACGAACACCTCACCTGTGTGGCCCTGGAGGATTACATCATGACCCCACAGTCATTACATCACAGTTATTACATGTGAGGCAATTAGTCCAACCTACACTGCTTTTCATACACTTCTATGCAATGGGGGGTAAAGTGCTGGGATAACATGAGATTACAAGCAAACATATGTTCTTACGTTTTCATACAAGAAAACTACATCAATTAAACCACAAGCTTGTATTTTTCTAATTAGTTCCTACTTTTTATCCCATTACATCATAATGAGTAAAGGTACATTGAGTCCTTAAATAAGAAGGACACTGGCCAAGTTGATGGCTGCATGCTGACCTGTAGTCTGTGTAGTAGCGTGCCATTGCTGCTGCGATATACCCTCACGATGCAGTCGGGAGAGAAGGCCGTCATGAGGTAGGAGTCAGTCTTCTCCCAGCCAACCTAGTGCCAAAGGTCAGAGTTTAGAGGTCAAAGTACATGCTCGAACACATACTTAGTCCATACTTGGTTACCATAGTAACTTGTGGTTTGTCCGGTTTTCCTGTACGAGCTGTCTCAATGGACATTCTGGAAGGAAATAATACAAAGACCCGAGTTTAACCCTTTCGCGTATCTTATTTATTGAGGCCTAGCTAGGTGTACAGGTGTCCACACCTACAGAGCTCTTACCTGGCTAGCTCGTCCCCAGGAATGCAGATGGCCGTGCTGGTCCAGCCCTCTCCTCTAAACCGCCAGATCCGGGCAGTTCCGTCACATGAACCAGTGGCAAACATGCTACAGAAGACAAAGTTGTTTCTAGGTGACGTGAAGGGGTTTGACTCATACTGACCTAGTGCTTGGTATATTTGTCCACAATATAACCTAAATTGCTTGTGTGTGTTAAATTGTTAATTTCATGGAACTGCCAAGATGTTCAGATTGTAGGTTGACAATCGGTAATTTTATCGCCTTCACGATATTTTGATGATCATGGCAATATTATTAAAATAATTATTGCCTCACACAAGCTCGTTCCCAGTCTTTCCCGCCCCACTCGCAGCCGTGGAGAAAAAACTTTTTCTCTACAGCTGCAAGATAAAAGCTGGGGAGGGAAGGATTGGGAATGAGGCTATTACAAATTCACGTGCCTGTCACCAGTGTTCCCAAATTGAACTGTCATGATCCGATCCTGTAGTAAGAGACACTAAAACTTCAAACTAGCTAACTAGGTACAAAAAAAAATGGAAGTGTATCAGAAATCTTGAGTTACCAAGTGGGTCTCAATCTCCGCCATGAGTGTGGGGGGCCCAGGAATGCACTGGTACACTCGAATGTTCCGGTCTGTGCCTCCAGTCACAAAGTATTTGCCGCCTGTAATAATTTAACAGTAATTAAGGGGTCAATACCACACCCGCCCTACACCATGTAATTAAAACCCATAATCACTTTGATATAAACCAATTAGCTCACCGGGGCTGAAGGCTGAACACAGTGTTTGGTCTCCCATACGATTCTTCTCCATGAATTTGATCGGGCTGAAACTGGAGAGAAACAAAGGGGCCGTATGTCAATACAGGTGGGGAGTTACCTTTGCTACTGCTTCAGAGTGGCAGAGAGAGGCCTCACTTGAAAGTGCCGCTCTCCGGGAGCCATTGCCAGAAGCAGAGAAACCCATCCTTGCCCGTGGAGGCGAGGTACCTGGGCAACGGTGGGGAGTGCACGTGCAGAAACAGATGTAAAAAAATAAACTTGGAAGCAGCATCTGGGCTGGTCTCGTTCGCAAGCTACACTGCCCGGAGTGCATAGTGTGTTTTGCCACTGTGTGTAGCACAATGGCAGGCAGTGGAGCCTGAGCACGATCAAGAGTTCAAGAGTACATGTTCTTGGTCTGAGAAATCGCATTCTGCTACACGTATTATGAAGCATCAAGAAAGGCATTCAGGAGAGAGGGAAGCATTACCTGTAGTCTTCAATTGGCGATGGGGAGAACTGCGGGCGAAAAAAATGTAGTTTGAGATTCAGCTTAAACAATAATAAATACTTATAAATAGACCCTAAATGAAAATATATAAAAACATGGATGCATATAGATCATGTAACTTTTATAAAAGCAGAAAAGGGTCTATTCGGTTATTGCAAAGGCAATCCAACTGACTTGCACCGAGGTGATGTGGCCTTGGTGACTGGCAAGGACGGCGACGGGGGCGGAGGTCTGTGCACACCACACCCTCACAGTTTTGTCGAGGCTCCCCGATGCTATCATGGTGTTGTCAACCGAGAGGGAGATGTCCGTCACCTCGGCCGAGTGGCCCCTCAGAGTGGCCAGCAGCTGTCCTGAGTGACTCGACCACACCTTCAGGAGGTCATCGTCGGCACCCTGAGTGGGTGAGGAGAGGAAGGAAAGGAGAGAGGAGACAGAGAGAGGAAAAGAGAGTGGATTGAGGGAGGGCCTACAGTAGATGCATAGATTACTTCTTCCATTGTGAGTTGATAAAAAAAAGCTGTTAAGTAGCCCTTTAGCTCGGACTATCACTGCTGGTATTAGCTGCATAGTCTTTGAGCTCACCGTAATGATGCACCGGCCAGTGTGGTCAAACATCACGCAGAACACAGGAGCAAGGTGGCCCAGGATGGTGCAGTGCTGCAGAGAAAAAAAATTACTGTTAATGCTATGCTGTGCCTATTGTAAGTGGTAGCTGTGGCACAGGCCTGGAATTTCTTAGGGTTTTCAGGGTTTCATACAGAGGGGGGGGGCACTGGGACCCCCCCCCCCCCCCAGAATTGAAGTTGATATTTTTTTGATACTTAGTAGTTCATTAGTAGCCATTTTTGGGCCCCCAGAAGCATCCTCAGAGCATGTAAATTTTAAAAGTTTTCTGGGGGAGCCTACCCCCACACCCCCTGGGGGGCATGGCCCTATACACATCCTTTTTACCGCCCCCTCTGAAAAATTCTGTATGGAACCCCGGTTGTTATAGTGAAGAACCCACCTTTTTGAAGTCTTTGTAAAACTGGGGACCACACAGTACAGGCCTGATGAAATCAGGAGTGATATGTCTTGCCTCCACCAGTTGACCTAAGGAAATGAATATTAATACACACACATGTACATACCATTCTAACTATTGGTGCATTCCAGTAACCATACCCCCTTAAAGTACTGTTGCTATAAAAGATTTCATTACGATGCATTACAGAAAATAATGCGTTCGTACTTCACACTAATGCATTTCTTTCCCGTAATGCACAGTGACTCATGCAATAGTATATTGCATTAATCTTCTATGGCCGATTGTGCATTATTCCCCTCACTGTACAATGTATACTACTGTTGCTATGGTACACAACATAAGAGATTTGATTTTAAAGCACATGTTTGGACACAGTAATATACCATTACTGCACTCATCACTGCGCATTAAAAGAAAATAGATGCACTCGTGTCTCGTGCATTATTTCCAAGTAATGCAGTGACTTGTGCAATAATGTGATAGGAGCGAATTCTATAATGGCCGGTCCTTCCTTCGGCTTTCTATCACTTCCAGTATCACAGGGTTATATAATTGGGGAGGGGGGGGGCATTCACCCCCCCCCCCTCCTCTCCCCTTGGGAATTTTCTTAAATGAAACACCAGACTACAATATGGAAGACTCACATGTGTTTGCGACGGGTATTTTCTTGACCCCGACCACCAGCTCTTTGTGCAAGCAAGAGGCATGCAGGATGGAGTGAGGTAAAAAGCCTAAAAAATATAAGATACTGCTAATTAGAACATTCACAGCTTCTCCAATGCTGTTTCAACAATATGTACCATTTCGTTTCCGTGAGCTATCGGTAATGTGGGCTGTTACACCTGCCCCCAGTAGACTGTGTAGTCCAGCGGTCGTCTGGTAACCATGGTGCTCTAGGAGACTGAGATGGCTGCTACACAGAAGCTGTAGATGATTGGTGGCAACGTGCCCGGCTTGTTGTACCTGGGGTATGCAGATAAATACGGAGGAATATGTAAACGTCAACGATTGACGTATACGGGAATATGCGGAAGTATAATTTGCCTACCGCTTCCTCGTAGCTGAGTTGGTGCTCGCCTCCTTGCCAGTTCTTGCGCTTTGGCAGTAGCTGGGAAGAGGAGAGGTTATGTAAAAGAAAATCGGCACCACTATAGCTACTATGGTGTAAAATCTGCTTGAAAGCGCGCGTTTCTTCGGGCAGCGTTTACACTTTTGTTTTGCTGCGAGTAAGAAATTCAACTTCATGCGCCCGAGGCTACCAAAAAACACTCCACACACATCTTAGTGTCCTAAGACATATCTGCAGGGTTTAGAGACTCTTTTAAGACAGTTGCACACCTGATTTGCGGCGAGTTCATCTTTCAAAACCTGTGAAAAACGATAGAAAGAGACCGAGTTAAAAGCGCGCGCCTTGCCCGCTCACTGTCCCCAGAGAGCTGCATTTCTGCACAGTTTCTGCACACAACTTTTGCACACCTGTGCCGTCTGTTGGCAAGGTCCCTGCTCCAGAAAGCGCGCGATGAGAAAGTACAGCTCTGGAGCAAGTGGAAGAGAAAATTAGATGTGATACAGGGCGGTAGACAACCCAGAAATACGCTCTAAAACTTTCTCCTGCCGTACCTGACTCATTCACTTCGCACTCCTTCAAATTTCCAGGCCTGGCCATCTTGCGTAGTAATCGAGTAACAATAATTACAGGAAATTACCCTTATAACTAGCAGGGCATTGTGGGGCGAGCCTTCGCGAGAATTGTGTGTGAATGTGAAGGAGCTGTTGGCGAATGAGGCAGCAGATTGGTGACATGTCCATGGTACCCATACTGTCCGTGAGGCAAACGGTAGACATGCCTGTATTAAACCCTGCAATGAAAATGTTGAACATGTAGGAAATTCAATAATGACGCAATTCTACGCACTTCCATGCTGATGATATGAAGGACTGGCATTCTCTAGAAACAGTCTATGCCTCATCTTTATATGTCTTAGAAAAGTTTCAATTCTAGTCTGTCTCTGGGCCGCGTATTCCTTTATTCTTTGCTCGAGGTCGTGTGGAATTTCTGATGATGGTGATGGTAGACTTGGAGAGTCCTTAGTCCTTTCCAAATGGAACTGTTCGAGGACACACCGCTTATCAGCTTCGTACCGCAGACAGTCTCTTTCTTGTAAATGCTTCTCTCTGGCAGCCTAGTAGGAGAGTAATATATGTAATTTCTCAATAGATTAAGGCAACAGGAAATTTTCAGGCCCCCTGTTTCTCTGCTCACCAACTCACTCAACTGGTATTGGTAATCTCACGGATTCAAGGAATACATGCGTGAATAATGCCAAAGTATTTGAATGAGAGAAGTAAGTGCATTTTCGCCTATTGCAAGTGCAATTATTCCCAAACGGCACAAGAATTATGTGATTCCATGCTAATCACATGTCGTTACAGTTCCCATAGCCTTTGTTCAACTATGGAAATTCTTGTCTATAGGGGTGAATGTACTGTTATCAATATATGTGACCAGCCTAGATCTACTCACCCGCCTACTTTCCCTGTTAGTTAATGCTGAATGCCAAACTCTGGTGACTTTGCCTGAACTGTTCTCTCCTATACTGTTTGTATCTATACCTGGATTGCGGGATAGTTCCTCTGGTAGCTCAGAATGGCCGAAAAGAAGTTCCAGATGGAGAACTCGGGCCACAAGACATCTTGAAAACAGAGACAAGAGTATGAGCTCTGCAGGGAGGGAGGAGGCACGGATAACGGTCACAAGGAGCTCACAAACCACTTCAGACACTTCCTTCAGAATTATAGCTCCTGAATCCCCGTTCGATCAACTGTCACAAGACTGCTACGTGATACTGTAGCTAAGGGACATTATGAAAATGGGGTAAGACCTAGCTACAGCGACAGGCTCACTATACAAGACTAGCTAACTGTACAGTATACTGAAAATATTGGCAGTCTCGTGGTTACCAAAAAATTCTTTTCACAGTGTAGCTAAGGGACAGTGATACAGATATTGCAGTGGTCTAGCCTTGACTTCAGGATCTTGTGCATGACTGAAAACCCCAAGATTACATCTTCACAGTCATGGCTGCAAAACAAAATTTGAGCAGTTGGTGCAGGGACTGATTACGAAATGCTGCACTTCTCTGCCTTTCGCTGAGCGAGGCTAGCTGCGTACCCAGGCCTCCCCTCGGAGTTTTTTCACAGCTGTGGGAAATTTACGGGTTTTTCCACAGCTGCAAAAAAAATGTGAGTGGAGGTGTGGGTATGAGGCTATGGTGAGGGTAGATGCTGGGTTGCAATTGTGAGATCTGCTTGCCTGCCAGAGTAAGAAGTCACTCAGTCTCACTTCTCCCGATGTTCTGATGACTAGATCGGGCGGAGGGGAGTCTCCTGTGTACAGGCAGCGCTCAAAGAGCTCCTCAGATACGTCACTGTGAAAGGAAAGACGAGGAGAGCCATGCAGTAGTTATAAGTAGCTAGTACATGTAGTTAGTAGTTATAAGTAGTTATAAGTAGTTAGTACCTGTAGTTAGTAGTTGGTAGTTATAAGTAGTTAGTACATGTAGTTAGTAGTTAGTAGTTAGTAGTTAGTAGTTATAAGTACTTAGTAGTTATTAGTTAGTAAGTGTATGTATATGGCGTAATGAAAAGATCACTTCATTAACTCCTGTTGCTGCTATAGCATTGACCACACACCCACAGACGCAGGCGGAGCTTGTAAGACCTCCAGTCAGAGGACAAGAGCAAAGAGCAACCAGAGCCTTTCTGAGACTGGAAATGAGGCCAAGTGATATCCGAGAGCCTCTCTCACCTCGGCACTATCATTCCATCCTCCGCCCCCTGTGCTAGACTCTTGATGGATGCCGTCATCTCGTGCCGAGAGGTGTAAGCAAAGCACACATTCAGGAATGCCCTGTAGATACAGTGTATGATGTAATGCGGGAGACTATGAGAGTAATTTAAAAGATGGATGTCCTTTCAATGTTTAATGTAAACACACTGCACACCCATTCCATAATTATGTACATGTATCATGTGATATCACATGACCCACCTAGTATTGTCCCTGGAGAAGTTGACAGCCCTGGCCACCGATTCCAAAACGTCAGCTGGGAGGAGCTCCAGGTCTCCAAGGAGACGGATACACACACCATGCTTCATGATCAGGTCTCTAAGGGAAAAGAGATAGGGTTAGGGTTAGTCACGGTTGAGCTGTACAAGTCCGATAACTTCCTCGACTGACTATTAGAGCCTATATTATATTCCTTGAATAACAAGGACAACAGCACTCTTTTACAGTGGCTCATTAATAAAGACACTGCAGCAGAGACATACTCTTTGCACTATACAATTTGTACGGTTTGTCCTCGCATCATTCCCAGGCTCCACCCCCAAGGTCGTCTGTTGCTTGCAGTACGAAAAAACGGAAGTGACAGAAATTTGAGTAGATAACCATATTATTACTGGACATCTTTAAAAAAATACCTCACTACCTACAAAGGGTGTATAACCCTCAAAGAGCAAGTGAAAAATACACTTTCAAAAGGTAGGGGTGGACTTATGTTTGGGACTTCACCATAATGATAGCTAGCCTCGTGTACAGGCCTCCCCCGCTCCGTGTGTGTTACGTAATGCAAGCGACAAAAGCTGGGTGGAGGCCTGGGAACTTTGCCATAATGATAGTATGCATATGCCTTACTGTTCTTCCAGTAGCTTGACAACCTTCTGTTTAGCCAGCTCCATGAGTCCGTCAACTTCCTCCTTCGAGCGTTTGAAGTTCTCTATGCTGAAGGCGTACACGGTCAGCTCAGTGATGCCAAGGTCCAGACACCACTCCAACGTTTCCAGGAGCTTCTCGAATCCCAAAACATGACCTTGAAAGCAGCGGTTGTAGTGCATTTTTTTGGCAAACCTAGAAACATACATGTAGAATATATATGTAGCTGTAGTGTACATGTACATTTACATGCACGTAATAATTAATTTTCAAATCAGTAAGGACATCTCTAGGACTTGGTTACTTTTTAGGCTTTATGACGTTTCTATAACATTTTCATACGACGTTGTCTACCTAGAGTCAGCCCAAGTGTCTAGCCTCACACCCAGGCCTTCCCTCGCAGCTTTATTCGCAGCCGTGGAAAAACGCCCCGCGCATTTTTCCAAGGCTGCGAAAAAAGCTGCGAGGGAATGCCTGGGTACGAGGCTACCAAGTTTCCTAGTAGCATGGTGTTTAAGATTCATGAGTACTCATGTAAACCAGTAAGGTCTACGGAAACTAGTATGTCTCGACCCTCTTCTTCCCCTACCTGCGGTTTCCGTCCATAATGATGGCTACGTGATTGGGGATCTTGCCGGTCCGCAGAACGCTGCAGCAGAAGGAGCGGATCCAGCTGCTGCTTTTCCGGGGTTGGGTCTCCTCATTGCTCATCCTCTGAACAGGTACCGGTACAGAGAGAGGTCCCAGTTATGCTGCAATGGATAGGATAATGATTTGTATACATATCCAATATCCATGAATTTCAAATGATCTTATAACACGAACTACATATACATTGGCTATAACATAAGTTTAATATTTGTAACTATAAGGTGGACATACAATTGTACCCTAATCCATTTTGTTTGCATTTCTTGTGATGTGCATGTACGCATAACTATTTCAACGTACTATAATAACTATTACAAAGACTTGAGGTCTTACCTATAGTCCAAAGCACCTGGAGAATATCTATGGAATGAGTTTAATAGCTGGCACTACACAGGTCTGCTGGCACTACACAGGTCAGGAAGCTAGTCCAGACTGAAGCCATGTGGATTTAAATTTCTCTGCGCTTTAAGCTAATCTTCGTTTAATTAGAAAGTGGGCGTGAGCAGCGAGGTAGCGGTATTTGAACCCTCACGGGTGTAGAACCGCCAGTTGAACGGCCCCCACATCGATCTGGAGTCCAAAATTGTCTGGTTACTTCTATCAGCAGAATACAGTGAGCTATTATAGGCGCAGCTATCGTGATGCAAAAAACGAGACAATTATTCTAATTGAAGCTCACCAAAACATTTCACCATTGACATGGCGACAACCCGATCACTTCCTTCTTCGAGAAAGAAGAAGCCCAACCTGGCATTCTATGAGGCTCCAGTAAACCAGGCGACGAGTGCACACATCATAGAAGAAGCTCGGAGATCGGTGAGGACGCTACCCACCGATCGCCCCTTCACTCCCGCAGACTCCGGGAGAATACTGTTCGGTAGCCAGGGAAGCCTCAGTCGACCACCGTCTGTATACAGGTGAGCACAGCTACTAGAAGAGTGAGTTAAAGAATTTTTCCATTGACACTTATTATTTCATCACACAACCTACATGCATGTACATAGCCTCGAACCCAGGCCTTCCTCGCCCAGATTTTATCTCGCAGCCGTGGAGAAAAATCGGGGAGTTACGGCCTTTTTCGCCCAGATTAGGAAGGCCTGGGTTTGAGGCTATAACCCACATACCCCGGCCGATTAATAATTATTATAAACTTAACTTTTCCAAATGAAAATTTGTTAATATCTGCTAATTGACATTACTTTTAAGGTTTATACTTAGGGATAGAGGTACATGTATGTTAATGGTATGCATGCATGTACATGTACATGTAGGAAGGGAAGTTTGTTTGTCTTATTCCCATGTTAGCCTCATTCCTCATTCCCATGTTACCTTCGTTCCCAAGCTCCTTTCGTGTAACAAAAGGCAAGAGCTGGGTGGTCTCTTAGAGCCTATAGCAGCTGGAGCAAAATTTAGCATGCAATGATTGACATGCATTTTCATTTTCTTCTTATCTCAGCATCGGTGCTCGTCACTTCTCAGACGAGAGGCTGAGCAGACCTCCAACAGGACACAAACTCACACCAATTGAACAGACACTCGCAGCTGGAACATCCATAAAGGTATGAATGGAAATGTAGCCTGGTTTCCATTCTCTGTAGAAGTAACTGGAGGCCTGGCAACATATGAATGCAGTTTGCCTCAGCACTAGAAATGTGATCGATGCAAATATCACGAACTAAAGAGATACGTACCCATTAAAAGGAAACAGCAATGATGCATGAATGCATTTGTATAAAAGTGGAGTTTAGGCCAGCTTGGTTGCTATGCCATCAAGTCGCGGGTGTGGGTTCGCTGATGCTCTGTTTTTTCGTTGCCTATAGCGCTCTAATTTGCATTCTTTAGCAGTCCCTGTAATTGCATTGTCTTTCTATTTCACTGGGCATTCAAAGTATTATTAACATTAAAGCAACGCTTACATTTCAATTCAGTGAATCTCGTATACATGTGTATGTGCATTATGTTCTGTGTACTGCTGATGCTTGTACAGCTACATGATAATCCACTGCATCACTGTTCCCTCTCAATTACCAGTGCATGAGACTGTATCGTTTGATCCATTTATATGTATAGTACTGACACAACCCACAAGCCACATTTACACATTTAAGAGACTAAGATAGGAAGTGTCAGGAGGGAGAGGGAAGGAGTGCTAAACGGTTACGTAAATATATTGAAAAATGGGTGTGGTCATGTGACGTCTCTTATTATACGAAAGTACAATGAATGGCCAATCGGATGCGCTTTTCTTTACTTCCTGACGAACATACGTCTGTTCGTCAGGAAGTAACTAATTAGTGTAACTGTAAACTTGTGTGTGTGCTGGTTCCACCTGTTGTCGAATTAAAGTGCTATGTAAGCGCTATAATTTACTTAGTACTAGTCTAGTAGCAAACCAGCCATGCATAGCTGCTAGGCATTCCATATGTGGAGTTTTCTTGTATAGGTGCCATTCGACAACAGGTGGAATCACTAGTTTAACGCTCCTTCCCTTTGCTCCTGGAAGTGTGAATATCGAACTCTGGTAGCTCAAGTAAACACATATTCCTTATCCCCCTTAGGTACCATCTCGACTGAAACCCACCCCTCCCACCCCTGTCCAGTCCTTCCAAGACCTCTTAGACCCGGTGCTGCACTCGCACAGCGAGCCTGGATTGCCCGAACCCCCGGAGGGTCACTCCCTCGTCCCGAGACCCTCTGCCAGGCTAGCCACCGTCAGCCACTCCATGATAATGACGGGAGGAGCGGAGAGTGCTTCTGGGAGCAGCCTCGGCTCAAATGAGTCGGGTGAACTCGAGCCAAAACCGAGCCAGAGTTCCCCCGTTTTGAGCAAGCGGTCGCTTTCGGCCGGTACCAGAGTGTTATCGGGTGGAAGGAAGAGTAACAGAGTCGTTTCAGCTGGAGACAGAGCAGATGTGATGAATTCTGGGCAAGAGGAATTAAGACAGAGAAGGACGCCGAAAAAATCTGAACCCGGACGCAAATCTGGAGCACAGTTGGAGAGGAATGTTCAAAAGGGGATTTCCCCCAAGCGCCACGAGCCAACTAGTAGGAAATCTGACGCCTTAATCTTCTGGGATGCCGAAGTGGCCCCTCTTCTCTCGGAACTGGGCACAACAGGTCCTACGCCCTCGCCAGATCCCTCGGGGGAGGTATCTCGCTTATGCAAGGTATGTGATGCCCTGTGGACAGTTCTGGAGAGGAGGGGTCTGCTGGGGAGGGCGGGGGGAGCCGGGGGGAGCAAGAGGAGGTCTGCCGTCCTAAAGGCCGTGTTCAGGCTGCTTGACCACAAGGACCCGCAGCTGTTACTGAAACTGTCAAGGATCATACTAGCAGTGAGTTGTTCATCTCAGTTTGTTCAGCATACATGAGTATAGATATTTATTGTACGACGTACCCCCCGACTGCATGGCCTGGGAACGAGGCTATGCAACATCCCCTTCCAAAACAACTTTTCTCTGACCTTTTTTCGCACCCACCGTGGGTATAATGCTGACTGAATTCCTTGAATAGTAAGGACATTACTAAGTGAAGTGCTCTCGTTTTGTGCCCACAGATGAGAGTGGCTGGCAAGAATCTGCTGAACGTGTGCAAGCTACTGTTTGCTGTGGCCAAGCAGGAAGAGAATGACAACCTCTTTCTAGAAGAACACATCTCTGGTACGTAACTACTGTCCTGCCTTCAGAACACATTGCCACTGTACCTTCTCAGTGAACTATTAGTATACTATCAGTATACTATTAGTAGTATACTATTAGTATACTATTAGTATACTAACCTTTTGGAAGGCAAGGTGTCAATACTTCATACTACCTGGCCTCCAAAAGCTAGTACGTTACTATACCATCCTTACATTTTCCCTTTCACCTTTGATTTTACTCCAAGGTCCTCTGGTGGAGCTTCTACTGGCGGCCGATCCTCTGGTAGACCCAGAAGCCATGGTGTATGGGCTGGGGACCATCAAGCTCCTGGCTGGCAACTCGAGTCTCCGGGAGCAGCTGGCCGGCACCGGAGTCATGCCACTCCTCACCAACACCTTGCAGAAGTGCACTGATGTGAGCTAGTAATAATGGACCTTTATCCATTGGGGGGGCGGGGGTAGAGTAGGCACTAAAAAAGGGGGGGGGGGAGTATAGTAGGTACATGCTCGTTTGTTTGTAAATTCTTGTGCTTTCAGCACACTTTTATAAAGGTATATTTGAATTGATATTCTCTTGCAAACCTCAGCCTTAAACCCAGGCCTTCCTCGCCCAGATTTATCTTGTAGCCAATTTTTCTCCACAGCTGCAAGATAAAATCTGGCCACCTCTCGGACACTTGGGGACTAGAGTAGCGTGCATTGTTGACAAAGAGTGCATTATCACACAGTTGGTGTACGGCTGTTCTCATTCCATACTCCCTACACACACACACACACACACACACACACACACACACACGCACAGCCTTCCACTGACCACACCAAGACCCACATTGGCAACATGCTGGTACAGGTGAGTATTGTAATTCAATCAATTGCAGTACCTGTTGTTTCTAAGAGAGGAGTACTCAGCCCATTTGGTACATTTACATGAAATGACAATAATGACGATATTATTGTCTTCATGATATTTTATTGCAAGATTGCTTATTAAGGCCTTCAATTATCACAATAATTGAAATATTGCCCAACATGTATGCAGTCTCGTACCCAGGCACTTTAGACCTCTCTCTCTCTCTCTCTCTCTTCCCCAGCTCACTGCAGCCCTCCGCAACCTCTCGGAGAGCTCTTCTCTGAAGTCAGAGTTCCTCAGCAGCTGTGTCATCCCACGGCTGTGTGGCGCCCTGGCCGATCACATGAGCAATGCAGACATCGTCTTCAACATCTCGAGATTCCTCAGGTGACCAGGATATCCAGATAATTAAGATTGTTGCAGTCGGTCCAGACCCAGCCTAGCCTCGATATGGCATGCATGTATATTGTTCTTTTACAGCAAGTTGACACTCCAAGCGGAGTGCCGGGAAGCCGTGGTGCGATGTCCCTCCTACCTCCCCCTCCTGCTACAGACCCTCACGGCCTATGCTGGCAACACGGTGAGTAGCAGTAGAGGGTGCAATGGTGCAGGGCTTAGCTAGTAATCAGTTAGCCTCGTACCAAGGTCCTTTCTAAAACGGGGGTAGAGCCTGCCGTCTTTTGATTGGTCTTCACATACTGTTAATGAATTACACGATAAGGCTCTCCCCTGTTTCCAAGGGGAGAGCCTGGGGACGAGGCTAGTAACCACCTCTACCAAGCTCTATGATGATAACCGAATTGATAATGAGTGTTCACAACAAAATTATTTATCAGCATCAATCCATGTTAGGCCTATTCTCCTAGTAATCCTTCATCAGTGCTATGGTACCCACTATACAGGACATTGTTGTTCGAGTTTGCTTCATCCTGGGAAACCTGACTGCTGAAGACGCCCAAATGAGGGAGCAGCTGTTCTTCTCGCACACGGCCCTCCCTGTGATCAACTCCCTAGCAGCCAAGTACTTCTCTTTGGAGGTACTTTATGATGATGTCATAATGACGTCATTATTTTTGATGATGCAACACCTTATGTAATTGTGATGTAATGATAATGTATCGCTCTCCTGTAATATCTTTTTCAGACAAAAGGAAAAGCTGCCAAGTCATCTAAGAAACCAGTCAGCAAACCTGAAGATGTTTTGATCAAGGTACCCAAAACATGCTTTCTTTGTTTGGTTCCCCTTATAGTGCTTCCTCGGCATTCTTTGCATCCATTTATTCCAGCTGGTGCGCTTGGTTGCCAACCTCTCCGTCAACCCTGAGGTTGGCCCGGCCATCGCCAGCAGTGAAGCCAGTGTCGACCAACTCCTTAGGATCTTAGGCAAGTGCATACAGCATGTAATTCTTTATGCAACTATATAGTATCCATCATTGGTAGCATCTTTAATAACCCATAGTGTTCTTTTTTGGGGAGCTACATGTACCATCAGGCGCTCATGAGCTTCTGCTAATATCCAGCTTTTTGGGGGCCCAGGGAATATCTTAGAGCACCCTATTTGGGGCCCGGGAGGGGGGGGGGGGGGGGGTTGATGTGTGTCTATGGACAGTTCCGACCATCCTTGTCACGTTGGCAAATTTCATGACTGACCTGCTTCCCTATGGCTCAAACCAAGAATTCAAGTACAACCCTTGCTCAGACATATTGGCAAACCGTGCTTGCGTCATGGCTGTTCTAGTGTGCTGAAACAGTGACATATCTGCAGAGCTTCGGTCTCAGTCTTGCACATGTACAAGCTGTCAGGTGCATTGAAGTTGCTGTGCTTGACCGTATCCAGACTAGCAGTCAGCAGCTTGCTTCTCTGCAATGTCTGTGTTTCACATTCATCTACACCACGAAAAGTACAACATAGCCTTGTTCCCAGGCCTCCACCCCAGGCCTCCACCCCAGGCCTCCACCCTGGCTTTAAGATTGATCCATGAACCTGAGACTTCTTTGTGTCGCCATGCTGTTCACAGTTGCTTCACCTCATTCCCTTTCTCACAGACTCTCTTCCCATTTCGCTCTACGAAGAACTGGTGCTGAACACGCTGGCTACCCTGAACAACCTGTCCTTCTACGCCCAGCCGGAGAGCAGTGTGATACAGAGACAACGGGAGATTGCCGAATGTGAGCAGTGCCATTAGCTACAAAGCCACCCCTTAGTACAGGCCTACACCTGAGTTTTACAGGGCATGCAGAAACTTGAGCAAGGACACATTAATTTTGAGGTGTAGGGTTTGTCGCTGGGCTTATACTCAGGAGTAAGCTGCTTAAAAGCTCAGGGGTGGGCTTACATTTATACCTGGGTGGTCACAACACTTTTACTCACGGGTGGGCTTATATATCTGTGATGGGCTTATATACATGTGTCAATGGTGGGCGTATATTCAAGAGTGGGCTTATATGGGCTTATACTCAGGGGTGGGCTTATATTCAGGGTGGGCGTATATACGTGTATCAATAGTGGGCGTATATTCAAGAGGGCGTATACTCAGGGATGGGCTTATATTCAGGGTGGGCTTATACTCAGGGGTGGGCTTATATTCAGGGTGGGCGTATACTCAGGGGTGGGCTAATACTCGGGGTGGATTTATACTCAGGGGTGGGCTTATACTCAAGGGTGGGTTTATACATGCACTGAGGGGTGGGATTTCAAGGGTGGGCTTATGCTCGCGGGTGGCCTTATACTCAAGGGTGGGCTGATGCTTGGATGTCCGGGCTAACACTCTGGGTGGGCTAATATTCAAAGACGTATGTATACAACGTACCCCTCAGATGCCAATTTAGATATAAATTGCATTCTTCTTCCCAGTGTACATTACATACCCAATGGAAGTTGGTTCTGCTATAGTTACGGAGGTCTTCTCAGACTAGACTGTGTTGCTCTGAAGCAGAGCTAGCATCTAACAAGTGTTCGTTTTCTTTGATGTGATGTCTGTAAACTTAGACTCTTTCCTTTGAAGAGCTCTGTAAGAAAAGACAGCTGTTACCTTTGATCGTTCCGCACTTCAGTGCTGGTGAAGATCATCCTGGAGGACAGTAACAACGAGGGACTGCTGGAGTGTACCCGCGTCTACGGAAACCTCTCCCGCTACCCTGCCGTCAGGAAGATCCTGGACGAAAAGAAAGGTAGCCTCGTACCCTCGCAGCTTTTTTTGCAGCCGTGGAAAGAATTTCACAGCTGCAAAAAAAGCCCTCCCCTCGCAGCTCTTTTCATAGCCGTAGAAAGAATTTCACGGCTGCGAAAAAAGCAGCGAGGGGAGGCCTGGGTATGAGGCTAAAAGAAAGGTGCATTGTGATTTATCCGATCAATATCACATATGGAGAAATATGTAATGGAAACCCATATGAAGTACTTTGTTATCCCAAGGATGCATCCTTGGTCATACAAGGTAGTTACTAGGCAGTCAACATGTATACTGTTGATGGGGAGGAGGATGGAGGTTGAATTCCTTAGCCGACAAGTCATCGACCTGATTACTCTGCCAGAAGGACTCTAACCCACATTCACACGAGATCAAACATTCCATTGAGCTAGGAAAGAGGGCGGTGCCATGGTACCCCATACCAGGCAGTCTCATTCCCAGACTCCTAGGGAATGAGACTAGTAACAAACTATGGAAAAGTGTTTCCTACTTCTTCTGACGATACTTTTCATTTTCTTTTTCAGTGAGTAGCGTGATGGTCACGCTGTTGGACTCCGGACGCAGAGAGCTGGTGTACGCCTCCTGTGGTGTTCTCATCAACCTCATGACCGACAGCACACACCGGGCAGTCCTACAAGAGAGCGGTGGAGTGAGAAAGTGAGAGGCCTAGTCTCATTCCCAGACCACGTATTCAATTCTCTATGCCAGACTTAGAATAAAGTATATTCCCAGACATGACAGACTTTTATTCTGTTATTACCGGTAATTACTACAAACCTTATGGATGCCTGACCTTGAGAATCAGGAATGGCGGATTAAAGAGCTAATCCGCCACCACACACTTACTGGGGAGGTATTTTTA
The DNA here is from genome assembly GCA_963921505.1 of Phakellia ventilabrum. Taxonomy (NCBI): domain Eukaryota; kingdom Metazoa; phylum Porifera; class Demospongiae; order Axinellida; family Axinellidae; genus Phakellia; species Phakellia ventilabrum. Next base: position 846,620 of record OY997400.1, on the reverse strand, counting down.
ATGGCCATGCTTTCCTGTAAAAGCAATCCAGAACAGATCATACTTAGCTCATTTTCCACACTGGAGAGCACGTGGCAAAGCAGCCTCATCCCCAGGCCACTTCCCCCCCCCCCCACCCGAAAAGTGCACTTCTCCGACTGTGTGGCCTGGGAACGAGGCTAGCGGTGGAGAGGGAGAACTGCTGTACGGTGAAAGGCATGTGAGCTATGGAGTGCCAGTGCTTCTGCTGTCTGAAAGCCGCATGTTATGGCTGTTGGTTTCAGTACCACAAAGCATACCACACATGCCTAAAAGTCACATCAAAAGATTCAGTTTGGCCCAGCACACCACCTAGCTTTCCATCTTTGGGTGGAAGTGCTGGTAATGGAATTGAGATGAGCTGTTGTCTGTGTGGGCTTGTCTTGCCAACTTCGTTTCCATCTACCTCAGTCAACAAAGAGGAAGCCATGACCATGATCTATACTTTGAACTGGGGGGGCGGATTAGGCCAGGCAAAGGAAGAGCCTTAACAAAGCTAACGACAGAGACAAAGCTAGCTAGAACTGTCTCTGTTGTATTGTTGTTTTTTTTAAGGGAGGGATTTCCTGGCTGTGGTTTGGTTTTATAATCAATAACAGCTGTTGGTCTCTGTCTTGGACATCACAGAATGGTTGAGGTGCTACATGATTTTGGTCACACTGACTGGCAGCTGGCTGGCCTAGTCTGCAAGACACTATGGAACTACAGGTGGGTTAGTTAGTTGGCTGCTCCTAGCCTCATACCCAGGCCTTCCTCGGCCTCATACCCAGGCCTTCCTCGGCCTCATACCCAGGCCTACCTCGGCCAGATTTTATCTTACAGCCATAGACCCCTGGGTATCTGAGGTAAAGACTCGCATGTAGAGGAATTCCACTACACTCATTTTTTTTGTTTGTTTCTTTCAGTGAAAAGTTGACATCTTCTGCTGCTTGCTTCGGCGAAGAAGAGACCGAATTACTAATCCAGCTACTGGAGACCTACTCCAGTGAGTACTTTAATGTGGACACTGACAGTCCGTTCCTTGGCATTGCAGGTGCTCATGTGACTCTTATTGAAATACATTCCTGGTAAAACCCGTGGGTCATTCTATTGAAGATAACAAAATGGCTAGAGAGCCTGTAATTCAATGGTTGAGTTTAGGGTTAGGGTTTGGGTTAGGGTTGAGGTAGGGGCTAGAGGCTTACCGTTGGGTTTAGCTAGAGGTAGCTGTAGTATCGAGCCACAAGTTGGTTCACGAGTGCACATGCATGTACTTCCCTTCCTGATGGCTCCCTAGCCAAAACAAGTGAATGATAGCTATACCGTATTACCCACTGCCCGTTAACGTGTCTCCTCTCTTCCTCTGCCAGCTGAATCTTTCATTCTGGAGCTGCCTACAGACACTCCGGAGGAGAACAGAGCAGCAGTGCACGGTTCATGGAAGAACAATTTCTTGCCTGTTGCCCAGAACCTTCTCACTCGAATACAGGCCCACCACACCCACCTGGTTCCTCTCGAGAGCCACACCCACAGCCCACCCTCCAACTCATAGATCCCTGATATATACACCACACTTATTCCCAAATCCACACTCTTTCTTTTCAACTTCTCTCCTTGGCAAGTCTACTGGAACATTCCACCTATATAGTCATGTAGTTACTCATATTATGAAAAATACATTTGTGTAGTATTATGACAGGTTTTATCGCATCATAATAATTATTCTTCTTCCATACCTGACAGTCATAATCAATATAGTTGTTACGTGAATAAATAACGAAAGTGAAATTACATGTACATAATAATAATAAATAATATTATAGAGACAGAACTTTATATCGTTGTTACGAATATTTGCAGCAAGAAGTGAAAATACAGCACGAGATGCTGATCGAAGTTGAGTTAAGTTAAAAACGTTCACTTTTCTCTACGAGAAAATGAACTTCTTTGCACAGAAGTAGATTCCAACTGCACAGACTCCTAGCAGTCCGAGTTTGATTCCAGTCCGGATCACTCTTGAAGTCCTAGAAGGCAGTGGAACCGTTAGAAGCTCTCTCACTGCAATCTCCTGGTTCCAATTGGACTCGATTCCAGGAATGTGTCCCATTCCCATAATCCCTACCACTGTCACAGGTGGGCCATATGGTTGGTGGGCACAATTGGCAGCCATCATCAGCGAATAGGCTAGAATCTTGTCACGCTCGTTCACAAAGACCTCCGATAGCGCAGGGTAATCAGACGCCAGTTCTCCAGTAAACATGGTAACCATGTCCCTCTTCTTTAGGTTCTCGATCTCCTCTGGCGTAATCTCAAGATCCGTTGACATGGACTGGATGAGAAGAAGGGCAAACTGTATTCGCTGCCAGAGGGTCAGGGCGGCCAAGGCTCGTTTAAACGTGATCCCGATCAAGCGATCTCCTAGTACGATCCTGGAGCCGATCTTCTGTGCCTCCTCGAACCCAGCTCGGAACTCCCCACCGGGGGCAACCCCCAACTGCTGTGTGAACTGGGCCGAGAGTTTGAGGAATATCGACTGCGTTAGGCCGGCTATGAAACCGTCCCTCCTGATGAAACTCCTCAGTTTCCCAAAGGTCATCGTCCTAGCCTCTCTGAGGATATCCTCTTCAGAGTAGTGGAGGATCATCTGTCGGTCCTGACACAGCTCCAGGACCACCGTGTTCGGATTCATCTTGGCTATGGTCTTTCTGACATCTTCTACGCTCTCTTTACTAAAATGGGCAGTGCCCACTATGTACACAGTGGAGCCATTGGGGCACTGAAGGACTGAGACGGTTTCTGGGATGTCGGCCATTTCCTCGATCGAAGGACGGTTGGGAAACTTGGGAGCGTGAGTTTTAATTAATTCTCACTCTTAGAACGGAGAACTGGAGGTTTCTTCCTACTTAGACTGTCCACACGCTCCTTCATAACCGCATTTCTGGTGAGCTAAACATCTTGGGGCGTTTTAATATCACTGAGAACTGCTCGATCAGCATATGCATACGGGAAGCACAGTTTGGTGGGTGGGCATTAAACAGAAAACATTGTACAACTCAGCTGGTGCGCATTAAAAAGAGTTACAAACGTCATCTCCATGGATTTCGACTTTGGTATCTCTTTGGACGCTTCTGCAGTCGCGCAGAGGCACACTCTGTACGATTCAGATGAGGAGGAAGAAGAGATAGGTGATGTAAAGTCAATTTTAACTATCAGCGCAACTTCAGCTAAGCTTGATGGTGCAACTTTGCTTGTTGCTGTGGGACAAACTGCATCAATATTTGCCAAAAGCAACTTTATTCTGGAATCAGACCCACTATATGTGATATCAGGTCCAGATAAGGTGTTACAGCACCCAGACGCTGCTAGTAGAAAGGCTGCGGATGAGAAGACTTCGGTGACAGTTAGTGAAATTTTCTCTGCAAAGACAAATGTGCCTGGCAGTCCTTTCCTTGTATGCATCCACGAGAAACCATTGGCCTCAGAGTACTGTAACATCTGGTGTGCAAAGGTGGGTTAAAACTCTCATGTCCAGATACCCAAATTCCATGCCATTTCCACACACTACTTATAATAATTACGTGCAGCTCTTCGAGTGTCTACGGCCCGAGACAGTTCTCATCCTCCACTCCATACCGGCATATGAACACTTTGCCACCCACGCACGGAAATCCGATTCCGGATCATTCCTGTGCAGCCTGCAGTCGTCGTCATGGCAACACCCACCCACAGCCCCCATCCTGGAACCCCCAAATACAGTAAAGGGAGAGGCAGCTGCCGGTGAGTTGTGGCAGTTCTGTTCTTGGAGTGAGTTTGTGAGTGCTCAGTTTAATCCAGGAGGGCAATGTTGGCAATTTGAGGCAACTCAATAAATAGAAATGGACATTTCAATTTCTGGCCATACTATGACCGATTAGCTCCGTTCCCAGGCCTCCACCCAGCTTTTGTCGCTTGCAGTTTGCTTACTCGCATTACGTAACACACACGGAGCAGGGAGGCCTGGGAATGAGGCTAGTGGCTAATTATCACTACTCTAGTCTATAGGTTTACCAGCTGTTGATTATGGTTACTAATTAAATTTGGCTCTCTGATACCCTACAGTGTTGACTCACTGTCAGGTGAAGAGTGTGGCTGGCTCTCTGGCCGTCCTCTACACAGTGACCTCTCGGGGTGGTGCCGAGTGTGTGAGTGCATTTCAGTCGGTGCTTAAACATCCGTTGGTGGCTGATGCTGTCTCTCTCGAGGTTGGTCTACATGTTGCTGTTAGTGTCAGGTTTGTATTCAAATTTCAGATTCCTTTGTTCAACTCTATCTGCAGTCTGAAGCTGAAGCCAACCAGCTGTTGAAGAAACTCATTCCCAAGCCAAGACAAGACCTCAGTACTCTGTATACCTAATGTCCACCGTGCGTGAATTTTCCTGACTACCCATGTTTGTAATTACACTTGCTGTTATCGTAACAGGCCGAGTTCTACTTTATCGTAGGGGTACTTTTTTTTTCGTGGAACTACATTTTCGTGAAATCCTGTATAGAGGATAGGGCTGAATGTAATACATGCAGTATATTTAGACCTACCAGTATCTTCTGGTACAAACATTTGGACATATATATAAGGCCACATAGGAAATTTCCATTTTCACCCAGTGATACATACAGTCAGTGCATGTCCAGAGCATGCAAGCGGTCAGACATCCTCTCAAATCTTAATGTACTATAATTGCTATATGTATGTAATACCATGCAGAATCAAAGTCATATAGCTAGTGCTCTATAGTTATGTTGATAATGTAAAAATATTTCAACAAATGCCTACAATACATTTATAAAAATGGGACAACTAAGGAAAACACCTGTGTAACTGCAAACAAACCTGTGTGTTCTGTGGCTATAAAATAAATAACACTACTTCTGCAAAGCTGTTCTACATAGCTAATAGTTTCAAAGTCTAGAATAGAGTGTCCACGGCGTCCAGCCCGGGCTGAGCTGACAGGTAATCCACGTACTCTTGTCCGTGGTCCCCAGCGTCTGGTTTCCCGCGGGCAGCACGACCTCCGTCACGTGGGGCAAGCAGCTCTGTTTCATCGTCATCGTCGAGGGCTCCGGAGGTCACTATCGCTGCACCTTCGGCAGCTGACATTCGACGAGAGTAAAGTGGATTTTGGAAGTCGGATTGGTAGTCCTCTGACGAGTAGAGTGGGTTTTGTTCGACTTGTTCGTCCTGCCACGGATCAAGTTTCATGTCCTCTTCCTGCTCGGGATACGCTACAAGTGGCTGTTGGGGTTCGTCGATCCATCGGGTCTCGTCTGTCACTTTTTTTATTTTCTTGCGATGGATGCTTCCTGGCGCTGGTTCTACAGTCTCAACTTCAGTAGTCTTTTTATAGACTAGTGCTCCACGTTCTGGATCAATGATGCCACCCATCTCAACATGCAAACCATCTATGCAAGAAAGAGAAAATCGCAGAGTATGTCATGAATGGGTCTAGCTCTTTTCTCTTCTTATCTACACTATGATACGGGTCGCAACAGAGGATGGGAATGAGACTGTTAAACACCTAGTCCCAAGTCCCCATGCAAGTCTCTCATTCTCAGGACAAACAAAATTTTGACAAGACTAGTCATCCCTCATGAATATTGAAAAATTATTATGGAGCATCAAGGACTATTTCCAGTTGCACCTACCGCCCAGTGAGTCGGCAAAGGAATCAAGATTACGCAGCCCAGTCCGCTTGTTCAGTCTGCGCTGGTTTTCTCTTTCACGGATACTGTAAAGAGATATTATCGAGTGGTGAGTGACTGTTTACCTATCTGTGTTATTCCTGTTGTGCTTGCAGATTAGGATTATTTTGTCTGATGTTTGTGTGTTTGTATTTTGTTGTTGTTGTCTTCCAGATTGTTGTGTTAGTCCATTCTGCCAATGCATCTCTGTCTTGAACATCTGTCTATCTATGTGTGCGCGATTTATCTATTGTTGTGTAAAATCTGTCTACCTGTCTGTGTCTGTGTGCATGTGGGTCATGATAAAACCACACAAAATGAAAACTTTCCCCTCCTATGGAGGGAAACGTTTGTGTGGGTAGTCACACAAAATATCTCCTCCTAAGGAGGGGAAATTTTGTAGGGGGGACATAAAATTCTCACTGTCTGCCTACATCTGTGTCTGTGTGTGTGATCTACGTGTCTTACTGTCTACCTATAATTCTGTGTTTGTGTCTGTGTCCGTACGTGTGTTGTTCTATGAAGCTAGCCTCTATCCCAGGTCTAGGCTTCCTCCAATTCAAGGCCACTTGCATATGTGCCTTATCTGCTCATTTCCTCATGCTGTCTGAGTACACTCACCGGACATATCTCCTCCAGAGAATGCCGATAATGATGAGCAGGACAGTGATGATGATGATGGAGTTCAGGACCACGATGATGGCCACGGCCCAAGCTGGAATCCGGCGCTCCAGTCCCGGGGAAGTGGGTGGAGCCGGCTCATTGCTTGTCACAATATCAAACTATACATGAGCAGGAAAGAAAGTCCAGTATTAAGTAGCTACCTTGCAAGTTGGAAGGGTTACTTCTTGTGTACAGTAAGAGTAATGACCAAATATAGGAGTATGCAAGAGCCACCACTTTTCTCCAACATATTAATTATAGTGCTAGAGTGACCTTCCTCCCTTACCTCAACATTAAAGCCCAGGTCAGTGAGCCTGGCCCTTGCTTCCGCACTGAGGCTTTGGATACGGGCAGCAAGCTCATTTCCACCGATGGCAGTACTCCCATCCAATGCATACAACTGTACTTCAATGAACCTGTGTGAGAACAGCACTTACATGTATCAAACACAATTTGGCTAGCTACTTCCACTGTCTGGTTGGCCAACTGAACAGTACAGGGAGGTAGCTACTTGCATATAGCAGCTGCTATTGCAGTTTCTCATCTCATCATATCCACAGATTCATCACTTTTCATACAAAATTAGAGTAAAGGGAGCAAGCACTTTAAATATACCTCTTCTATCCTCTCTGCCAATCAGACTAGGGTAACTCTTTAATTTAGTGTCTAGCCAACGGAAATGTACTACATTATACAGCAGATATGTACGATGATACTATTCTATTTTACAGAAATGTACTACATTATACAGCATTTATGCAGATATGTAGCTGTGATGATACTATTCTATTTTACAGAAAAGTACTACATTATACAGCAGATATGTATGATGATACTATTCCATTTTAGAGCTTACGTGTCATTCCGCTGCACTATGCCAGTAACAAAGACATCGAGTCCGAGAATCTCGCTGAGCCTCTGCTCAAACACTTGATCCTGCTCCTGGAAGTTCTCCTCGGTTGTCCCAGCCAGCAGCACCTCCACCGTGTCACTGAAGCCATAGACTCTAACAGTTAGATCACACTGAGCGGTGAAGACAGAGTCACTGACTATTACAGACGGGATTAGCACCACTCCAGGTGTGGGTAGTTCTCTGTGTAAGTGTGAGGAGAGAGAGAAAGAGAAGAGCAAAAGGGATTAAATGCAGCATTTTCCTGTTTCACTGCATCTTTATGCATTCATATCATGGCCCATTTACTAACTACATTTTCAAAGGCTTATGCCCTCAATATCATCCATGGTACCTACTAAAGAACAGACAGTAGACACGAGCCACAAGCTATTTAGTACCTAATTGTGAAGAGCTGTCCTCCGGTTGAGTTGACATCCAGGAACTGTGGAGCTGGTATATTGAATGTAATTTCAGCATTTGTGTCTGCATCTGTTGCCCTGATGGTACCAATCTCAAACCCCACGTTTACATTCTGTTCTACCTGCAGCATTGGCAGGTTGACGCATATGGGGTTGTTGTCATTGATGTCTGTTACAATGATAGTAAGCTGGAGGGGGATGGGGTTTATAGAATGAAAAAATGACAATTATGTAACTTCATATATTATGGCTATATACCTGATGTGCTATATAAAACTCACGTTAAGTCTTGCAGGAGGATCGATAGTCCCATCCCCGTCACTGGTGTCTGGTGCCAGTTCCATGTCTGGACTGGAATCTGGTGCCAACACATCTGAGGTGCCACTTCCACTCCCGCTTGGAGTGCCCTGATCCCCACGTTCTGCTAGCCTCTGCCGCCTGTCGGTAGCCTCAATGATCACCAGATACTCTTCTCTTGTCTCACGGTCCAGATTCCCATTCAGGGTGACCTCACCAGTCAGAGCGTTCACAACAAAGAGTCCATTGAAGGGATCTGGGTTCAAGATGCGGTATTCAATATCAGAAATGTCGGTTTCATTAAAGTCTAGATCAGTGGCCACGACGGTTGTGATTGAGTAACCAATTGGGCTGTTTTCGGGCACAAAGGCCTGCTGGGTAGCTGAGTCGAACTGGGGACGATTTTCATCCAGTTCAACAGTTACTGTGATCACAGCTTGTGCAATTACTTCATTGCAGGAAATCCAGGATACGACGAGGTCTACCACACCATTGTCTTCCGCTACAATAAAGTTGCCATCTACTGAGACAATAGAATCATTTGATGATGAGATATTAAGCTCAGCTGCTGGGTTGGCGATGACGATTCTCCGTCCATCCACCAAGAGGGCTGAAGCAGACACCTCAACCCTCTCCTGAGAGAAGAACAAGCTGGATAGGATCTGGAGGTCTACAGAGCCAGGAGAGAGTCTGGATTCCAGGGAAGAATTGAGAGTCAGTCGGAGAGAGGACACCAATGGATCAAGCTTCAGAATCTCAACGGTACTGTTAACCACGTTGATGATCTCAGAAGTTGCAAAAAGGGTGGAGTCTCTCCTTATTTCAATCGTTGCAGAGCCAACACCCTCTCCCTGTACAGTACCTCTTCTACCATCAACTGAGAGGACATTGGTGTCACTGGAGCGAAGCTGCAGGACAAAGGATTAAGGAGATGATTAATTAAGACCAAAGGTAAATATGAGCCTAGTAAACCTAATTCATGCAGACACAGTAATACATACACATACCTGTACATAACATGCACAGCCAATGCACATACCAATCAGCATAAGATGCTGCAAGAACCTCAATGCTACTACTGTATCCTTATTAGAATGCAAAATTCACTCATTCTCCATGCAATACTTGCACTGCACTTTTCAAATTATCATTCTGCCATTGCTGTCAACTTATGCAACTCACAATGTTAGTCACAAGTGGGAGGATGTTAGCTGTGAAGGTATCAGCACCAGACCCAAACTCGGCAGTAGCCTGTATCCTGGCAGTCTGATACTGGAACTGATTTGGGACAGAGCAATCTTCAAGCCAGTCGTCCACCATGTTGAGGGAATTGTCTGATACATCGAGACTGATATCATTATTAACAAGAGTCCAGATATGGAATGTGACCCGATCAGCATTGGTATACGCAGGAGTCAGCCTAGAGGTTGATGCGATTATTACTACCGGACCACCAGATACTGGAGCTGACGTTGTTGCAAGCGAACATGAACTATCTGTTATTATAAATATGTGGTTATGGATGGGAGAGAGGGAGGAAGGGAAAACAAGTTTATAACTTATCGAGGAGTAATGAATGTTGACTTGGCAACTTACCAACCACTAGCCCAGAATTACCGCCAGAGCAGATGATGTTGTGATCGCTGGGTCTTACTGAGGTTGTCACATCCACTCCAGGCTCCACGGTTTCCACGGCAATACTATTCTGGATCACACGCACTGTGATGTCACGGGTCACACCATTCCCAGTAAACATGGCTGTGTTGACAATGTCAGGTTGCCGGGCAACAGCAAAATAATATTGGGGCTCACGAACTCCAAAGGTAAAGGATACCTAGTCAGTACAGTGGAGATGAGGGAAACACAATTGTGTTAGTGATAAGAAAAAGACAGCTGCTTTTGCTACAGCATCTAAAGTTTTAGGCCTTCAGATTTTGAGTCAATAGTTTTTTCATCGAGGCTAGTGTGGGTACACTCATTTTTGGGACAATCCCATCCATGTGGTCACACAAAATAGCATAGCTACTAGTCCAATTCCCACGGGTGCAGAAGATGATCTAAAGCAACCTAATACATACACATGCAGTTTTATGCTGTAATGTTCTCCTAACTTCTTTCAGTCAGTCTTATGTCACCCGCCACCTTAATGTATCAGACTTGAATGTACACAACTATCTCTGTTGGTCATTTGCAGGTGCATTATGGTCTGCAATTAGTAGTTGCAAAAGAATCTAGCAAACTCACTAAGATGTCGGAGGTCGTCAGTGCACCAGTTGATGTGGTGATTTCCACACTGTGTGAGAAGAGAGATAGGCCAATGTTACATGGGTGGGGTTTAGAATGTTTTATGATTTATACAAACAATATTATGGCTATTGTAGAAGCTGAAGTGGCTAGGTAAACTGGACATACTGTTCTTTATGAAAGTCACTAACCAGAGAAACATTTACTCAAATGTTTTGGCACCCTACAACTGCCCTCCAGCTCAGTGAATGACACTTGTACTGAGGAAGCAAAGGCAGCCTCAGAGGGTGCCGAAACGTCTGAGTACAAGTGTCTCTGGCTAGTGACTTTCAATAGGTGATGTCCTGCTCTCACTTTTCCAGACGGACTCCTCCAAAGGATGTAGTGAAGGAGTCAGGTGCTGTGAATATCAGATCAACCACTTTCAGTGGTTCTTCAATTGGCAGGGTGAGACGCCGACAGATTATGCGGGTGGCTGTATTGACTAAGGAGGGCAAAGAGAGTGATGCCATAATTAGGTTATAATGACCGTTGGGTTTTTTATAGTATGGAGGAGCAATAAAGAAGTTTTGGTGTGATATTGACAACTAAGCATTGGAAATGTGGAGAGTTATATGTACCCTGCTGTGGTATGCTGTGTAGCTACTAAAGTTAAACACTGCTGTCTTAATAAACCTGTCAAAATTAACTGTTAACTTACAGCAATTCCAGACATCCTCATCGAAGTTTATGCCCACAAAAGTTCCCTGACCTGAGAGTACATCTGCCTCGAACCCACTGTGGAATAAACTTCCCAGGGGAGACACCATAAAGACTTCTACACTATAGGTGTTGCTGGGGAAAACCACATGTGAGGGAGGTACCAGTGAAATTGGATTCTCGGGGGTGACAAAGTTGTCGACATAGGCGGGAGAGTTTTCAAGTGTACGTGTGCCAATCAGCATTCCATTTTCACTCTCAGATGCAAAGTTCACCCACACTTGTACGAAGTCTGTGTTGACGTTAGTTGAAGGTCTGGCAAACCATTCATCCACCAAGGTCACCTGAGCAATACAGTTGCCAAGGTCTGCAGATGTAGTGCAAAATCCGTCAACTGTTGGGATTGAATTAAGTTGTGCTATGGTTACCGAGGGGATAATACGAACTCGGATTGCAGTTGGTTCGGCAATGACGTTTCTTTGGTCAAAAACCTGTGCAAGAACAGTCACCATCCTTACGCTGTGCTTCACATCTGATTGTAGTATTCCTGCTCTGAGCTCTGCTGCTGTATTACCAAGATTGGGCACTTCCGCACTGTCAAACTCTCCCGAATTGACGCTGTTGATACCTCCAGTTACAAAGACTGGGGTACCAATTTCTTCCCCAAAGAGGTAACCAACTTCCTGGGTGTACTCTCTCTCCCCACTGCGAGTCGGAAGTCCCACTAAGTAGGCACTCTGGCCGGCATCAAAGGACACAACTTGTCCTTCAATGAGGTCAATAGTCAGATCCCAAGTGGCATTCTGTGGTGGAGCACCACTGTCTTGGGCCAGAATGATGAGGTCATAGCTCTGGCGTTCATCCAGGTCTAGTGGTTCAGAGATTGTAATTATACCCGACTGACGGTCAATTTCAAATGGGACTCCGTCTTCCGTTATGCTGTAACTGATCTCAGCATTACTACCGTTGTCTTGGTCGGTTGCACGCAATTGTGTGATCAACGTGCCCACTAGCATGTCTTCTTCAAGGATCAACATTTGGTCACTATCGTTTGCAAATACTGGTGGATTGTCATTGATGTCGCCAATGCCGATTGTAAGTGTGGTGGTACTATTCAGTGGAATGATGCTGCTGTCTTCTGCAAAAACTGTTATGATGTACGCCTGTACTGTCTCTCGATCCAGACTTGCAGTGACTGTTATGCGACCATCTGCGTTGATCTCAAAAGGCACGGATGCATTAACATCGAGGAATGACAAAATAACAGTACCATTCTCTTCTGCATCTCCATCAACTGTTACTACCCTGAAATCTGGGATGATGTTATTACCGCCGCTGGCATTGAAGAAGTTCTCAGGGACTTCAACGATATATCCGTCCGCTGGTTCAAAGCGAGGACTTTCGTCGTTGATGTCCAGTACAGTAACAAAGATTGTCGCATTACCAGTCAAGGCAGGGGACCCAAGATCAGTAGCAAATACTGTGATGTTGTGTATGGATGTATTCTCTCTGTCTAGTGATCTTTCAATGGACAGCTCACCAGTTGTGGCATTGATATCAAACAGGTATTCAGCTTCGGCATCTAGTGAGAAGAAAAACTCCGCATTTACACCAGAGTCGTCATCATCTGCTTCCACAGTTAGTAGGGATAGAGTAACAGGCGCATCTTCAGCAATCTCAGTGCAATACGTCTCATTAAAGAACTGCGGAGCATTGTCATTCACGTCTAATACAGTGATCTCTACTGTGGCTGTGCCAATGACCGAGCCGTTGAGATCAGCTCTGACCTGAAGAGTGTAGTTTCTGACAGATTCAAAGTCTAGCGAAGCGGCCAACTGGAGTTCTCCAGAGGAGATGATTTCAAATATTCCACTGTCACTTGCAAAGGTGATTTCATAAGTCTCGTTGTTGGATGGGAAACCGGGGTACACTGCTGATATTATTTCAAAAGGTACACCTGTTGTTTGAGTTTCATTAATTTCCAGTTGAATGATGGAGTCTGCAAAGCTGCAGTAGTCAGATCGGAGTAAATTGTCGAAAAAGTACAGTGGGGTAAAGTCGCTTGGTTCACCAATAATGACATCTCTATTTTCAATAGATGACTCACGCTCAGACACCAGAGTGACCCCACCGAACTGTGAGGTAAGCGTATTGTTATTCTGTGCACCGAGGAAGGAGACAAACCTGTCTTTTGAGGTTGATAACTCAGAATCCGTAGTGAAGAGGACAACTGAAAATCCGATGTCCTGCAAGTCCACCGGCGTGAAGAGAGAGATGCCAAAATAGCTTCCGTCTTTAGATGGAAGAGCCTCCAGAATACCGCTGGTAGAGTCGGAAAAGACGGAGCTTTCAGATTCTGGTCTTGTCACCCTCAGCAGTGGTACAATATTGGGGTGAGACAGGACAAAATAGACAAAGGTGTAGTTTACACCTGGACCGAGCATGAAGTTGGCTTGAATGTTCAGCCGGCAGTTTGTTACATCCGAGACGGAAGTGATGGTGAATCCGTCCAGGAAAGGTACCAGTCCTGCTGCAGCTCTGGTGAGGTACACCACATCCACGATACTGATGACGCCATCTCTATTGAAGTCCATAGTCATCATTTGAGCTGAGGTGAGGGTTCCAATTTCGTTGTCAACCAAGTACCTGGCAACGTAAGCAGCATCTCTTGCATCAAATTGTCCATCTCTGTTTGTATCTCCAAGCGTGGTAGATGTGAATACTCTGGGACTTCGTGAGAAGCGAGTGGCTGTTGAAGATCCGATGAGTACCGTAAGGCTGCCTGTTTCTGAGGTTTCATTGGTAGTACCAATTCTGGTCTGATTGAGGCTGTTATCTGCCAATACTCGAAGGTAGCTGTTGATTTCAGCAAGACCCGCAAGACGGGAACGGAAACGAACCTGAGCTAGTGTCGGAATGGAACTGGTAGTCATTTCAGCAGCAGCAAATACAATCTGGATTTCACCAGGTGGAGAGTTGGATCTGATGGCTGAAAAGCCAGGCAGCACGGGATCAACAGAAATGAGCTCCAAGGCTTCAGGATCGTATGTCAGCAAAACATCCAAAGCTCCTATTGTGTTATTCGAGATACTGACCCGGACATCAACGGTGAACTCTTCATCAAGTCCTATGGGAGGCTGGGCAATGTCGTCGTCTTGACCGAGGTCAATCTGTCCAATTTCCGGCACTGCATTAGCTGCAAACTGTGTTGTACCTTCGGCCCCACTACCAACTGCAGTTGTGATCAGAGTAGCTTCCTCATAGTGGTTCTCAGTAACCATCAAAATGCCGGAGTTGACGGTAGCGAGACCAGGTGGGTCTGTTTCATAGGTAATTATGTCTGCTGCTAGTGCACTGTTGAAGTCATGGACGTCCCCAATGAAGGTGCCATCACTCAGGAAGACGCCAGTGATAACCCGTTCATCTTCGAGGGCAAGAATCACAGATGTGACAGAAATGGTGGTATTCGGAGCATTGACATTAACAAAGGATATAAAACTAGAACCATCAGCTTCAATCCGTATTCCACCAAATTGTCCCTCCAGTGGTGTTATAATACCTTCGCTGGACAAGGAGAATGGGGAATTAGTAGGCAAACTATAGACGGGTTCAACAATTTGGCTGGACCCATCTGAGAGCATTGCCCGGGTTATGATTTGCGCCTGCTGCCGGTAGGTCGTGCCTTCAACTATTTCCAAATCGATATCAAAAATTTCATTCACTCCTCTTTCATTGGGATAAGGTTGCACTCTGCTCTCTAGGTCTTCCACATTCAAGATGAGGAAGTCAGCAGTAGCAGTCAGCTCCACTCCTTCTGAGGTTGTGTACTGAACAGAGAGGTTACCAGATGTTCCCTCAAAAGAAACACTAGCAGCTACAGTGAGAGTTGTACCACCAGCAACTTCAAGAGAAGGTGTGCTGGAGAAGGTGACTTCTGATGTGATATCTTCGGTGCTTCCATCACTGTAGCTGAGGTACACAGTGACCTCAGTGGAGGATGGAATGGAGTCAAGGGTGAGACCGTCAGTGTTTCCAGCAATGGTGGCAGATTGGGGAATGATTTCGAGGCCAGTGGCAGAGGGAGCCGTGACTACAACGGAAGAAACTGCAGATATAGAACACATTCCCACCTGCCATAGGAAGGTAATCTCTGCAGTTCCAGGATTTACAGTCACAATCTGTTGCTCAGGTGTAATTTCGACATAAGCCGCATTGCTAGTCTCGAGTGTAAGACTGTCGGGAGAGACGTCAAAACGGGCGCCATCGGTAGTGTACAGTATTGCAGCAGCAAAGCCATAGACACCAGTATTGTCGAAGTCACGAGAAATGAGAGCAGAGGCGGTGAGGGTTAAAGGTGGATCGTACTCTGCTGGATTGACCGATACCTCAAGAGAGGTGAAGATGGTTGGTATGAGCAAGTGAGGCTCAACTTGGGAATCACTGACCGTCACACGGATTCCTGCAATGCTGAATCCTGAGATAGAGATTACAGCATAGCCTGGTAAAATACCCCTGATGTAGTTGCCTTCAACGGTAATAACAGATTGATTACTTGAAATAATGCGCCCGGCTTCAGCAACAATGTCAGTAACTTCAACTTGGTTTACTGTCTCAGACTCCGTGGTGAAATCAGCAAACACTCTTACTCTAGCTTGTTGATACATGCTGGAACAGTCGACCCAATTCAGTTCCAGATCTGAAACCTCAATTTGTACATTTGTGGGATACCAGACTCGCAGAGGAAGTGAGAAATTCTGGGATTCAGGAGCAGCAGAGGTAACTATCAGTGCTGTTTCATCACTACCTTGTGTTACAAGTTCTACCGTGTTGCAGTCAGTGACTGATATCACATTGCTGTCTAAGGAGTTACAGTTGAATGAAGCTAAATCGGAGGGAACCAGAGATTGACCAGGTCTATTGTAGATAATATAAGCACTGAGTCCCGGGACTGGTACAATCATCCCATCAAGAGGGAAAGTATTGATTAGTTCAGCACGTTCACTTGAGGCCAAGATACCCACAGCACTAGGCACCTCCAAGAAGACATTAGCAAGGGAGTTACGCTTCAGGCCATTCCTGTCGAAAACGTGAGCTAACACTTGGGCACTGATAACTGAGCCATAGTCTGCCGTCAGAGATATGACCTCTGCAGTGATCATTGATGTGGTTGTGGCTGACAAGGCTCCTACTGAAGTCTGCACTCCAAAGAAGTTAGCAATGCCGATGGATGAAGTGGGAGTGGTCTCAAAAGACATTCTTACGCACACGAATGTGGCAAAGGTCAGTGCGGAGTTTCGTTCGTATGTGCACGCCCACTGGTCGTCACCTACCAGGGACCCAAGAGTGAGATCGGATCCAACCCGCAGGTTGAGCTGGAATCCAATGAAGGAGGCACTGGGTGCTGCTCCTACCCAAATGGTGAAGCCAGACTCAGGATAGAGGGTGTGAGATGGTACTTGAACAATGAGGTTATCCTCAGGGAAGCTGGGTGTGGGTTTTTGATTGAGGGTCACTGTGCCTAGATCTTCAGTCAGTTCACCAGCTACAAGCGTGACTGTCACATTTTCATAAAGAATAAACCACATCTCGGGAACCATAACCTCAACAGAGCAGATCGGAAAAGAATCAGAGAAACTGCAGACAGTGCCTAGCTCTGCATCAACAAAGACAGTTTCTGTGGGTTCAATCCTGAGGTAAACATTTGTACCAACAGCTGGGCTGTTGAAAGAGGGGCCTCTTGTTTGGACTACAGCTGTAAGAACAGGATTGTCAAACCAAACCTCAGTCTGTTGAAGTATGGCATCCACTCTTGCTACTGATTGGGGTGCCCTTTCGTAAGTTGTTGAGGCATTGCGTTCCCCTAATGTGCCGGTGATTATTCCGCTTGGGAATGAGTTCATAAAGAAGCCGATTGGCTGGTCAAAGCCATTGTTGGTCATCCTGCGAGTGACAGGTCCAGTGAAGTAGCCGGCTCCGGGGCGCTCGAACTGAAAGTCAAATCTCGATGACTCTGCAACCACAACTATGACTGTGATTGTACAGTTGAATCCATCTACATCACTTACTGTCACTGTGAGATCGTAGGTTGGAGTCAGAGTGCGATTAAAACCAACTACAATGGTGTAGATCTCTGCAGTATCTTCACTGACTTTCCTGATGGCAAATTCTGCACTGGCAGAGAGTGCAAAGGTCAATAGTGCATGATCAGCTCCCAGATCAGCATCGGTCACATTCACGAGCAGGATGGTTGAGTTGTTGAATTCGTCTTCTGTTACAATGGCGGTTCGCTCGACTGGGTTGCACTCTGGAACGTTGTCATTCACAGGGTCAATTTCAATAAGGACCTGGGTTGTACCACTGAGTTGAGGACTGCCTGCATCCTCGGCTACCACAGTGAGGTTGTACCGCATCCGGGTTTCAAAATCCAGCGAAGAGGCGATGTAGATTACACCAGTTTCATTGTTAATTGCAAACTCATATCTTGGCTCCTGGATGCGGTATGAAATACGTGCATTCTCAGAACCAGCCATGTCTTCATCTGTTGCCCGCACAGTCTGCACAACGGTCCCAACATTTTCATCTTCCCGGATGGGCTGTGCAACAGTGTAAACATCTTGCACAAATATTGGATTATTGTCATTCACATCCAGAACAGTGATTACAAGTCGTCCGAATCCACCACGACTTCCTAAAATACCACGATCCACAGCACGCAGCCCAATCGTATACCGAGTAGTGGTCTCACGATCAAGTGTAGATATGAGAATCACCTCACCCGTTGCACTGTCGATTTCAAAAGTGGCTCTAACTTCATCGGATACGGGCTCAAAGAATGAGTAGATAACCTCGGCGTTTGGTCCTGTGTCACTGTCATTAGCAAATACGGTAACAACGACGTCACCAACAGTGATGTTTTCAAAGACCTCAATTGCCGATTCAGTTGGGAAGAACTGAGGATTGTTGGAGTTGATGCAGTCAGGGGTGGAGAAGGTCTGGTCAAATGTGAGAATCGGGCTAACTCCCAGGGTTGAAGCAATGGAAATGTTGAATCCCACTGGGTGTGTGACGTAGCCACTACCGATAGCTTCTGGGAAGAACACCGGAATAGAATCAGGACCAATCATAATCTCAACCCGGTTCTCATTCAGAAGGCCATATACATCAGTGTGTGCCTGCACTAGTAGTAAACCGACATTGGTGTTACTGATTTCAGTGTCTAGTACAGCAATGAAGCTATTGTTGGCTGCAGTAGCCTGGAAGAATCCTCCGTTAGTGCTAGCTGGGAGTTCACCAGCTAAGGGAAGCGCCTGTTCTCCGTTGGTGAAAATAGTGGTGGCATCAAATTGTCCTTGGAATTCAGGATCACGGTGCAAGAGACCAAATAGGAGGGAGGTACGACTTGGGTCAGCAAACCGGTTGCCCCTGGTGATTAGCTCTGCCTCCAGTGTGAGGAAACAGTCAGTTTCATTGAGTGGAGCTGTATCATTTACAGGGGAGATCATTAGGTTCCGTACAAAGCTAACGAGGTGGAAATTAGCCCTCAGGAGGAAGTAGACATCTCTCTCATCACAGACCCCATCAAGATTGAAGTCAGAATCTGGAGTGGTACAGGAATCTCTGTTCTGGTACAGGTACAGGACATCGGCAATATTGAAGATGCAGTCTCCATTCAGGTCTCCAATCTCTCTTCCCTGCATGCATGCACATGGAAGTGAGCCATTACACTCCGGAACTGAGGGGTCTAGAATGTCTAGCGGAATCTCCAACTCGGGCAGAGTCTCGTCCGAAAGTGGACTACTGATGATTACACCAATGTTGGCAGCTGGTGAGGGGTTGATGGTCAAAGGCTGGGAGTCGCTGCGCAGGAGAGTTACAATTTCGCCACGAATAGCTGCCACACCACTTGCAGAATCTCTGGCTACGAACGTGAGTTCAGCAATTTGGAGAATGTTGGTTCCAGGCTCAGTCAGCACTCCACCAAGGTGAACAAAACCAGAGAACCCTCTTCCAGACGTCTGAAAGAAACCAGAAACATCGGTACTGCTGACCACATCAACAAGCTCAAGTAGAGAGCTGTTGTAAGCAACGGCAATTTCCAAGGCTCCTACAGAGTCATCTCCCACGTTGATCCTAACAGGGACTATGAAGACATCTCCTGGCATTACTGCTGCAACAGGGGGGCCACTGACACTACCAAGATCCAGTGTACCAACTTCGGGTTCAAGATTGCTATAGAACATCAGTTCTTGTGAGATACCAAAATCGTCAGTAGCTGTCACGGTCAGACTGACAGTGCCCAAAGCACTGTTGAGGATGGTCAGGGCACCAAGTTCAGAATCAACGGTGAAAATATCATTGTTGTTACTCTCGGCACTTAGCAGACCAGATACAAACTGTCCGTCATCTGTGTAAGCTTCTTCTAGCTGTGTACCATCACTAAATGTAACTGCAGCAGAGAGACTAGCAGAGACTGTTGCAGGAAGTCCGGAGAGCGTGTTGGCAGTTGTCAGCCCCAAGCGGTCGATGCTAGTGACATTAACAGACTCTGTAGACACTATGAGATCAAATGTGGAGCTCCGTCCAAATACACTACTGCTGATGCGTACACTGCCTGCTGCTTGCACCATAATGAGGCCATCTTCACTAATGGTCACTACATCTTCGGGAGAGGATTGGAGATTGAGCAACGAGCTGGAGACATCAAACACTTGTGGCGAGTCCTCAGCTACTTCAACGGTCAGTGAGGACACAACTCTGGCTTGTTGGTAAACCCCAGTGTTCCCGTAAGTATACAGCACAGTTTTTTCAGTATCTCTTGAGCCGGTAAACTCGGGATAGGGGAAGGCATTGGATACGAAGTCAGCGGTGCGAACAACGGTGATACTCTGCACTACTGGAGCGTAGTTCCTGTACGTTGCGGTGATATTGACAACTGCTGACACATCTGATACAGCTACTTCAGCGGTGGTTCCATCTCTCAGGGTCAGGAGCTGAGGATCCGAGAACTCAATCTCGGTAAATTCACTCTCGGTGACATCAAGTTCGAATCCATTTGGATATACTACGACAATAGTAATGGTGGCGCTGGTGTCAATGAAGTTTAGAGAAGCTGCAAGATCATTGGAGTGACTGAGCAGTGTGCTGCTGATGTCGATCCTTATCTCAGGTACTAGCAGGTCTATATCAATAGGAGTTATTAGTGAGAATACTGTTTGATTTGACTCACATCCAGACCATGTCACCTCAAGGGGTACTTCCGTTCCACGATTCAGAACCGTGAATCCTGTTTCAGATGTCTCAATACGGTCGGTGTCAAGAGAGACATAGCTCAGCCCCAAGTCTGAGGAGAGTCTGGTTCTGGTACCGTCTGAGAATACGACAATAGTGACCACTTCCGCAGTTTGGGTCTCATACTCAAAGTTTTGGTCAAGGATGGCCTGAAATGGAGGGCGTGTTCCATTAACGACTAGGATGGAATCAGGGACCACAGCAGTGAAATTGGAAGTGGAGTAAAAGACAGCAAAGTCCACAGCACGGACTGGATTAGAGTCAGTGACCACAATGGTAACATTTCCAAGAATGGGATTATTTCTGTCAGTGTTTACTACAGAAACCGTGACAACCCCAGGGCTAACTCCGATCACCTCACTACCTGAAATTGCAGCAGTGGACGGGTTATCACTCATGAATTCTAAGAGATGATCAACACGGACCTCTATTGAAGGAGAAACTAGAGGAGAAAGTCTGAAGGTCTGCTGCACTCTGATGTTGGTCCTCTGGTAGGCCTGGGTGCAGGGCGACCCATCTGATACAGTCCAGTCCTCAACAGGATTGAGAGTGAAGTCTTCGGGAGTCAGGATGAGCGGTAGGTCTGGGAAGAATACATCAAAGGCAACAGAGACTGGAAATACAGAGGGCTCAATCTTAATCTCCCTGCTTTCACCACGGATGGAAGTAGCATTGATGGTAATGCTGATACTCTCAGATCCTGCTGTCTCAGTTCCACTCACATAGCTGGTGCAGGACCCAAACTCCACCCCAGCTTGCAAGATGTCAGAATTTTCACTGTAACAGTCCAAATCAGCTCTGATATCACCCGATGGCACCTGGGCAAAGTAGGGTACAGTCGAGAGGACTATTCCAGCAATTTCTAGTGCAGCACTCCTACGCCGACCTGTGAGAACTGCATCGTTGATAATCACTGCCTGATCTGAGAAAGCGAACACATCAACCAGGACATCTGCAGAGGTTTGGACCGTTCCACTCTGAGGTCGGCAGCCATTTCGATCGACAGCAAGCGCCTCAGAATAGGCCTCAAAGTCGCCATTATTGTCTACTGCACCGAGATTGTAGCAGGTGATTCCAATGTATTCTTCAGCAATGCTCGTCACATCGACCCTCAAGGCCAATGCTCGATAAAAACCGTCGAAACTGGAGAAATTGACTCTACTCATGGCGAGAGACAGAGCTCTCCTTGGCTCATCCACTTCGTATCTCTGAACCCAACCCTCAGCTGTGTAGAAGGGTGGATTGCTAAACTGCAGTCCAGGTTCAAGTTCACAACGGAGAGCCAATGCTGAAAGAAGAGAGTCAGAGCTCTGGTAAGCTAACACTGGGATATCGACACTGTCTTGATCGACACTGTCTTGATTGTAGAGTGTGTACGTTGGTAACTGGACAATCAAGAGAGATTGGTCAGGATCTGAGGTGGTATTTTCACACAGTTCTGTAAATTCAGGCCTCGGGAGTAGAGTCACCATTTCTGGAAAGGTGTTGTTCTGAGGACCGTTAACTAGTCCGTACGAGACATTCACCTCCATACGTTCGTTTCCAAACCAGTGATCTGGGATGGGGAGACCGATTACAGCCAATCCTGCCAGTAGAGTTGTACCCGTTGTGTTCACGGTGTCAAAGGTGCCATAGTTCTGAGTTGCAGAGAGAAAGATCTCTTGAAACTGCACCACGCTGCTTCCAAAATAGTCAAGAACTTGAGCAGCAATGTAGATCACTGGACTGTCATGATAGACGGTGGTAGTCAACAGGCGGGCATTGGGCTCACGGACCAGAGGGAAGGGATCAATGTCTACCTGTTGTCGGTCCACCAGAGAGCCAAAACGTGTTTCAAGTCGGCCAACAATTCCAAGACTAGCAATGTCAAAGAAGTTGTCAAACTGCTGTTCAAAAGCGATGATATTACGATCAGATACCCTTCTCGGACCGTTCCTGTCTGGATAGCCTCCATTTATGGTAAAATCAACAGGTACAGCTTCTCCCACTACTACATATATCGTGGCTGATCCACTGCGAACAATGGGGCTACCCGAATCAACAGCTAATACTTCAATCGTATACAGGTCTCTAACATCTTGATCCAGCATGATATCAGCAAACCGCAACACTCCGGCCTCATCGAGTACAAAGAAACCGGAATCCGGGGATGGTTGAAGAGAGTAGGCGAATGGAGCAGAGCAGAGATCATCTATGACCTCGAGAGTTATAATCTCATCCCCAGGATTTGCTCCATTGGGGACAATGGCAGCGTAGGAACTTCTTGTAAACTCAGGATCAAAGGTATTGTCGTCAAATACACGAATGGTCACAGGCACGGTAGTTTGTAGCCTCAGAGTCCCTCCTGGATTGTCCTCTGCTGTCACATTGAAGCTGTAGATCACGGTTTCTCCTGTACACAGGAGATCCGTGGTACGGATTTCTCCAGAAAATTCATCAATTCTGAATAGTGAGGAGAAATCTCCCTCAAAACGATATCTAATCAACCTGTTATCTTCTTCATCAGCGTCCGTCGCTTCCGCTATTAAGACCACATCACCTGGGGGTGTGTTCTCAGTCTGGTTCACCACGTACGCGGCCTGATTAAACACAGGTGGGCTGTCATTGATATCGATGACTGTAATGACAACAGCTGCAGTGTCATTGAGAGAAGGCACACCGAGGTCAAAGGCAATGACGGTGAGGTTGTACACAGCCTGTCTCTCACGGTCCAGAGACTGGGCAATTGAGATGTCACCACTCTCGGGATCAATCCTGAAGTCCTCGCTGCCTGTTCCAGTGAGGTTGAAGCGCACCTCTCCGTTGAGTCCACTGTCTTCGTCTGTCGCAAAGATAAAATCAATCACAGTGGTGGATATCGCGTTGTCTTCCACAGCTACATCAGTGTAGATAGTGTTACTGAGAACTGGAGGGTTGTCATTTTCATCCTCAACAAAGATGGTCAGGTTCGTTGTGGAGGAAAGACGAGGTTCACCCAAGTCTGACGCTCTGATCACCATTGAATAGCTTCTAATAGATTGGTCCTCAAAGTTTAGTTCACGAGACCCATTCACTGAGATGATTCCACTGACTGGATCAATGATAAATGGCACATCTGGAGTCACAATTTCATACTCTATCATAAAATTTCGGTCTGCAGTTGCATCTTCAGTAGTACCACAGAACGAGCCCAAATCACGATCTACAGCTACTAATTGAGTCACAACGGTCCCATCTTCGGAATTCTCTGCAATGGTGGCGTTAAAGGTAACCTGTGAGAAGGCTGGCGTTTCGTCGTTCTCGTCACAAATCCTCACCCAGATGCTCTGGCCAGAGCTGATTGTAGTTGGGATACCCTCTTCCACTGTAATTACATTCACAAGGAAGCTGCGCATGCCCTCACGATTAAAAGTGCGATTAGTCCTTATTAGCCGACTTAAAGGGTTAATGAAGAAGTAGCCAACGAGTGGAGGGGCATTGGGTGCTGAGATTCCGCTGTCATCCGCCTCAAAAACATTACTAATCTCGATAGTGAATTCGGCATTGGAGCCAATGTCTCCGTCCGCGGCTTCGACCGTGATGACTCTCTCTCCTGGTGGCCGATTCTCCTGGACAGTGGCCTCACTTGGAGAGGTAAATTGTGGTCGCTGGTCATTGATGTCAGTCACTGTGACCTCGACTCGGAATACAGCAGCTTGTGGTGGAGTACCAGCATCTGTGATGGTGATGGTGAGGTTGTGGTAGGGCTGGGTTTCGCGATCAAGAGACCTTACAAGCATCAGAGCTCCGGTGAGTGTGCTATCACTGGTGGCAGTGATGCTAAAGAACGACCCTGTTGGGTCATCGTCACCCTCGGTAATAGCCACTGAACTGATTCCTCTGTTCCCAGAATCAATGTCAATATCCTGGCCAAAGAAATTGAAGACTGGGTCCGATTCTCGATCCGCTGGTACCTCTACCCCCTCACTGACATTGATACGATAGAAGAGCTCATCTGGCAGTGGAGGATTGTCATTGATGTCATTAAGCTGTAGTATGAATCCAAGAGTATCCCTCAAGCGAGTGAACACGTGTGGTCCTTGATCCGTAGCAACTACAGTCGCTCTGACCTCGTTGTACTGCTCTCGATCTAGCACGCCAGCCACGAAGAGCTCTCCTGTTGTGGCATTGATACCTAGTGTACCCGGTTGACTGATATCTTCCAGGCTGTACTGAATCTGTCCCTGGGGAAGTGGGTCATCGGCATCGGTGGCAGTCACTACACGGAAGACTGTGCCGATCTGTTGGTTCTCGTCTCGCTGTAGGATGAAAGAATCCCCGAGGGAGATCACGGGAGGATTGTCGTTGAAGCAATACCTTTCTGGAAAGCTGTTGTTGAAGAGCTGCTGAGGGTTGAAGTTTGGTCGTGTGATGCTCACTGAACCCCCCACAACAACAGGAAAAGATGCATTTAGTGGACCATATTGCTCTGGAGGAGTAGGTGATCCAGTTACTATCACTGCTCCATTCTCCTCCGTGCAGCGACTGGAGCAGTAGAAGAGTACAAATCCAATTCCAGTCTGGGCTATGGGGCCAGGGTCAGTCTGAATTCCATACACACCACCACCAAGATGTTCCGGTCTTAGCCAGCCCCCGAAAGAATTCATTGGAAGTGCAATGTCTTCGTTCTTCACTCCGATGCTCACGTTGGTGTTATCATACTGGGACTGGAACTCGACATTGGTATGGAACAGCCCAAAGTAGATAGTAGTGTTGACATCGTTGGGTGGTTCTCCATTCAATTCCTGCAACGTGACATTGATTGTGAGTCTACAATCTGAAAATTCAGCATCGATGGGTCTGAGAGTGAGGTCTGAAACCAGTGGATGGAGACCAAAATGTGCCTTTACGTTAAAAACAGCATCAAATAGGTAAATCCTACCATCTCTGTAAGCATCTATAGCGTCCAGTTGATGGGGCAATAGGCCGGTGGATTCTGGTTCAAGCAAAGGAAGCCGGGCAGCATAATCTCGGATGAAAAGGGCATCAATAACATCAAAGACGCAGTCCGCATTGGCATCTCCTACTAGAAGATAGCCCGTGCGGTTCAGGCATTCATCTACGGAGCATGGTGGTGTAGGACAGCGATTGAGATCGAAGGTGCGATCTGAATATGATGGAGGGAGTAGAGATGCAGGTAGAGAGACTCTCGGTACAGGGTCGCCAATTGGGGCATATACGCTTGAGAGATTGTTCAGTGTATGCACTTCTGTTATGATAAAAACGGGTATTGTAACAGAATCAAAATTTATCAAGTGCAGTGTAAGGACGTGCAGTCTGTCCGTACCCATGAACTCTTCTCCAACAGTAATACCACCTATGCGAAGAGCCGTAAACCCAGGCAGAGATCCTGTTTCCAGAGATGATCCCTCAATTAGAGTTGTCTCGGGTACGTCATTGCCCGCCTCAGGGGGAGCACTTGGATCTGGAAACAGTCCAGGAGAGAGCTCCACCCGTAACTCTAGTGCTCCAATCGAGGCTCCCTCTGCATTGAGATACAGCTCTACTGTGGTAGTATCTCCTGGACTTAGCTGTGCAACAAGACCTTCAATGTCGACCTCTCCAAACCTTGGAAGAAGGTCCGCTACAAAGGAGATGGACGAAGACACGTTTTCGGAAATGGTGACTGCAATTGATACGCTTTCCAAAGCATTCCGTAAGATCTGAACAATACCGCTATCGTCAATGGAGACAACAGCTGGTTCCGAGCTTGAGAATCCAGTAAAGCCAGAAAGGGCTGTCCCACTGGAGGTGATAAAATCTGGGTAGAGGGTTCCGTCACTGAACTCGAGCGTGAGATACGGAAAGATGTCTTCTTCTAACATTCCCATGAGACGACCATCATTTAGTGTAAGATTGAAGTCTCTGATTCCAGTCACAAATATCTCTGAATCGGGGACGGCAAACTCAAGATATTCATTCAGCCCACCAAGGGAAGCATGGAGAGTAGCATTGCCAGTACCCGATGGGGTCACTCTGGCTCCATTCAATGTGATGATGGATGAATTTGAGATGAAGAAATTGGTGGAAGGATATAGCGTTGCATCCAGCACTGTACCATTTGAGAGAAAAGCAAGTAGCTCTATATCAGTCTGTTGGAAGACAGACGTGTTTGCATATCGCTCAAGAATGGTTGGGTATTCGTACTCTGCTGCACCTTCAAAGTAGGGATAAGGTGTAGCTGAAAGCTGGAGGGAGGTGATTCCCACTACCTCAATAGGGCCTACCACAATAGCGAGGCTAATCTCATCTGATGTGTACATCACCGTCACATTGCTTGCTCCAATGATGTCAGCGCTTCGGATGTAGCCGCCAGCAATAGTGATCACATTTGAAGTAGTGCTGTAGATGGTACGGGAATCAGACGTTACTGGTGTCCTGGTTCCATCCTGGTGGACTAGCATGACTTCGATTGTTGTCCGGTTTGGAAATCCGAGTATGCTTGCGTGTTGGGCAACGGACAACATCTCAGTGCCAACCATCACTTCCAGTCCAGCTACCGGCTCAAGGATGATCTCAACAAATTCTGAGCCTGGGGATGGAATGGAATTGGGACAGGCAGAGCTGTCTAGTGTGCTGGTCAAGAAACGTCCTGTTCCGGAACCACGGATCGTAAACTGCTCAGAATTTATTACCTCCAAGACTTCATTATCAGTGGAGGTCAGCGTCAAACCGTGAGAGTCTGCCAGCTCAAAGTTGCGGCCGTCACTAAGCACAGCTTCGGTGAGAACATTCACAAAAGTGTTGATGTAACTCAGTCCGGTCTCAAGGGTGACAGAAGCCGTTTCCAAGTACGACATCCCAACAAAGGCCGGTGGAAGTGGCTCACGTGGAGTCAGTCCGGAATGGAGACTAAAGCTGATTTCTTCAATGGTGACATCGGTATTGGTAACTTCAATGGCATCAGACTCCACTGTCACACCGGCAAAGAGACTGACACGGATTTCTGTGGAACCGGGTCTTACTCCATAGGCTGTAATTACTGCAGACTCGGTATCAAGCTGGATTATAGTGTCGTCGACACTGTAGATACTGTCTGTAACAAGTGGAGTGATGAAAGCCGACTGACTTAGCTCTCCAGCTACAAACAATGCCTCCACTTCCACCGCGGTTGTCTCATAAGTCTGCCTACAGTCCTCAGTGATATCAAACACTCCCAAGACTGGGTTCAATTCTGTGTCACCAACTTCAACAGCAATATCGTCAGGGAACCATACCCGGAATGGAACACGGGTGGAACCGTATGGGGATGACACGTTCACATTGACTGGATCTCCACCTGTTGTTTCAGATCCATTCACATACACCTGTGAGCAATTTTCTGCAACTTTGAGAGCATTAGGGTCAGAGCTTTCACAGGTGGCACCCAGGAGGTTGTCAGAGAATCGACCAGCATTGAGAAGGCCAATAATCGTAATATTGCTTCTCATAGCATATCCATTCAAGTAGGCAGAATTGAGGATCACAGAGCCATCAGCATAGGGGAACAGTCTAACAACAGAGGTGGGAGCGGCAAGAATCCGTCCATAGGAGGAATCACAGGAACCGGTTTCATCAAAGTTGATGTGTACGGCCCGCTCAGATGAGAAAACTTCTTGTCGTTGGGAATTGACGATGAAGTCCACCATGCAGTTAATGCCAAGAGTTTGCTGCAAGGTCAGGGGAGCGTCTTCTCTCAGACGTAGTCTCAGGGTCAGAAGCTGCTCAAGGCCTGTCACAGCAGTGAAAGTCAAATTAAAGCTGATTCCCGTGATGGCAAAAGCACTCTCAGTGACTGCAGTTTGGATCCAAACCTCAGGTACTGAATAACTGACCTCGAGAAATTCAATTCCTTCATCCAAGTTGAACACTAGGAGATAATTGGCGATGTCATAGCGGGCGTTGGCCATGACTGCAACATCGAAGTACTCGCCCGTGTAGATCACTTTCGAAGGAAGAATGACACGAACTTGTGGACCAGAAGGTGGTGGACACTCAGCAAGAGTAGCAATGGTTACCGTTCCCAGAAAATTCCCTGTTGTCTGAGGTGAGATTCCATAGTAGACTCGGGCTGTCCGGTTCACAGTAATGGATGGATCGAACCAGGTCTCTGGTACTCTCACTTGTGCAATGCAAGTGGCACTCGGAGGCTGAGTGGTGCAGAAGCTGGGACCGGCCATCAGAGGCATAACAGTAGAATCGTTGCTGGCAATTCTGACCCAGACTTCAGTTGGTTCGACAGAGGCCTTCTCGTATCCCTCTGCCTCGACTTGAAGGCCAACTGCGACATAGGGTTCACCAGGGTAGACTTCCTCTCGGACGAAAGCGGCCTCGACTCTTAATGCCGGTGACTGCTGAACCACAATAGGTTGGGGCTCAGCTAGTGTCCCAAGGGAGTAGCGAACAACAGGTGGCGTATCAGTCAAAGACCCTCCATTAAATAGCCATACACTCTGTTGGTAGACTAATTGTGAAAAGCGGGAAATTGTCGGAACTGCAAGTCCTCCTTCTACTGCAACTGAGACGGGAAGGAGTTGTCCGATCAGAACAATTAGGGTTCGTTCAGAGGTCATATTTGGGATGAGAAAGTTGCCTGTGTCTGTGGCTCGTAATGTGGCAGTGAAAGAGAGGTCACCGGTTGTTAGATCACGTGCAAGGGTGACTTCCCCAGAAGATGGATTGATGTTAAATGTCCCGTTATTTCCCTCAACAATCTCAAAGATTGGTAGACCAGAGCAGAGGTCATCATCGATGGTCCTGAGGAAAGGGAGCACGACATCGCCTTCCAGAGCACCATCATCCAGCCGGCTCACGTATGAAGGTTGTACAAGTTCAGGAGAGAAGCTGTTCTCTTCGTAAACCTCAATCGTCAGTCTGACTGTATCGTTTAGGTTTCCATCCAGGTTATCCCTTGCGATGAGATCAAATGTGTATGTCTCGATGGCACTGTTGCTAAAGCAGAGGGACGCAGATACAATGATATCTCCTTCCAGTTGATCAACTGTGAACCTATCGGGCGCTCCACTCAGCAGCTGAATATCATATCGGGTTATCGCGTTGCTCCCAATGTCGGCATCGATGGCTAGAATTCCTTCCAGTCTGTAGTCTATGGGAGTATTTTCACTGATACTGAAAAAGTAGGACGGTTGTTGAAAGAGTGGTCTTGCGTCATTTATGTCACCTACTGTGATGAACACCTCTGTACTTCCAACAAAGCTGTTTATATCCACGGCCTGGAGAGGAATAGTAAAGTTCTGAAATGTTTCTCGGTCGAGAGGAAGATCAGTGGTCATGATGTCTCCGGTGATTACGTCGATCCTGAAGTGTCCCGATGGGTCAAATAAGGTGTAGTTGATTGCACCTGTGGCTGGGGCATCAGGGTCTATGGCACTCACCGTCGTGACTAACACACCCTCGGGTGAATTTTCGTCAACACTGGCAGTGTAGCGAGTGGTGGTGAAAACTGGGCTCTCGTCATCTGTGTTGAAGACCGTGATATTGACAAATGCTGTTGAGTTTAGTGAGGGAACTCCGAGATCATAGGCTACCACTTCGACTGAGTACATTGCTTGTTCTTCCGTATCCAAAGGAGGTATGGTCCTGATGAGGCCTGAGATGGGGTCAATTTCAAACCTCCCATTATCTCCACCGACGATGCCATAGCGGACCACAGAGTTATTTGTGTTGGGTTTGTCATCATCGAAAGCTGCAATGGTGATTACAATAATCCCTATAGTGCCACTGTGTTCAATCACTATAGTCACATACGTATCCATACTGAACCGTGGTACCTCATCGTTGACATCTGCAATTGATACAATCAGCGTAGCCGTACTAGACAGCTGAGTTTCTGTTGGGTCGATCAATGGTTCTGGTCCAAAGCCGCTGCTTCTTGGAGCCTCCCGGTCTCCGCTGACATCGCCGGCATTGTCGGTGGCAACTACTCTGAGTTCTATCTCCTGGATGCCACCTTCGAAATCAAATGGGCTGTCTCCATTCACGAATATCTCTCCGGTGACGGAATCGATTCGGAAGTTTTCTGCACCTGGTAATGTGTCCACGAGACTGTAGCTGATTCTTCCGTTCACTCCGAGGTCCATATCAGTTGCAATGGCCCCAAACACCAGCGTATTATTTCCAGCATCTTCACGGATCGTAGTCATATTGGGTAGGTTAATGAACATTGGTGTCTGATCATTGGCCTCCAGCACACGAATATGGACGGCAGCAACATCTACTGCTATGCTGTCATTGGCTTGCACGCTCAAATAGTAGAAACGTTGTTCAGTTTCGTAATCCAGAGTTTCAATCACAAGAACCCCCCCAGTTTCTGGATCCACATCAAACTTATCATATCCAGTCTCATTCTCAAAATTCAGTATCAGAGAATATACGATGCCGGGCTGAGTATCATTATCATTAGCTCTCACAAAGTCAAAAGGTGTTTCAAGAGGTTGGTCTTCACGGACTGAGAAACGATACACTGTCTCTGTGAATACAGGTGGACTGTCATTTACATCAATCAAATTAATGGTCACAGTGGCTGGTAGTGACATCTGTGGGATCCCGTCATCCCTGACTTCGATCTCCAGAAGGAATCTCGGCTGAATTTCCCGATCCAATATAGCACCTTCGGCAACCCTAATCACGCCCTGGGGGGAAAGATCAAAAAAGTCCTCCCCGTTTCCGCCAGTCACCTGGAAAGTGATACCATTCCCATCTGGGTCAGTCGCCCTGAGAGTCCCGACCAAGGTAAAATTGGGTGAATTCTCCTCCACTTCCATTATCAGAGTTTCCGGCAATATCATTGGTGGGAGTTCGTTGATGTCAGTTACTATGACAATGAAGGTGGCCTGGGCAGAACGTTGGGGAGTTCCGTTATCACTGGCCTGGATAACAATGGTACAGGGCTCGCCTCTCTCTTCTGCATCGACGGCTTCGCTCAAAAGCACCTCTCCTGAAGATGCATTGATCTGGAATCGGGAGTTGCAGTCACTGGGAAGAGTACTCAAGATACTGTAGGTCAGTCTCCCATTATCTTCTGAGTCAGCGTCAAATGCCTCTACAGAAAATGCAGTTCCATTTACGGTGGTGTTCTCCTGCACGAAGACGTTAAAAATGATCTGAGAGAAAAAGGGACTGTTGTCGTTGGAGTCTGTGACTTCAATTACTAGGGTGCCATTGGAAGACATGAATGGGTTACCAAGATCAGTGGCTAGGATCTCGAGGTAGATTCGTTGTGGACGGCTACTGTCATCAAAGTCCAGTTCTGATTCCAATCGGACTATACCAGTATCTTGCTCAATGGAGAAGCTGGCATTTGGAGTCAGAACATCAAACACTACCTGCTCATTGATACCAGAATCATCATCAGATGCTGTAACCAAGCCGATAGATGTCCCAATATTTGTAGCTTCTGAAACTGTGATTCGAAATGGATCTTCATCAAATTCAGGGGCATTGTCGTTTACATCTTCCAAACGGATGATGACATCAGCGAAAGAGCTTTGAGGTGGTATTCCATCATCAAAGGCTTCAACTCGGAGATAGTATTCAATTGGATTTTCTTCGAAATCGAAAGGTTCACTGTTGTTGGTAAAGATATACCCTGTGTCCTCTTCGATGTAAAAGAGATCTACATTGCCATCGAAAAGGCGATAAGAAACGATTCCAAGCCCTGATCCTCCCATAAAGAAGTCATCATCCACCGCAGAAACACGTAAGACAAAAGTGCCTCGAGTAGCATTCTCAAGCAAGAAGACAGTGTATGTTATTTGGTCAAATATCGGAGCATTGTTGTTCAGATCAACTACTCTAATAACTGCACTGGCTGTATCTTCATTCACACCATCTGTCACCAGCAGCTGAAGATCATACCGGGTCACTTCTACTATGTCTAGTTCAGATACAAGGAATAGGTCGCCTGAAAAGCGATCCATTTGAAAGGTTCCTTCACCTCCGGATTCGATGAAATAGCGAAGGTTTCCACTGCTGATGGCGTCGCCATCTGTGGCTCTGATGTCCGTGTAAAACGGAGTTAAAAGATTAACAGTGGTATTTTCAGCAATGGATATCATGTAGACATGTTCTGTGAACCGTGGCCTTACATCATTCAAATCCTCAACATTGATTCTCACAGTGGTAGTATCATTCAATCCTTCAAGGTCTCTCGCAAGCACAATAAACTCCCACTCGTCCTCGACCTCAAAGTCCAAGGCCACAAGGAGGGTGATGTCTCCGGTTTCGTTGTTGATGGCAAATGGAAAGATCTGCTCTGGAAAATCAGGCATTCCACTCGCAAGCTCTGGAAAAACAAGTTCAGAAGCGTTGAAGTCAGAGATAATTGTGTATTCCACAGTGTCTCCAAAGTCAAGATCCACAGCAACCACCTGCAAAATCACTTCACCTTCTCTGTCATTTTCAGCTATGTCGACCACATACGGATCCTGCTGAAACAGTGGTGCATGCTCGTTGACTCCCAAGACAGTGATGAAGACTTGAACTGGAGGTGAGTTCATGAATAGCTCGTCCCGGGCAAAGACCAAGAAGTTGTATTCTGATTCGACATCATGGTCCAAAGGTCCTGCTACTGTGACATAACCTGTGGAGGAGTTTACATTGAAGGGGAAAGCAGGAGGGAGAAATGGAGCAACAATTGTGACAATGGAGTCCTCGTCCAGGTCGATTGCTTGAAGACGAAATGGTTGACCAGTTGTTGCATCCCTAACGTTGTCACCAATACTGGCACTTTCTGATATTACTCCACTGAAGATATTCATTACAAAGAATGGTGGATGGTCGTTTACATCACTAATAGTCACGTTCAGAAGTGTCGTGCCGGTTCGGCTAGAACTGCCCCCGTCAGCAGCTTCAATTGTGAGACTATAGAGAGAGACAGCTTCGCCATCTATTTCACGATTCACTTCTCGAACCACAAACACTTCGGCTGCACCGTTCAGTTCACGAATGCCAAAGAAATCATCCTCGTTGCCCTCAACAATGCGGTAGGTGAGCTCCATATTGCTACCACTATCAGCATCCGTTGCCCTGACAACCCTCACCACCGTCAATCTAACTGAGTTCTCCAAGATCGTAGCATTATAGAAAGGCTGGTCAAATATGGGATCGTTATCGTTGATGTCGGTTATGTTTATCTCAACTGTGGCACTGCCTGCATTACCATTGGTATCTGAAGCCAGGATTGTGAAATTATAGAAGGTGGTGGTGTCAAAGTCTAGCTGCTGTTGGTTCACCACGATCACCCCACTGAATTCCTGGATCCTAAAGTCAGTGATGTTCTCGGAATCAGGAATGGAGTATCGGGGTTGGATGCTGAAGTCAGGGTCACTGGCTTGGATGTTCAAGGCTGTTAGCTCGAAATCCATCATGAGACTCTCATTGACGGTAATCTGATACAGTTCTTGGGAAAACTCAGGTGGTTCGTCATCCAGGTCCTGCACGAATAGAGTCCGTGAGGAACGCATAGAATTCCCAGAAGTACGGTCCTCAACTAAAAGATTGAACCTCAGGCATCTAATATCTAGTGGAGTACCAGGCGGGCATAGGTTCTCACCTTCAGGGAAGAGGAAGGTGTCTTCTCGATCGATCGGCCGATTGACAAAGATCTGTCCAGTGGTGCTGTTAATTCTCAGTACCTCCAGAGAGATCGTGAGCTCAAAGAAGAGTTCACTGTCTGGGTCTTGGTCGGTTACATTCACCTGTTGGAGTTCACTTCCAATGCGCGGGTCCTCGTCAATTAAGATGTCGTCGAAATCTACAATCACGATTGGATGCTCATCAACATCTTCGATCGTAATGACCACCTCGGCAAAGTCTGTCGGTATCAGATCATCTTCGTAAAAGGTTACCACAGTGAACGTAAACTGGGGCTGTGTCTCCTCGCGGTTGAAGACAGTGTTATTGGCAAAGATCTCACCTGAGGAGCTGTTTATCCTGAACTGAGTGATGGTATCAGTGAATGCGTACCCAATAGATCGATTGTGAGGGTCAAGATCCGTGGCTTCAATTCGGCCAATGAAAGCATCAGGGTCTCCATTTTCCTCCACACTAAAAACGTACGCAACGCGATCAAAGAGCGGCACGTTATCATCGATGTTCCTTACCTGGATGGCGTAGGTTCTGTTGGCGGTCATGATGGGGTCGCCGCTGTCAGAGGCCAGTATCGTGATGTCGTATTCAGTGATGTTGTCAGTTTCAAAATCCAGTCGGCTCACCACTGAAAGATTTCCTGTGTTGGAATCGACATCAAATACTCCGATTCCAGACCCGCCCACAATGGAGTACGTGACCTCAGAATTTTGGGTTCCGGGTTCGTCTGCGTCGGTGGCTTGGACGAGGGCGATAGTAGTGCCATTTTGAGTGTCCTCTCTGATAGCAAAAGTCAGGGGCACGATGTCGAGAAAAACTGGTGCCTCGTCGTTCACATCAAGGACGTCAATAACGACTTCTGTTGTGTTGCTCAGCGGTGGATCCCCGCCATCACTTGCTGTGATGGTGATCTGGATGGTGTCGTTGGTCTCCCGGTCAAACTCTTCTAGACTGAAGAGCTCTCCGTCTGCACTCACCCTGAAAGCGTCCGAGTCAACAGAGTAGGTAACCTAGAGAGATTTAAGGAGAAATCCACCAGTGCTCTCACCATAGTGGCCCCACCACCATGATTCAAATCTGAGGTGGAGGGCTGATGTGCTAGCCTCGTTCCCATACTCTCCCCATGCAAAAATAAGATGGCCATTTTAGTTTCGCACAGAGAGAGCCTGGGGATGAGGCTCCTTCAACTACAAAAGGACAAAATGAGAGACTGTCCTTACAACAGCTACATACATGTACAACTTCATTTAAAAAGTACCGCTAAAATAAGACCCTACCAAACGGATTTCAAATTTCGTGGATCTGGCTGGTCTATTTTTAAGATTTCGTGGCCTAAACTCTAGTTGACTCTATGCAGTCATAGCTTTCCTACATCATTTTATCTGTCTTGAAATGTATGGCTTACTTCATAGATTTCAGATGGAAACACAAGTTACAGATATAGCTAGTACCCTGATTACAATGACAACCCTTTTCTCGGAGTTTATAACTCTCCTACTGACATACCTGGTCATCTGCTCCGCCATCAGCATCACTTGTGCTCACTCTCCCCAGAGAATACTCTGGCTCCATGTTCTCAAAAATTGAAAAGCTGTACTGCGTCTGATCGAACACTGGTGCCTGGTCGTTGGAGTCTGTAACTTCAATGTAGACGGTGGTCACCCCTTCTCGTACTAAATCATCGCCTTCTCGGGCTGTCACCTCAAATGTGAAGGAGTTCCTGGTGCTGCAAAGATTGGGTACAGAAGCATTGTGAGTTGATTACTATGCATAACTTCAAACTGCATGTGTATTCAATCCTATTTTGTGCTACTATCATAGGTGTACTTTTTTTGCGAGAGACAAATTTTCGCTATATTTGCAATTGAATCTCCAACCACAAAATTTAATACTCGCGAATCACAGCATTACGTATGTCAGGAGCACATAATGATGTCGTCATTATGCACTGCTGGTATGTACACTATGTAGTACTTGACCTGAATTTAAAATTCTGCAAAAAGTTTGGCTGTGTTCATCGGACAGGATTTTATGAAAATTTAGTTCCGCAAAATAAGTATGCCTACAATATCTACAAGTATGTTTTCTTGTTTTAATTATTGCTTACTTGTCTTCAAAATCCAAGGCATTGCTTTGAGCAAGACGCACAATTCCGGTGAAAGATTCAACCAAGAAGGTTAAGTCTAGCCCCTCTGGCTGGTAGCGAATTGTTCCGAGGTTGTCTGGGTCTGTTGCCCGGACTTCACCGATGGAGTACCCAGATGGGGAGGCCTCTGGAATGGTGAAGTCTAGAGAAGGAGAGAGAGAGGATTGAGACAGAATGTCTGAATTGTATTTTAATACTGACACTGCCTTAGTGTTCAATTTGTGAGATAGGCTACTGTCTAAACACCTAGCTTCTAATTTTTCTCCTTGGCTGCGAAATAAAAATCTGGGCGAGGAATGCCTTGGTTCGAGGCTACAATCTCGGCGGGAGGGCCTCGCCGTGGGTGCAACGTTGCCTGAGACTACACAATCTTAAGAAGTACACAATCAGCACAAAGTTTCTGCTCCAGATTGCATATATCAGTACTCCAGGTTGGTTCCAATAGAACAATGAAACATTGAAAAGACAAACTAAACTCACTGTAGCTGGTTAGATCAAACACTGGAGTCTCGTCATTGATATTTTCAATCTGAACCGTGATGGGGATGGGGATACTCCGTCTGGCTCCCGTGCGACCGCTGTCTTCCACAATGATGGTGAGGTCTTCGAAGAGTGGATCTTCTTCAAAGTCAAACACGGCACTAAATGGGAGTGAGGGAGGTAGAGAAGATTATTTAGAGTATTTATATTATACGACTTCATAGTCAATGGACACTTTTCCGCGATGATGCAATTGGGGGAAAAGTAGGTATTTTCTCCATTTAGTGCCTACCTTTTCCCCTATTACATCATAACAAAAAAGGGTCTATATTCCATCACTCACGTAGCTGCTGTCAGGATTTCTCCGGTGGTGGGTCCTGTGATACTAAAGTTGAAGAACTCAGCATCTCCACCTATTAGAAAGACGTTTCCAATCTCGGCAGCCGGTCCAACTCTGTCCCCATCTTCAATCTGAAACTGAAAGACAACCGTCCCGGGACCACTGCCCTCCGCGATTTCAGCCTCGTACGAGGTCTGGTCCAGAACTGGGGGAAAGAAGTTGTCGGCCGAGAAGACCGTGACCGTGACCAGTGCCGTTCCGTTGCGATTCTCGGGTACCCCGTTATCCGTGGCAACCACTTCAAAGGTATAGGTGATGTTCTGAGGGTAATGAATAGGAGGAAAAAAATCATTTCACTGAAGCTTAGGAAATTAGAATCTCGTAGAGTTAGCTACTCATCCACATACTAGAATACCAAGAGCATTTAGACTAGAAAAAATGGTTTAATATTGAAAACATAATGATACTATGTGATGCATCTTCAATGGTCCCTGGAGAGTTGCAGGTGCAAATACGATGTTTTATTTGAGCAGTGCAATGCAAAAAGTCTACCCTGAATTCCTTGAATATGAAGGACAGGCACACCCTCTCTCTTAAATCACTGAATAGTACAATATGAACATAAACTACGCCCCCAGAACATTGCTGTCACTTGACATAATACATTCCCTAAACAGTAAGGACACTGCAGTGGGCCTGTCAGGAAACCGAATTGGTAGTTATCTGGTTACTTACTTCAGTGTCCAGTACTAGGGGGAATAGCTGGCTGTTGACGATGGTTCCATCCGGGTCAACTTCGAACAGGTCATTGTCCGGGATGGAGTAAGTGATGCTGTTGTCTTCACCATCAGCATCTGTAGCTACTACTATCAGTAGTGTTGTGCCTGTGTGTGTGTGTGTGTGTGTGTGTGTGTGTGTGTGTGCGTATGTGTGCATGTGAAAGAGAGAGTCATAATTATCAGCAACACACTTCTAAAGCTGCACAAACAATTGATGCAGCTTATACAGGGTATTAAAATGGTCTAAGGCTTGCAATCAAAGGAATGGTTAGTGATGGTTAGTGGTGGTTAGTGATGGTTAGTAATGACACTGTACAGAAATAAAACGTGTATGATTGTGAGTTATAGTGCGTACCAACTTTATGTTTTTTATGTCTTTACGTTTCAATGTTTCCCTTACCAATTGGTGCACCGCTGAGGGTGGTAGACTCGTACTCTGATTGACTGAACACAGGTGAAAACTCATTCACGTCCGTTACGTTAAGGCGAATGGAGACAGAGGCTGTGAGGCGCGGAGCACCACGATCTGTTGCCACCACCGTCACCTCGAGCTCGTCACTGGACATGTCCTAGAGGTAGGAAAAAAGATAGAGAGATAGAGAGAGTATCATAATGATAACCCATTGTCCTGATGCTTATAATGAATGGGCTGAGCTGTTGGTGACAGTTGCTAGGCAGTTTCTGTATGCCCTTTCTTTATCAGGTAGACAGGTTTTACTGTAACTCGATGGAGTTCATAAGCACCCTGTTTAGCCAAATGTAGGTAATATTGCAGCCTCCCATTTTAGATGTTCCCATCACATACCTCAAAGTTCACTGCTTGATTCAATATCAGTTGATTCCCCTCAAGGCGAAAGATCGACCCAGTTTGAGTCAACGAGAGGTCCACAACCCCAGCGTTGCCCGTGTCTACATCATCCACTGATATATTCACAAGGACGTAGCCCTCCTGTGTGTCTTCGGAGATGGTGACTGTCGTGGGAGTGTCGTTAAAGAACGGGAAGTTGTCGTTTACTTCCACGACTGTGACGTTTAGAGTCGTGCTGGTGTTGAGTCCTCCGGGAAGGCCACGCTGATCTGTCGCAACGACAGTCAGCTGGTAGAATGACTGGACGGCACGAAGGAGTGTCCCTATCACAGTGAGATCCCCGAATTCAGCGTCGATTTGGAACGTCCCATCAAAATCTGATCCGTCTCCGAGTGAGAACCGCACCTCGGCATTATCATCAATATCATCATCTTCTGCTATGACTTGAAAGAAGCTGAATCCAGCTGTAGCGTTCTCTCCCACTTCCGCAACGTATGGTGCTCCAATAAACATGGGAGAGTTGTCATTTATGTCGAGAACGGTAACGTATAAGACTTGAGACGTATTCCTACGAAACAGCTCGTGTCCTACGTCAATGGCACCCACTTCCAGAGTGAAATTGGTGATAGACTCTCGGTCAAAACTGCTCTCTAAATAGAGTCGACCCTCGGTAAAGCCCATCCCGCGAGAGAATTCCAGTCGGAAGGAGGAGCTGTTTGCCGATGGTAGGAGTGTGAGGTTTACCATTCCTTCTTGTCCCGGGTCCATGTCAGTGACATTGAACAGAAACACTGGAGCAGACGGAACCTCTTCCTCAGTGATGTCGAACTGGAATGGCGGCTGAAATTCTGGGGAAAAGTTGTTCGCTGGCACCACTTCAACAAAGAAAGAATCCACAGAGCTCAGGACTGGGTTTCCATTGTCCCTAACTCGGACCATGATGTCGTAGTCTCGTACCTCGAGCAATCCAGCAACTGTTATCGCTCCCAAGTCCTCATTGATTGAGAACAGGATGGTGAGGTTAGTGAGTTCAAAGGTGAGCTCCGTGTTGGGTGTGCCCATCTCATCCGCGTCAGATCCCTCCACGACAAACAGTTCTGTCCCGTTCACGGTGTTTTGGGTGATGATCGCGACACCCCTGTAGGCAACAGAAAGAATGCATTCTCATTCCCAGACTGTTCAGTAGCTGGTCTCAATCCCAGACCACTGCCCAATGCCAATGTAATCTACAGTCAAGTAGAGGTTTACTATTCTTATTTGCTAAAATTTATGTTAAATAAGGCAGGTGTCGTATTACACCATAACCCGTCTTGCAACTTCCATCAATAGATATTTATCAGTGCTTAATAAATACACACAATGCTCAATACCGAGACTACCTTAATCTAACCTTGTTCCTCACCCCCTCTCCCCCCTCTCCTCCCCCCTCCTCCTCCTCTCCCTCTCCCCTCCTCCTCCTCCTCCTCTCCCCCTCCCCCCCTCCCCCCCCTCCCCCACGTTTTCACAAAGCTGGGGAGTGCAACCTGGCAATGAGTTACTCTATTCACCCTGTCCTTTTGCTTAGTGGTTTGGATGCAATACATCCTTTATAAATGGAGACTGGCTTCCTTCTAGAGAGCAGTCTGTGGACGGGCAGCACTCCATAATCAAATAATGCTCCGACTAACTCACCCAGCGTTGGTTATGAATGGAATCTCATCATTGATATCAGTTATGACTACTGTGACGGTCGCAGTGGAGCTCAAGCCCTCTGTATCCTCAGCTATCACAGTGAAGCGAAACTCGTCAATCTCCTCTCGGTCAAGTACGGTCGCTTGTAGTACCAAAACGTCCGTGTTACTCAGGAAATTGAAGATATTGTTGAGTGGTCGTCCCCCTGTGGGAGTCAGAGCTGTCCCAAGCGTCACCATAAAGACTCCTATGAGAGGGAAATGTCGGAAGTAGTCATGATGTAACCTGTGGCATTCAAACACTATACAGTGTGTTTACCATTACATCATCAACAACTTACCGCATGTACATGTGTACATAAATCATGTCTCTATCATTCTGTATAATATTATGCTCAGACTAACTGGGGTAGACTGCACAATTTTTTTAGCCCTTGTGTTCTAAATTGTACTATTAAGTGGTCTGAGTCCACCCCACCCACAACACAGCCCCAGCTTATTATTCATTGATGTGTTATGTCTTCAGGTCGAGTTACACTGCCATGAACCCACTGCAACTGATGCGTAGACATACAGGCACTCCCCATTCACCTAACGCTCTGTGACACCCATTTTTACATTTTCGCCCACCCATCAGACACCCCCAAACCTCCCACCTTCATCAGTGACACCGAGACTGCCCAGTTGCATGGAAGCATTAGCGTTCTCTGGCAGCATGAACTGGTATGGATCTCCGATGAATACTGGGGGCTGGTTCTCTACAGGCTCCAGGACCACAAGCTCGACGGTCTGACGTGCTATCTCTTCATCATCACTGACAAAAATCTGCAATGGAAATTTTTTTTAGCAGAGCATGAGATTTTCTGGCAGGACAGTAAAATATGATGCAAAAAGGTAGCTACAGATTAGTATACAAAAGTCAGCAAACTCATAACTTCTGTCAGAAAATACCACTGTTTTAGAGTTGAAGTAGTGGACTGCAGTGGTCATGTGACTTGCAGTAGATGGACCTGTGACTCACGTTAATAAAGGTGGGTGGTGACGGTGGAGTTGGTGGGACCCCGGCACTGATGACCAGGGTGGCATTAACCACAGTGATCAGTCCCGCATAGCCCTCCGGAACTGAGAGTAAAAAAAAAGAGTTTTGGTGCATTCGATCATAGATGCCATAGAGTATCGCAAAACATGGGTTAACCAAAACATATTTATGTAATCACAGCTGTAATGAGGCCACAGAGTAGCTATAGCAAAACATGTTTGGTTGAGATGTCAAAACGCTGCATATTAATATTACTGACCTCCTTCTGAAGGCAGTTCATATTGCAGGGAAGAGTTGTCGGTTGTGGAGATGGCCTCAATGGCAACTACGGTGCCCGCGGTATTGTTCACCACCGTCACGATAATGGGGCGAATGTATAGCACTTCAGCTGCAAAATAGAACGAATGGGTTAATGAACACACACAGTATGGCCATTTTGTGATCCTTGAGAGTAATTAGCGCCAAGTATACTAACGTTAGTAATTAGTACGAAGACTGCGTAGCGCACGCTGGCATTATGAAAGCCATTCGCAAACACAACGCAAAATGAAACACATGTACAACACAGTAGCGCGTATTTGCAGATAATTATTTCACTTACCCGTGCACATCTGCAAGACTACTGAGAGTGAAATGAAACTTGCGAGCAGAATAAAGGGCGGGGCCCGCCCCGTTGCAAGCCTTGGCGCCATCGCTGAAGGGGAACAAAGGTGACGCTCTATATTAAATGCAGTGTGATGATAATTAGGTAGCCACACACAACCCGTATTTGTACGCAGCAGCTATATTCTACGATGCTGTAGCGCTGCTGTAATGCAGACATTTTTTATTTGCCCCACCCACTATCAGTTCGCAACGAATTCTGCAGCGACTTTGCTGCAAAAGCTAAGGATAATACAACTAGCCTATAGCTAGCATACGAAACGTACAAAATTACACTGGAAGCAGCGGATAGCATACCTCAAATTGCTTCAGGCAGCTTGCATCGGAACTTCTGCTTTACTAAAAATATGGGTGGGGCAGCATGCATATAGCGGCCCGCGCAGTGCACTCGGCACGCCCACACAGGTAGCGTACGTGTATGTATTTGTCAACAATGACATCATCGGTAAACAATATGTTACCGTAGTCTATCCGTAAACTATTAGCCATGTGGCGGTCAAGCTAATAAGCTATGGCAGGTCAGTTACAACCAATTAGAAGTGTCTAAATGCACAATGCACCATGCATTCCCATGCAGGTAAGCGATCGCAGAGGCTTCAAGAGTTGCAGCTATCGTCTGAGCAAGAATCTCCAGATATTACGGTAAAGAGGAAGCATGGAGACTCTGATCGCCTCAGCACTGCTCCAAAACGACCCAGGCAAGAACAGTCGCCAGAGTTACCAGACATTGATACCGGTGAGGTGGACGGTGCTGCCGTAGCAGTGAGGGGGAAGTCCCCGGTAATTACATCAGAGGATCAGGCTGGGTCAGACGATGTCTTTCTCTCTTACGATGCTGCGGAGGGAGATGGTGATGATGTAACGGCCCAGGTGAACCGTTTCTTTGCTGAACTGGATGTCGACACTACCAAGCAGAGGAGGCGGCTACTGGCAGAAGGGATCAAGGTAGGTGAGGCTGCGTGATTCCACCTTTTTTATCCCCTGAGTGACGATCCTCCTTTCCTCTCTCCTTTACCCCTCCTCCCTCTTCCCCTCTCCCCCTCTCCCCCTCTCCCCCTCTCCCCCTCTTCCCCTCTCACTCCCCCTCTCCCCTCAGACTCCCCGTCGTAGAAGTGTCCTCCCCCATCACCTCCACTCTGTCATGGGCAGTGCCAACCTGCGCCTGGCACGGGGCGACACCTTCGGAGCCATTGAGCTGTGCATGGAAGTGATTAGACAAGGTAGCGTTCCTTCATCTCTGTCACACGTGTGTGTATACGTGTCTATAAGCGTGCATTATGCACATGCATATTATAACACATATATACAGCAAACAAAATTCAAAGTTATACTGAGGTATGTACGTTCATTCATACCTTAGGCACCATGAATCTGCCATTTGAGAGTTCATGTACTGTCAGGCAGCATTCATAAGTATATGCTTAAATAACAGCATACCAGCCCCCACCCACATTGCTGTACTCTGAGAACATTCTGAGAAACCAGCACACACACACACACACGCACACACACAGCTCCGGAGACTGCCGAGCCCTACCTTACTCTTGCTACCATCTATGAGGACACAGGAGACAGACAAAAACTGTTGCAAGTGAGCTGCAGATTTCTAGCATAGTTTGTCAAGAAATTTAAGCACATTCACACACACACACACACACACGCACACACAACACAGATTCTCCTAATTGTTGCTCACCTCAAACGCTCAGACTCTGACCTCTGGGTCAAGACAGCGAGACTGGCTGTGGAGCAGGCGGACCTGTCCCTTGCTGCTCAGTGCTACTCAAAAGGTTGGGACCGACTAATAGACCTTTATCCATTGTCTTTATCCCCCATCCTCACCCCCTACAGCCAGCCGGCTGAACCCCCAGAACCCCAACTTGCTGTGGCAGAAAGCCTCCCTCTACCACGCAGTCAAGGAGTACAAGAAATCGCTGGAGGCTTACGACCAACTCTTCAAGGTACATACGTGTATTTTCCTACACTGCAACCTGTGCACGGCAAGTGCTACCATCAAGTTTAGTAGCTACACAAAGTTTGCCTGCTGCTCCTCAGAGGCTTCTGTAGCTCATTGGGTAGTATTCAGCAGATCCACTGGATCATAATTTTTTTCGGGGTAAGTTTGCAATGTATGACACTGGTTGGTTTAAGATTGTAAGGAGCTGTGGACCATACAATAAAACCAAAAAAAAACCCCGAACAACACCTCTCTGGTCCATCTAATCAACCTTTTTGGTACCGATGAAGCAAAACTAAGAGAAACATCTTTTCATGTCTTTCATGTCTTTGGAATGAATTATGCTCGAATATTGTTTTAGCCAAATAAAGCAGTAAACTACATTATAGCAGGTGATTAAGTTGCCATGGGGATGGGTAAACTTCCAGTGGTTGATTTCATTGTAGACTACAGATTGCTGCAGTGTTCCTTGAACTATCACTACGATGTCGTGTATCCCTCCTATCTACAACTGCTTTCCCCATATCTCATAT
Organism: Phakellia ventilabrum; assembly: GCA_963921505.1. NCBI lineage: Eukaryota > Metazoa > Porifera > Demospongiae > Axinellida > Axinellidae > Phakellia > Phakellia ventilabrum. The sequence goes on along the minus strand of OY997400.1, from coordinate 802,386 downwards.
CGGATTCTCCCTACCCCATATCAGATTCTGCCTGCTTCCTCTGTGAGGGACTATGTAGAGATCTCCAAAGAAGTAGCTCGGGTAAGCAGTAACTACCTTAAGGTGACTGTTTTTTGTGGGTATAAATGTTTGCAAATTTTGTGAGTTGGCAAAATTGCGAAGTTTTATACCCACTAATAGTGATTAGGGCTTCATTTAGGGGGGCGGGGCATTCGCCCCCCCGCCCCCCCTTGGGGATTTCAACCTTTCAAAATGAATACAGCTCACTATACACACACACCCCCAAAATGTCTTCCAACGTGCTTTTGTCCCCCCTTGGGGATTTTCCTAAATGAACCCCTGGTAATACGTACGCTGCCACGATGTATAGCTATATTGATATATCGTGACATACATGTGATATATATCGTGACATAAAACTTTGTGAGCGCTTTGATTTCCCAGCCAATGTTCATGATTAAAAGTAACATCAGTAAATTTTGTCAACTATGCAAGTCTGTCATGGCTTACTTGGGCAACACCTCGAACCTCACCACCTCCACCTGTGGGAGCTTGTGGAGCTGAGTGAAGACAGTGGCAATATGCCAGGTCTAAGCCTTGGTATGTCATGACATGATATAAAACTCTGTGATAGGTGACATGCATAATGCTATTGTCGTGGCAGCACTAGAAAAGATGTGTCTCTTAATTTTGAAAGGTAATTGCGGTAGGACAACCCTGTTTATAGTATGCAATAAGTTTGTTCATTGCATTTTTAAACTTTGTGACCTGGTACAAATGTGTAATTATTAGAACCTCCCAATTGAAACTGATCCTACAGCCTCGTACTGGTGGCTACCACTATGAATCTCATTAAAAATGGCATTAAATTTTGCAATAAGGTCTGTATGGAGTCCAATTAATGGTTGATGAGATTCAAGCTCTGTCAAAGCTCCTTATTCCCGCAATGCCTTCTCTTCTAACAGCTGTACCACACCATTGACAACACGCCGAAAGCAATGGAGATTCTAAGGACGGCCCTCGACACCCACCCCACCCACGCAGACAACGAGGCAATCAACCTCCTCGCGGAACTCTATGTAGTGTCCAAGAAATACCAAGAGGCATACGATGTTAGTACTGGTGTGTGTTGGTCAGGCAGGAATGGAGAACCCAGCCTTGTTCCCAGGACATATCTGTGTGGCCTGATAATGAGACTATGGGAGAGCGTTAGCCTCATCCCCAGGCTCCCCTCTGCACGGGAGCCTCGTCCCCAGGCTCCCCTCCACATGGGAGCCTCGTCCCCAGGCTCCCCTCCACACGGGAGCCTCGTCCCCAGGCTCCCCTCCACATGGGAGCCTCATCCCCAGGCTCCCCTCCACACGGGAGCCTCGTCCCCAGGCTCCCCTCCACATGGGAGCCTCGTCCCCAGGCTCCCCTCCCACGGGAGCCTGGGGACGAGGCTAGGAGAGCTTTAAGAGTAGCTAAACATATCCTCAACAATGGTTTTCTGTGCTATTGAATAACAGATCAGGAACAAGTTTTCCGTTGACTCACAAAATTTTCTCTTTGAGAACCTTTAGATTTTGGGCTTTGCTGTTTTGCATGGTATGTATTTACTGCCTTACCATTCCTGTAGTATACTCTTTGACTCTAGGTCACTCCATAATGCAGCTACTAACCTCTCCGATTTGGAAACCTTTGGAACTAGCAAAGTGTCCTAGTTATAAAGAGGTATTCTTTTCAAGGTATCCTTATTTGGAGGTTCCCCACTCTGCTGCCCCCACTAAAGGTGGGACTCCTGTGCCTATATTATATGTAGTTCTTACTTTTGTACTTTCTTGCAGATAATTACAAGTTTGTACCAGATGGTGCCACAGACGAGTGACACTGGTGGTGAATCTGCTGCTACTGCATCTGTCAGATCCAAATCTGGAACGGCTTCAGATCATGTGACATCACATGACAGCCATGAAACCACTTCAGATCATGTGATGGCACATGACAGTCATGTCTTACACCCCCAAGTGAATCTAGACTCAGAGTCTTTCCCCCTCACGGCAGCTCTGAGAATGTCAATATCAGGGGAGGGTTTAGGGGAGCAAGGAGACAGAAACTTGAGGGTGAGTCAGCTCACAGGAGATGGTCACTCTGACTCCCATGCGGTGGAGCTAAGTATTCCTGAGGACTTGGCTGTCGACTTAAGAGTGAAGCTAGCTGTCTGTTTGATCTACTTGGGGATGGCTGTGCCAGAGGTCAGTGTGTGTGTGTGTGTGTGTGTGTATGTGTGTGTGTGTGTGTGCAATATATATATATACAATGAAGTTACTTACCAGTTTCTGGATTTTGACTTTGAGCCTGCTCTCTGTATTCCTCTCCTGGACAGAGCCTGATTGAGCCGATACTTTCCAACCCCGACGAGTATGGAGATCTGTTTCTGGATGTGGCAGATGCTTACCAGGAGAATGGTAAAACCGGCAACACTATAACATTACTTTAATAGTTACTTCTCTAGGGGCACTGCTGATATAAAATCATGGCTTCGGTCCCAGGCCTACACCCCAGCTTTTCTAGCTTGCAGTACCACGATCTGAAAAAGCTGTGGAGTGGAGTCTGGGAATGCGAAAATTGAATAAGACACTTAATCCTACTACATGTACTTGCAGGGCAGTACTCTAAAGCCCTTCCTCTCGTGTCGGCCCTTGTGCACACTGAGCGCTACAGCCAGGCGGGGGTGTGGCTGAAGCACGCCGAGTGTCTGCACATGCTGGGGGACATGGAAGCTGCAGCTGTATCTTATTCCAAGGTCACCGCCCTTGCGCCGAACCACACCGAAACAAGGTACAAGGCAGCCAATAGACGGAAGATTGTGTTCAGTAACTGAAATGCACGGTTAACTTGTTCACAATTTTAGTCTTCTACCAGAGTGGCTTATGATTATAAGACAGGCTTTAGCCATTGCCTTTTTAAGCAATTAAGCTCTAATAAGAGCCCACTCCTATTTGAAACGAGCCGTCGGGTACAATGAAGGGACTTGGGAATACATTAATCAAAAAATTATATTTATTGTAACTCATAATATGAGAATATTACCTCAATTTGCATTCTCATACCACACACATACACGCACACGCACACGCACACACACATACATGCTGGTAGAATCACACTAGCAATGGTCTATGGGCAGCTGGGCCTTGTCGAAGATGCATTGGCACTGCTGGAGGATCCCGACGCCTCCCAGGAAGGGACAGAGGGGGAGGGGGAGGGAGAGGGAGAGGGAGAGGGGGAGGAGGACACAGTTCAGGAGGTCAGGGAGCATCCAGGACAAGTGAGTATAGAACCTATGATTAAAAGATCCTAAATGTATGATTATGATTCGTGTCCTATTCCTGGGACTGTGTGTCCCATTCCCAGGATATCCGTCTGCTGCTACACAGGTATAATCTGTTGGTAAATGAAGGGAGAATGACAGACTACACAGAGGCAGGTTCAGAACTGGTGGCGTTCCTCTTGCGGGACGTCCACCATCGGTCTGACGTCAAAGGTACAAATCTAGCTTAAGCCAAGGCCCTGAATTTACAGCCAAATCTGTTTCCTGTTATGTGTGTACTACTGTACTACTGTTTATATATTTTTTATTGTCCTTGGTTCCTCCAACTGCTACAGTTATGCTATACAGTTGGCCTCGTTCCCAGGCCCACATGCACATTTCACTTTAGCTGGGTGTGGGCCTGGTATTTTTTCTCACGTGCAGTGTGTGGCAAGTAGGGTAGAAGGGTGGTAGAGGAGGTGAATTTTGTGTGGATAAGGACAGCTGCAGTTCTCAGACAACGAAAGAAGGCAGAGAATCTATACTTATTATAGCTACTCTTTAGAGCCCGTTTATACCACAGACTGGGCGCTAGCTGAAATGCTGTCACCAGCAAAAAGTAGAGAAGTGCAACTGTCTATTGAGCGGTCCCTGCTCACGTGTAAGTTAAATCACGTGAGAAAAGTACCATGCTCTCCAGTAACAAGCCTGGGGATGAGGTTACTGCACAGTTTTCCTAGTGCTCACCTGAAGTGACCTGTTGTTTAAAACTTCTCCCTCCGCACACACACACACAGTCCTTGTCCACCAAGGCCCAAAGTACCTCCAAGCCCGTCTACGGGAGAGACAGGTCAAAAAAGAGAGTACGGACGTCAAGTTGGCCCTTAGAGAGAGGGAGGGGCTGCTCAGCCTACAGGAGTGGTGGAAGGTCTTCCACACTGTAAGGGATGCCAGCTTAAATGTATATTGCCGTGGCATCATCATATTACTGAGACAACACTTCAAGAACTGTATGTATCAATAATAAAGGCACTATATTAGTCTATGTTTCAATTTAGCTGCAAAATGCTATAAGTATGGGGGTATTGGAAGGACTGTATCATGCCCATAGTCGTTGATACTCTGTGGACAAAGCTGCTATCTCAAAATGTGTGTCATTCAGTCCCTAAGTAAAGATGCCTCCTATAGTCAAGGCACTTGAGAGGCCTGCTCCACTAGTCAAGGCACTTGAGAGGCCTGCTCCACTAGTCTGGATTATATACAGCTGCAGAACAGTTCAACTGTATATTCTGTTACTAATACGGCCCATGCTGCAAGAGTCAACTACTGTACACTTGCTATATACTTGTCACTAATTAGCTGAGCTGTCTCCTGTTCTCTCTTTTTGCTAGACTGGAGTAGGTTTATACAAGATGGGAGATACCTACCACTACAGACTACAGCACTTCATCTACTGTGCCAAGTGTCTGAGGAAGTTTGAATCAGTTGCAGATCGAAGAGTTGAAATGGTTGGTCAGATCCTCTCTTAAAGCTTACCTTCATCACTGGGATCTATACTAGTATTCTCTCTCACACACACAGTCTTTCATTCTCTTTGCTACATCAATCTTCATCCTCTTGGGGAATCACACAATGGCATTCACATTTCTCAAGCAGCTCTGCACCAAGGTTAGCTCAGAAGCTCATAAATACTGTCCATACAGCATCCAATGCACAAAAATTATCTGTCATTCCTGCAGTACCCGCATAACAGATTAATATGGAATATCATCAACCAAATTCCACCTGATACTCGCATGCAGAAGTTTGTCCTAAGACTGTGCTTCAAGGTACGGCCTACTTTGCATTCATGTGTGGTGTATAATGTGCATTATAACATTCTGAAGGTATTCATTTAAACCCTTACGAAAAAGCAAATGGGATGCTCTTGACTAGACTCAAGTCTTCTTGAGTGAATTATAAGAATTTACAGTGTATGCTACGATTGAATTTTACTCACACTCTGAAAGAAAAAGAAGATTTAATGTGAAACTAGCCTCGTACCCACAAAGAGTATTCTTTCCTGAAACTGCAGAATCCTGACAGTCCCATCCTTGCCTGGATCTCCTCCAACTACTCTCACACCAGCAGCAGCTACAAGCTGGCTCTGAGCCAGTATGAGCTCGCCTACCGTCGCTGGCCCAACGACTACCTCCTCTGTCTCTGCATAGCCTGTGTCTACATCAGCATGGCCTGCCAGAGGCTGTTTTTGCATGTCAAGAACAAGAATGCACTTGTGACTCAGGTATGCCTGAGGAAGTTTCACCAAAATGTTCTCACATGGGCCAAGAGTCTCAATACCGTATGTGGGGCGAGAGTCTCAATACTGTACCGTCGTTTTAGTAATCTTTGCAACAGTGAGTGAAAAGCGAAAAGGGTGCAGGCATGAACCACTTAGGATGTGTTTGATCTCAGATTGCCTACATAAACAGTTCCTGAGCTAATTGAATAATACCCAGGTGATAAATAATTATCCACTGTAGTCCCAGTAGTCCTAGGGGGGTCCAGATCAAGGAGTTCCAAAGTGAGCCACGCTTTTGCTGTTCACTGTTGATGTTGCAGAGATTATATTATAGGCTGCATGCAGTAAAAGTGATATAATTATTGTACTTTCAATAATTGCATTTTTCTCGTTGCTATGCGTATATCATGTTCGGATGTTTTGGTGAAACTATAAGTGTGATGTGGACCCATATGCATGCAAAACTAGAGGTCATAAAAAATGTGATAAGTGATGCTGTGTGGCTTTTTCAACAGGGCATGGGTTTCCTGCACAAGTATGTTCGACTGAGAGGAAAATGCCAGGAATCTATGTACAACATTGGAAGGGCATTTCATCAGCTAGGTGCGGTGACTGCTGTAAGCATACTATATTACTATAGGAAAAGGGTTCAATTTTCGTCAATTTACATATTTATTAAAATTATTTACGTTACAAGTCTTGAGAACAGTTCATCTACAAGATAGAGTTTTGAGCTTATAGGAACACAAAAATGCAACAGAAAAAACATATTTCACATATCTAAAGCTACTGCAAATTCATGTAATTCACCCTAATGGGCCTTTTCATTATGGGCCCAGGTCTCTCTCCTATGCTTAATTGTATGCTATCCCTATAGGAGTTGTGCACTTTGCCTGCCACTTCTACAAGCAAGTTTTATTGCTTGAGCCGGAGTGCAAATTGACTCAGGTAAGCTGTAGCTAGCCAAAACTGAATGTTTGTTCTATCTCTAGTTTATGAAATCTCACTCGCTCATTCATACAGTGGTCAAGAGTCTCGGACTTGAGGTCTGAAGCAGCATTTAATTTGTCACTCATCTACAGAGCCAGTGGGAACAATAAACTAGCACTGCACATACTCAGGAAATACTGTAGGGTGTGATTTTTGACCAGACTGTCACACATGCACTGTGCATTCAATTAACCATAATCACCTATTATGCTAGCCTCGTTCCGAGGCCTTCACCCCAGCTTTTGTCACTTGCAGTACGAAAAGCGGGGTACAAAGTGATTCAGAAAAATTAGGTAGAACTCCTCTGAACGAAATATGTGTAGAATAAGTGTGTCGGTGAGTATGTCTATGTTAAGAGATGAATTAACTTTAACTATAAGCTGTAATGGTCCACATGCATAAGTCAATTGTCGTGGAGGAGACAGTGGGATGAAACCTGCTGAATATCAAAGTGCGTCTTCATGACTTAGACGTGGTTCCTGGGTTGTGGGTGTGCTCTGCTCAACGGGGAAGGATGACCTGCCTTGAACATTGTGTCACTCACATGAGATAGGGCATGCCTCGGCGTTGACTGACTGACTGAGGAAAGCTTTGCACTTCGCCTGGTAGGAGTCACATTTTCTCTCGATGGCCCCCCTGGGATTTATATTGTACAGGCGTACAACTCTCGTGTAAGTTCTGATGAAAATGAGCAGAGTGCTGGATGATGAGCAGGATTGCAGTAGCTTTTATAACTTTCATGGGTTTTCAGTGATGTGGGTGACTGGATGATGAATCCACTGTCCACCAGCACAGCCTGTAGGTCTACTGCTATTGTCAACAGTTCACAGAGATGTACATGTATAGAGTTTACGTATCCGGCTGTTTATGTTTATTGAGCTAGCCCCACCTCCACAGGGGGGCGTTATGTTAGTCCTATTTACAAGGGGTGGTCACTCCTATAGGCACTGTAGTCACAGCTAAGACCGGGGTCAAAAAGTGGTCAACAGGTCAAGGGGTATTTTTGCCATTGGTCAACAGGTCAAGGGGTATTTTTGCCATTGGTCAACAGTCAAAGACAATTTTTACCAGCCCTCATTCTGTAGTTACTACATAACGGTGTTTATATAAACGCACAAGGGTAGGGTTGGATTGGGTTCCCGAGACATCAGAATGTGCAGGCTACGGTTTCTGGTGGCTGGCAATTTTCTGGCGGGCTTACATTCACTTTTCATTGGTCAGAACTGCAGATTTGAACAGCGTTTTACGCGCGAATATCGCGCGTACAAAACCAGGGACGAGCTGCATTTTACTTCAGTACTGAGTTTCTTGGCTGTGCGGAATGTGAGTATTTCACTGATGTAGTTTCGCGCCTTTGTATTGGCGTGGCAACCAAGCTAGCATAGGTTGGAGCATGTATTCCGCTTGGTCTGCAGAACTAGCCTCGCCGACTGCGTGGCCTGGGAACGAGGAGGCTGTGCAGACACTAGAGCTGTAGCTAATAATGCTGTGTCTCGTGTTACCAGTTTTTATTTATGTGTCTGCTTCTCTCACCCCCGTCCAGTCATTGCGAGACTGCAAGAATTCCCACGGTCGCCGCCCTATCGCCGAAGCACAGCTTATCCCAGCCACAAGCACAGCTCATCCCACATCCCAGCCACAACCACAGCCACCATCCTACCAAGCACAGGTCAACACAACAGAGAGAATGTGCATGCATGTATGTATAAAAGATTAAGTACAGGTGCATGGTGCCATACGTGGCACGTGAGCAAACGAGGCACTGGCGCATGGCTGGCATGGCCGGTCAGCGAACGCGACGGTGTTAAAACTACATGCAGGTGCATGACATAATGTACACTATTGTGCATGATGGGTACATGTTTGACATTGTGCATGAGCGATGCGCAAAATTTAATACGCGATGTATGGCTAGAATGGGTATACTATACTATATTATACTATACTATACTAACAGCTAGTATTATTGGAAACTATACCGTTTATAAACAGAACAAAACAAAGAAAATACAAAAAACGGACAGTTAGTTATGCAGGGACGTCCCACAATGGTATAATGATATTGTATAAATGTTTGACATTGTGCATGAGCGATCCGCACATTAGAAGGTGACACGTGGGACGTGGCTGACCAGTGCCAGTATGCGGTAAGATGAGTACTCATCAAATTGGGTGGTATTATTATGTATTAAAATTGCAGTAGTAATATACAGTGTACAGGTATACAATATGATCTTGGTGAGTGGTCATGGTGCATGTTTTTAGTTGTGTTTCTATTGTCTGTGCACGTATTTGTGTGTACATGTTCACGCAAGCCTCAACACTCATGTACGTACAGAAAGTCAAATTTAGTGACTCAACTAACACAAACTAATTAGAATTAAATTGCAACAGTTTTAGTAATGAGTGGCATGACCGAAAAAACCGTAGTACACTAACCAATGCTGTTTTGCTTTACTTCTTACTTTCTCTCTCACGGTACCTCTCCACCATAGTCTTGACATACTCCTGCATTGAGGGAGGGGGGCCCACCTCCAACAGCTCATAGGTAGAACTGGTATCGAATTCCTTTTCTGCCAACTCAAGAAATGATGCGATTGCTGGACATAACTCGACTCCCATAGGTGCCCAGCTGGTCAGTCTCGCAAAGAGGACATTCACTCTGGCCAGTATTCTCATAAGCCAGAGAGGGAAGTTGGAGAATTTGTGGGGCCACGTTGGTAGGGAAAGGAACTCCTTAAAGGACATCGCTTCTCCTGCCACCCTGTGTACTTTTCCTGCAACATTTTCACACCCTTCAACTAATTTCTGTTCTGCAGTTGCAACAGCCTGTGCGGCATACTCGGCAGGTACGAAGGTTGAACGGAGCGTGGATAGTGGGAAGATTTTCATCTTGCCGGAAACCAAGGGCTCAATGAAAGGGCTTCGAAGTCCTATAACTGAGCACAAAGCAACAACGCATGTCTGCATTCCTTCTTTGCCATTTAATTTAGTAACGTGGTCTATCTCCCAGTAGAATACATTTAGGAGAGCATCAACTTGGGGATCACTGGGTGTACCTTCAATACCGATACCATTGATAAAAACAAAATTCTTCACTCCGGCCTTCTGTGCAGCTTTGGTTACATTCTCCAGCCCGCATTTGTTGAGGCGCCACATGTCATCAGCATTACTGTAGACATTCGGTATACCAGCCCGGGCGACATCGATCAGAGAATCTACTCCCTGCAGGGCATTAACCAGTCCGTCAAAATCCAGCACATCCACCTGAATGAGGGCATCTGCATCTTGGTTGACCCTCTCCTCACGAAATTTTCGACCAAGTACGTATACGTAGCTGTCTCCCCGACGAACAAGCTCGTCCACAATATGGCAGCCAATGAACCCAGTTCCTCCCAGTACAGCACACACCCTCTTCTTCCTCACATCTCCTTCTCCAGAAACGTCAACCTTTGAGGAAGGTGGCTTGAGTACCTTATAAGGAACAGGATGGGCCTTGCTTTTCTCTTTTCCAATCACCCTCCATGAAATGTAGCCACAGACTACAACCACAATGGCTATTAAGACGAGGCCAAGCACATCCATTTTGTAAAGTTCAAAGTTTAATAGGGTAAGTAGTAGTCTCGTGCCCAGACTGCCATACTGTACCGTACCGATACTATACCAGTACCCTGCTGCGCGTGCGCGTACCGGCGCGTGCGGTGACCAGTGATCGATCTAGTCTCGCGGGCCAGCCCCCTTCCGCATTCTGGGAATGCGGAAGGGGGCTGGCCCGCGAGACTATGATCGATCATATCATATCATCATGTGCGCATGCTACGCTAGCGCGAGCGTGGTCTGGTCACGAGATCTCGAGACTACCCTCGTCACCAGCGATGTGGAACGGGAACGCAGCAGCAATTGCAAAGCCCAGACCCTGAGGTATGGCAGTCTGGGCACAAGACTACTGCTTACCCTATTACACTTTTAACTTTACAAAATGGATTTGCTTGGCCTCGTCTTAATAGCCATTGTGGTTGCAGTCTGTGGCTACATTTCATGGAGGATGATTGGAAAAGAGAAAAGCAAGGCCCATCCTGTTCCTTATAAGGTAGTCAAGCCACCTTCCTCTAAGGTTGACGTTTCTGGAGAAGGAGTTGTAAGGAAGAAGAGGGTGTGTGCTGTACTGGGAGGAACTGGGTTCATTGGCTGCCATATTGTGGACGAGTTTGTCCGTCGTGGAGACAGCTACGTGTACGTACTTGGTCGAAAATTTCGTGAGGAGAGGGTCAACCCGGATGCAGATGCCCTCATTCAGGTGGATATGCTGGATTTCGATGGACTGGTTAATGCCCTGCAGGGAGTGGATTCTCTGATCGACGTCGCCGCTGGTGTACCGAATGTCTACACTACTGTTGATGACATGTGGCGTATCAATAAATATGGTCTGCAGAATGTTATCAAAGCTGCACAAAAGGCCGGAGTGAAGAACTTTGTTTTCATCAGTGGCATAGGAATGAAAGGTACACCCAGTGACCCCCAAACTGATGCTCTTCTAAACTCATTCTACTGGGGAATGGACTATGTTGCTAAAATAAATGGCGAAGTAGGAATGCAGACATGCGTTGTTGCTTTTGGCCAAGTTATAGGACTTCGAAGCCCTTTCATTGAGCCCTTGGTTTCCGGCAAGATGACGACCTTCCCATTAATCACGCACCGTGCAACCTTTTTAACTGTGGAGTATGCCGCACAGGCTGTTGCAGCTGCAGAATGGAAACTAGCTGAAGGGTGTGAAGATGTTGCAGGAAAAGTACACAAGTTGACAGGAGAAGTGATGTCTTTTAAGAAGTTCCTTTCCCTGCCAACGTGGCCCCACAAATTCTTTAACATCCCCATGTGGCTTATGAAAATGTTGGCCAAAGTGAATGTCCTCTTTGCGAGACTGACCAGTTGGGCACCCATGGGAGTTGATTTATCTCCAGCAATGGTAGCATTTTTTGAGTTGGCAGAAGAGGAATTAGATACCAGTTCTACCTGTGAGCTGTTGGAGGTGGGCCCCCCTCCCTCAATGCAGGAGTATGTCAAGACTATGGTGGAGAGGTACCATGAAAGAGAGAGTAAATAATAAAGCACCAACTTAACTACCTCAGTCATGCCGCTTGTATTCCATGTGGACATTGGTGACTGCATTGTTGTAGCTCTCGTTAACATTATAGCATGTGTATTACTCAGAATTTTGTGGTATACCCGGTAGTTGATATTTTGAAATAATATGCAATGCATCTTAATACTGTTAGCACCATCAGACGTAAAGCTCTTCATGCCTTCTGCATGGGAAGCCCGATACACATAATGTTATGGTGTTCATTGTATGCACAACATTCAACATGGAGTTGGGTGCCCAATTTAAGTATGCCTACACACACACACAGCAAAAACCCAGTCCATAATGAATTAAGAAGCATCTGTCTTGTCAGGTAACATCATATAGCTAGCTACATGTAGTTCTTGGATGCAAAAGTACCATGGTCAAGTCCGGCAAAAACAGGGAGCCGTGCTACCTGCCTCTGGTAATGTCTACCAAGCAGTCATATATACAAGGTCAGGTCTAACTACAATCAGAGCAGAACCAATCATCATCTGGAGTACTTTATATCCTCCCGGAAATGGGCATTGCAAGCATCACGTGCACTGCACAGAGGCAGTATATCGTTTGCTTTTTCGATCTTGGAATTGTTTCTTCTTAAAGTACTGTATAAGGTGAGACCTCATCTGCTGCTCAAAGGCCACACGTCTGAGCCTGAGATGGCCTCAGAGATGTGGCCTTTGAGCAGAAGATGAGGTGTCACCTTGAGAAGAAAGTACTGTCAACATTTCCAAGATCTTGGGATTGATACCACCAAGAGATGCCCAGTTATGTTTCTTCCATTCAACTGAAATTGTGCGCCCGACTCCACGTTCAATGTTGTGCATACAATGAACACCATTATCATGCAGGTTACCCAGAAGGCATGAAGAGCTCTACGTCTAACAGTATTAAGATGCATTGTGTATTCAAAATTATCTCAAAATCATGTACATTGATTTCAAATGTCAACATCAAATCCTGATGATATAGCGAGAGCTACAACGTGCAGTCACCAATGGCCACACGGAATACAGTGGCACGACAGTGAAAGAGCTGGTAGTACGCTTTTTTGCTTTACTTTTTTCTCTCTCTTTTACGGTACCTCTCCACTATAGTCTTGACATACTCATGCATTGAGGGAGGGGGGCCCACCTCCAACAGCTCACAGGTAGAACTGGTATCTAATTCCTCTTCTTCCAACTCAAAAAATGCTACCACTGCTGGAGATAAATCAACTCCCATGGGTACCCAGCTGGTCAGTCTCACAAAGAGGACATTCACATTGGCCAACATCTTCATAAGCCACATGGGGATGTTGAAGAATTTGTGGGGCCACGTTGGCAGGGAAAGGAACTTCTTAAACGACATCACTTCTCCTGTCAACTTGTGCACTTTTCCTGCAACAGCTTTGTACCGTTCAGTTAGTTTCCGTTCTGCAGCTGCAACAGCCTGTGCGGCATACTCCACAGTTAAAAAGGTTACACGGTGTGTGAGTAGTGGGAAGGTTGTCATCTTGCCAGAAACCAAGGGCTCAATGAAAGGGCTCCGAAGTCCTATAACTTGGCCAAAAGCAACAACGCACGTTTGCATTCCTACTTTGCCATTTACTTTAGCAACATAGTCCGCCCCCCAGTACAGTGAGTTTAGAAGAGCTTCAGTTTGGGGGTCACTGGGTGTACCTTTCATTCCTATGCCACTGATGAAAACAAAGTTCTTCACTCCGGCCTTTTGTGCTGCTTTGATAACATTCTGCAGACCATATTTATTGATACGCCACATGTCATCAGCAGTAGTGTAGACATTCGGTACACCAGCGGCGACATCGATCAGAGAATCCACTCCCTGCAGGGCATTAACCAGTCCATCGAAATCCCGCATATCCACCTGAATGAGGGCATCTGCATCCGGGTTGACCCTCTCCTCACGAAATTTTCGACCAAGTACGTACACGTAGCTGTCTCCCTGACAAACAAGCTCGTCCACAATATGGCAGCCAATGAACCCAGTTCCTCCAAGTACAGCACACACCCTCTTCTTCCTCACATCTCCTTCTCCAGAAACGTCAACCTTTGAGGAAGGTGGCTTGACTACCTTATAAGGAACAGGATGCGCCTTACTCTTCTTTTTCCCGATTACCCTCCATGAAATATAGCCACAGACTGCAATCACAATGGCTATTAAGATGAGATCCATCCCTGGATACTGTAACAGGTGTATTAGAAGTGATAGCGCTAGCGCTATAGCGTAGTCTCGTGCCCAGACGTTCACGCCCCCCCTCCCCCTAGGCCCTGGCGATAAGATCTTTCGCCGGGGGCGTACAACATATGGGCACGAGACTAGATTGTGGGCTGGGGACGAGACTAGTCTGATACCGAAACCAGCCTCTGAACCATGGGCGAAGCTGAAGGTGGTGTGCCAGTGGACCTGCGCGATGACTCCAATGTGCGTTCAGCGTACCTACAAGAACTCCTGGACTGGGAGGGGACGGACCTGAAGAATGTGTACGAGCCAATTGCGGACCAAATCAGCTACATCTTTGTCGCCATTTTAATATTTGGTACGTTATACCTTTACTCAATGGCCTGTGATTACAATCGCAAGAGGGGCCTAAAATTGTCAAAATATCCAAAGCACTGATTAGAAAAACTAATTTGCCTTTCTACCTACAGTTATGGTGTACATGACCATTAGGACGTATCGGCGATGGCGTGAGGCTAGCAAAGCTCCCCACATTCCTTATAGGGTAGTCAAACCACCCTCTAGTGTAATAGCAGAAGAGGAAGTGGGAGGCAAGAAGAAGAGGGTGTGTGCTGTACTGGGAGGAACTGGGTTCATCGGTAGCTACATTGTGGATGAGCTTGTCCGTCGGGGAGACAGCTACGTATACGTACTTGGTCGAAAGTTTCGTGAAGAAAGGCTCAACCCGGATGCAGATGCCCTCATTCAGGTGGATATGCTGGATTTCGATGGACTGGTTAATGCCCTGCAGGGAGTGGATTCTCTGATCGATGTCGCCGCTGGTGTACCGAATGTCTACTCTACGGTTGATGAGTTGTGGCGCATCAACAAATTCGGACTAGAGAATGTTGTCAAGGCTGCCCAATCGGCCGGAGTGAAGAACTTTGTCTTCATTGGTGGTGTTCAGATGCAAAGCAAACCCAAGGATCCTCATGCCCTGACGTTTTTTAATGCATTCTACTCGGGAATGGACTATATTGCTAAAATTAACGGTGAAGAAGGTATGCGAAGCTGTGTCGTCGCCTTTCCTGCAGTTATGGGACTTCGAAGCCCTTTCGTTGAGCCTGTTATTTCTGGCAAGATGACCTCTTTCCCGCTAACTGATAACCGTGTTAGCTTTGTGTCTGTTGAGTATGCCGCACAGGCAGTCATCAACGCTGAACAGAAGCTAGCTGAAGAGTGTGAAGATGTTGCAGGAAAGATCCACTATGTGAGGGGTGAAGTGATGACCTATAAGAAATTCTTCTCCCTGCCAACATGGCCCCACAAAATCTCCAACATCCCAATGTGGTTTATGAAAATGTTAGCCAAAGTGAATGTCCTCTTTGCGAGACTGACCAGTTGGGCACCTATGGGAGCTGATTTAACTCCAGCAATTGTATCATTTCTTGAGATGGCAGAAGAGGAATTAGATACCAGTTCTACCTATGAGCTGTTGGAGGTGGGCCCCCCTCCCTCAATGCAGGAGTATGTCAAGACCATGGTGGAGAAGTACCGTGAGACAGAAAAGAAGAAGAAATAATGGCTACAGAAAACGAATAGGCTTTTTGATATTTTGCTGTACGTGTGTAGTGGTAAGTTGTAATGAAGAACTCTCATGGCACACTTCAATTTTGTATATGCATATTTGTATTTAGGGGGGTATTGTAACTGTATTTACATGACTTTCCATTCACTCCCTGGCGTTTTCAGAGAGTACCTGATCACAGTATGCATCGTTAAGTCTTTGTGTTTAATCTCTGTTCCTGTAGTAACTTTGCTGTCTGTAATTACGCCTGCAAGTCATTGTCACTAACTCTCCAAATACACACATGGTGCAACAACTTGGTACACTTAAAATATAGACTAACTTAAAATACTAAACAGGAAAGTGAATTTAGGTGATCTGAGGCCAAGTAGTATTACTCAACACCTACACACTATACGATCACCAAAGCTAATAACATGCACAAAGCTCTCAAGGCCAGACTGTACAAAACTGTATTGCACACGTTAGTCTCGCGTGCCAGGGCTGGGACGCGAGAGTATGCACACGTTAGTCTCGCGTGCCAGGGCTGGGACGCGAGAGTATTGCACACGTTAGTCTCGCCAGGGCTGGGACGCGAGAGTATGCACACGTACAACAGTTCCTCCTCAATGCTGTGAATTGTTGCTGCAGTTGAATAGACAGCCAAGTGGTATCACTGATTTTATACCATACACCATACCACAGTTATAAGTTAATTTGCTCAAGATCACATCTCTCCGGATCCCTAGCTGCTTTATTATGTTTGTATCTGCTCTCCTGTGTTACTACATTGTACTCCTGTGCAATTTTCTTGTATTATAGCAATCATTATGTCTTTGTATGATTATATTTATTGGTCCTGGATAGCTATACAAAAATGCCAGAATGTTTACATGTAGCAGGAATTGCATGTACTCCTGTGCAATTTTCTTGTATTATAGCAATCATTATGTCTTTGTATGATTATATTTATTGGTCCTGGATAGCTATACAAAAATGCCAGAATGTTTACATGTAGCAGGAATTGCATGTACATGTGTGTGAATGAGGGAACATGCGTGATATATACCCTACAGAGAAAGAATGAACAATTAGCTATACCAACAGTGGGTGTGTTCTCATCTCAATGAACTTTCTCGGCTCCATTTTGGTTTATTTCGTAACCCTTCACCATGTCCTCAATGTATCTCTCCACAGAAGGTGGGGGCCCTATCTCCAAGTCATCCTGCACAAAAGTCCAGTCCACTACCTTTGGGGGGTTGTCAAACACTCGGTTGGCAATAGCCGGGCAGAGCTCATCCCCGAGAGGAGTCCAACCTGTCACCAGTCCAATAGCAGAATTGATCTTGGCAAGTGCATAGAATGCCCAAAGGGGCAAGGCTGAGATGTTCCTTTTCCATGCCGGCAGCGTCAGAAGCTTCCTGTGGGTCATTTCTTCACCAGCAATCGGAAGCACCTTTCCCGATATACTCTCACTGCCGACAGCTAGTTTCTCCTCCGCTGCTACTATGCCCCTTGCTAGGTACTCTACTGGGACTACCTGAATCCTGTAGTCCATCAGTGGAAATGTGGTGATCTTCTTACTCAGAATTGCTTCGGTAAAGGGTCCTTTCCTCCCCAAAACAAGTCCTGGTTGTATTGCACACGTGCGCATTCCCTCTTTGCTATTGCTTTCTGTGACAAGTTCCTCTCCAGCAATTTTGCCATTGAGCCATGCTCTAGTTACTGGGTGACTTGAGGCATGTTTAGGGTGCAAATTGGTAACTAAAATGAAGTTCTTTATTCCACATTTCTGTGCGGCTCTGAGTACATTTTCCAGTCCTTGTTTGTTGACGTGCCACACTTCCTCTGCAGTACTAAAAACGCCCGGAATAGCTGCAGCACAATTGATCACCGAGTCCACGCCCTGCAGGGCCCTGACAAGTCCGTTGAAATCCATAATATCCACCTGAATGAAGGCGTCCACAGCTGGATTGACCGTCTCCTTACGAAATGTGCGTCCAAGCACATGTACCTGGTATTTCCCCCTCTGCACCAGCTCGTTTACTACATGAGAGCCAATAAACCCAGTGCAGCACACACTCTCTTCTGCTTTTCACTGCTGTATAGACAGTAGAGATAAAAATAAAACCGTAGACTGTAACAAATTCTCATCAATGCTATTAAGATATAGCTCTCCTTGGACAAAACAGAGAATTTCTGATCATTTTGAACTGCCATGCATGGGGTGGTTAGAGCCCCAGTAGAAACAACCTAAGGTACTTGGTTTGTGTTGCTACGATTGTATCACGATCTAAGTTTCCTGCTAGTCTCGTTCCCAGACCTAATCAACCCAGCACCGTGATCGCTTAACTACAGTACTCCTCTTCCGAATTTTCCGACGGAGCGCGCATAGAGGGTCTGGGAACGAAACTAGTTTCCTGCATGTACTAGGGAATAAATTTGGCAGGATTTAATAGCATAGTAACGTATGAAACTATTAATAAACTTTCACCTGCCGATCTGCACTTTGATGCTCACATCTGAACAAATAAAATTTGTAGGTATGTATGTATGTCATCACAACAGTTATTGTGATGATATTTGTGCTACAAAAAAATCATCTCACACAGAAGGTCTCGGTTTGATGACCTTGTATAAAGCAACCAACTTCCTTCTCTGCACTGCCCTACTCCGTCTCCAGTAGAGGAGGGCAACTGCAAATGTGACGACAGCCGAAACCACTGCCCAGAAAGCCATGCTCAGTGCTAGTCTCGCGGGCCAGCCCACTTCCTTCCGCGTGCCGATACTGAAAGCGATCGGTGCTGCGGAAGGAAGTGGGCTGTGCAGTTCAGAGGTAGTTGGTTAGTTATTAAAATTTAGCCATTGTATGACGTCATTTGCGTTGTATTCAGTATTGACATTGTCAGCAGTATATGTTATATTGTGCGAGACTGTCTAGATCTCAGGTGAGGTGGAAATTTATAAGGTAGCCCTAAGCATTTAACAATAATAAATGACATTTGTATTCTGTTATTTGTGTTAGGTGGGCTCCAATAAGAAAAAAACCTACTGCCGTTTCAGGTTCCTTTTAGGTCAGCTGATGGCCAATGAGGTAGAGGAAACAGCAGCAGTTGAAGGTGAGGACGGCGATGGAGCCTCACCCAGAAGGTATGAATGTGTGTATGATGGCTGTGATCGTACCTACGCAACGAAGGGTAATCTAAAAATGCACTTCAAGGCCCACGAAGGCAAATTCCGCCACCAGTGTGACTTCGACGGCTGCGACAAGGCATTCCTCTCCTCCTACACTCTAAAAGTTCACCGCAGAGTACACACAGGAGAGAAGCCGTACTCCTGTGTGCAAGACGGTTGCGACAAATCGTTCAACACACTCTACAGATTAAAAGCCCACAAGAGAATACACACAGGTGATACTTTTGACTGTCAGCACGACAGCTGCAGCAAGCAGTTCACCACCAGAAGTGATCTCAAAAAGCACCAGAGGAAGCACACGGGCAAGAGACCCAGAGTGGGCGGGGTTAGCGAGACAACTTCGCAAAGTAGCGGAGGAGAGCAGAAGATTTACACTACACTTGGAGATAATAGTGTCGAACTTCCAGTGACTCTTTTCGCCAGTCCGGGAATCCCCTCCCAGCTTCTCGACTCGTTAGATCTGAGTGGCTTTGCAGGATTTTCCCCTCTCGCCACTGTGAGGACGGGGTCGACAGAACAGCTGCACGCAGCCGAAGTCCAGAATGACCCACAGGTGCCTCTTTCTTTATCGCCTGGTGCCAGTAGGTGGCCAACGGGCGGAGAGCACTTACAAGCCGTGTTGGGGGGCGAAGTCCCGCTATCGATATCCCCAGCATCTCACTTGACGCCTGAAACATTGAATACACTGAGCACGTTACAGAAGCTCCACACTGGAGCTTTGGAGACTATTAATACCCTTCTCTCTCAGCTACGAGCTCAAGTCCACCCCGCTACGTCCCTGTTGCCAGCTGGTGCTTCTCTTACGGCAGCAACCAATGCACAGGTACCCCTCACTGCAGATGCAAATGTGGGTGGATTAATTCCTCCCGTATCGGACAGTGGCAACGTTCCATCGACATTGCCAAGCATTCTGAATAAGAGTTCAACTGATGATCGTATGCTCTCAACTGCAAGCGCAAACAACAACACTCCGTCTGTATCTACAGATCTTAGCGGTGATATTCTTAGCCTCCTCAACCTGACGGTCGCAGACCCTGAAGCTGGCGTGTTTGATTCGAGCCTCAACATGAGCACTCAGACGCCGCCCATTGACTTTGATACCCTCTTGGCCTCCGTGGGACCTCTTTACGAGAACTCCCATTCCCATTTCGACACTGGAACCGAACTTGGGAGTACTGGAACCGGGCAGTTCAACTCGGGGTTCCAAAACTCAGAATACAATACTACGGAAAGTTACACAGCCTCAAACGAATCAGACTTTGCAACAGGCATCGTGAGCTCCTTTCACCAGTCATCGTCGTCATTCTCCCCCTGTCCCCACGGGACAGGCACTGGTACCAAGCGAGATCAAAGCTGCCAAACTGACGTACCCATTGTGACCCCAGGACAGTGTTGTACAGTGAAGCTGGAGAAGGACTCGGAAGAAAAGGTGCACTTCTGTTCCCCGTGTTGCAGCTGCTGCTCCTGTGAGAGCCAGTGCTCCTGTAAACACTAGTAGACACGCTGTTGCTATGTGTTACGTGTATGTCCATGTATGTAATGATTTACAGCTGCAGGAAGGAGGAACTGTGCTGCATCCTTGTCCATTATCCATCCAATTTCATCTTTTGCTGTTGAATTACTCCACACAATCAGATATTTTTAAAACAATTAATTCCAAGTTACATTTTATTAATTGATGTGTACGGCAGGGGGGGGGGGGGGCACTCCCATTTTCATGTGCTTTGATGTTTAAGAAGCTGGGAGTGGAGACTGGGAATGAGGCTACAGCTTTTGTCCACACTGTTGAAAATGAATGGGTAACTTTAAACTTTGGGTGGTTGCTATGAGTTGCATTGGGCTGTCCCATACTGGAAACTACAAACTACATGTACCAGGGGTTCATACAGGATTTTTAATTTGGGGGGGGGGGGGGGGGGGGGAACTCAAAAGTTTGGCATTGACGTGGAGGGTGTGCTTTAGCACGCCCGGTCTGGGGGCATGCCCCCCCAAGAAAATTTTTGACAAATAGATGCTCTGAGATTGATTCTAAACAGAAAAATAGAGGTATTTCGCTAGTTACTGCTGTTGCTGTTATGTATTACTGTTGAAATTTGGTTGTGAAAATTCTTAGGGGGGGGGGTGGGGTAAAATAGCATTGGGGGGATATCCCAGGTCTTCCCCCCCCCCCCCCCTATGAATCCCTGTGTACAGATTGTTCCGCGCACTGCTAGGTTCATGGACTACATGCCACACAACCAGCTGTCTGCAGGTTACCATGGTAACCACACTGGTGGCTTATGGGGGCATACTGAAACGATATCGTATGTAGTAGGCCCCACTACAAGTTCGTGGAATCATGGAGCATATGACCACATGGTAGGTTCGTGGAATCATGGAGCATAACCACAGGTAAATCATGGAGCATATGACATGGTACCAGATTCGCTATCTGCACGCATGCAGCTGGGTTAATGTGGTAATAACCAGTACATCCCACACACATGCTCTACAGGAAACCTTTACATGGAGCCATCCTGAAATCATACCTGCAATTAGTAGTTCTTCAACAGTTGCCCTGGCAGTAGATAGGACCCTGAAATTGAAAATAGCAGTGACTTGCGCGTGGCATGTAGTGTACATTGTAGGAGGGTGGTAAAGTGTGTGTACACGACAGTTCTCAATCGAGCAGATCCACACTTCTTGTAGCTACTCTTTGCAATATACGTGCATGGCACCCAGCAATCCATCCCACTCCTCCCTCCCTCTTCCCCCCCTTCTGATCCAGTTCCGTACTAAATGTATGGACTGTAGTCTCATACCCAAACAGCACGTGCAGTCTCGTACACAGTCTTGAACTCCTCATGTACAAGTACACATACGTAAGTGTTGTTTACATGTTTGGATGCCAAGCTTGGAATGCTTGTTCCACTTAGCCAGCAGTGGAGCCGATATCCTGTGGAAGGCCACTTCAAAGCTTTATCTTGGGAATTGCGTATTTCGCAGATAGCTTCAAAAAACACTGCTGTAGATTCTGAAGGGAAGCCAATTGCACTTCCTTGTGCATGTACAGAGGAGCCTCTGTAATGTGGTCACTCTATAGAGCAGCTGCCTCTCCACCCTGTTGTGTCCCTTGCTAATGTATTATTAACCTCTATGCTAGCCTCATTCCCAGTCTCCACTCCCAGCTTTTTTTCACATGTTGTAAAAAACCGTGTTTTTTTTACAATTCACAGAGCAGAACAGCTGTTTTTGTCATTCAAAAGAACAGCCAATTATAAGTCATTCAGGTTTCGGCAACATCCAAACGTTTGGCCTGCTGTCTGCTATGCTGAGCCTTGTAGGACTAGGGGTAGCGCTCAAGTCATATCAAGTCTGGTTCTAGCAGCAGTGTTACACAGCTGACAGGAGGTTTTCATTCTGTTACATTGGGATTAGGGTGTCTCATTTGACACTGGGCATTGTTCGGGAACAGACATAGCAATCCTCTAGCTTCGTCCCCTGGGGGAACGAGGCTAGCAATCCCCTGGACCACCCGAAGCAGTGGCTCTAAACTAGGAAATTATGGATCCATTTATGGTGTCATCAAAATGAGGACCTAATATGAATGATCCAACCTTCTTGTCCAGTTGCTATTCTGCAAGTGTCATATGTCCATGATGCTTAGCTATTAGGGAATTTGTTGAGTGAAAGCCAGCTAATGGATGCTTATTATATTGAGCAAACAACGTATGGATGTTGCAGAGCAGATGTGATTAAATTGAGTATGGACCTTGAGTGCTTAATGGAGGATGCGCCGATTTGCACTTCTGTCGCAGTGTATTCTACCATTCCTGTGTGCTCTGTCTACACACACCCACACACTGTAGGGTGGTCTGAATAACTCAGACTCAGATCAGTCCACACTGTAGGGTGGTCTGACTCAGATCAGTCAACACTTAGCCTCCCCCGCCAAGCTAGGGGTGGGGTTGGTACGTAATTATTAATTAGTAGTTGCTAACGTAGTCATGTGAAGATCACGTTTTCCCCGAGACTCTCGGGTCATGTGAAAACATTTTGGTGAAATGTGCCTACTGTGCAGACTAATTACATCACTGTGACATCATTATTAAATACCACCATGTCAGTGTATCATGTCATCTGGATTTTTAATAATACTCAATCTGGGATACAGCAGGAGTGGTACAGTGCCCCTCTAAAGCAATGCAGAGACAATCCTGTGTACAGCAGTGATATTTCCTTTTGCAGGCTAATTGCATTGGCAGTCATGATCATCAGTGCAAGCTAATTGGGCAATTAGACAGTTTAGCATTTTACACGCATACATGTATGGGTGAAAATGTGTCACCAGTTTTATGAATACCTCACCCTCTGAGGGTGTTTCCATTTTGTTTCCATTCAGAGAGAATGTAACTATGTCTGTTTCCCTGCTTCCTTTTCTCTGCTCTAATTCCTTCAGCCATTGCCACCCTTCATTCTTCCAATAGGAGAACCGGGTGTTTGAAACGTGATAGCACCAGCTGTTAAGTCGTTTATCTGTCTGGACAGTCCTAATCATGTCAGCTCACAATTAGGTAACTTCTCCTATTGCTTTCTTGTTTGCCACAAAAGATTAGCATAAGTCACGAATGCTCAACTCTGCCAAGAACGGCATTATCTTGTGCAGGAAGCTATGATACTTGATTATGTAGGCTCTTCATTAAACTGCTGGTGATACAATGCAGTAGTCTTCTTCAGGGCACATCAAGAAGCTATACTATAGCCTTGCTGTTGTAGAGGTATGAGCTCCACTCCCCAGCTTATTTCACATGGAGTGTTCGATAAAAGCTGGGGAGTAGAGCCTGGGAACGTACCCGTTATGCCTTCCATATTGAAGTAAATACTGGTAACTAAAGCAAGCTATCATATGCCACACAGGCTTTTTCCAAGAGTTAATATAACACGCACCTTACCATGGAGAGGAAACTAGGGGGCTTATACTGTAGCTACCTTAATTTACTGTTGTCAGTTTGTAGTTCAACCTACTGTCACCTACACACACACACACACACACACACACACACACACACACACACATACACACACACATTAGTGATATCACCAATGAAACAAGCAATTAATGCATGGATTGCGTGCAACTTTGCACAAAACATTGATACCTGTACTAAATATTCCGTAGTTATGGCAACCAGTACAGTGTCCGGCAGGGAATAGTTACAGGATGTCTACCGTTAGTCTACAACTCTGATGCTGTACACTTTACAGCATGTGCATATACACGGTTTTTCTCACTGTCGATACAAGAATCATGTGCCTACGATATCATCCATATTTGGGGGGTTATTAGACCTCGCTTGTGGCAGCAATAGCTATGTAGGTTTGGTATACAATATGGCTACTAAGTGTGATATCTCAGCATGCATTCTTAGTGTTTTGGTGCACAAATGTAATCATAATTTGGTCTGATTGCTTTTCCCAAACCGCAGACATTTCCAGATTCTTGCTCAGCATTTCCCGTCGTACTTATTTACCATTGTAGAGTACACGACCTAACCACATAAAACGGTCTTGTACAGCAGGTAATACGACTGTATGCCAACTGTGCTTAGCGTCAAGTACCTGCGTGTCCCACCCACCCCACCCAAATTTCCAGGCACTTTTGCAAATTTTTGAGTGTAGCATAGCAACGGCAAAAATATTGGCCACGTGTACGTACGTGTTGCAATCTATATGATGTCATACGTATATGTACCGCGCGCGCGCGGTTGTGGGATGTGTTGATGATATTCATGGTGCATGCATAACGGTATTGGCACTTTAATAACTACAAAGGTCTGGCTGAAAGGGTAATACTTTGCTTTTGGATGTACCGTGCTATTGTGCTGAAACCGGAGTAATTTCAACGAATTCATTTTATGTAGAAAGTTTGTAGTGCCTCGATACAGCCAGCTACCGTTCCAGTGTTAAACGTTGTCGGTCCTCAGTGTGGCGCTGCCTACTATTGGAAACTGGAGCCATGAGCCTGTCAGAGAAGTTGATTGCAGCGTCAAAGAGCGGCAATACGAGGGAAGTTCGCAAGCTATTAGGTCGAGGGGCGCTGTTTACTAAAGACCAGGTTAGCTAGCAGCAACGGTTAAGGCTAAAGCATTTTGCATACCGCATGCTGTGCAGCTGTATTAAATTGCATATTTAAATTTTATAGTTATACACCTGTGTTTTTTCTCTCTTGTTAGTATGGCAATACTGCCCTCCACGAGGCTGCCTGGAACGGAAACAACGACATTGTCAAAATTTTGCTAGGGTCCTTCTGCTTCGTGGACAGCATAAACCACACCGGCTTCACTCCGCTGCACCTTGCGAGCCAGAACGGGCACGCCAAGGTCGTGAAAACCCTGCTGAAGTGGAGGGCAGACCCTACACTAAGAAACCAGGTACGTTACAAAGTCTAGCACTGCCGTATTAACATTTAATAGGAAATTTAATACATATTCAGTGAGTTGCATTGCCGAGAGCTATATTTTACATTAATTTTTGCATAAATATTTAAACGCTGTATTCCTTCTGAATGGAGCATTCTGTACAGCTAATGCAATGTCTAGACCATAGTGCTAGGGAGGTAGCTACACTATACAGTATTATCTATGTCTAGACACCTACACATGTACAGAATTTATAATTGCTGTCACTATGTAGCTATGACAATTTTTTGTTTTAGCATGGAGAGACGGCACTACATCTGATAGCGAAGTATAACCATGCTAGCGTGGTCCAGGCATTTGCAGTCTTCAAGATTTACCTTGACATCAGAGGGAAGGTAAGAATTTTAGATGATTCGTTCACAACATTCAAGTTAACATCAGTCAATTTTTTTTAAACCATCTTTGACCGAAGACAAGACTCTCATCATGGACGTGTTTGTTTGTTTCTTGTTCCTGTAGGATGAAAATACTGCCCTACATATTGCTGCAAAGTTGGGCAACAAAGAGGTGATAAAAGCGTTACTGCAGTCTGGGGCTGATCCAAGCCTTACCAATGCCGTGAGTGGACAAAACACTGTAGCTATAAGGGAAGGCATATATAGCCCAGGGGTGAGTAGATTATAAGGGAAGGCGTATATAGCACAGGGGTGGGCAGATTATAAGGGAAGGCGTATATAGCCCAGGGGTGAACAGATTATAAGGGAAGCCATATATAGCTCAGGGGTGAGCAGATTTTGCTCAAAAATCTACCCACTGTGCTGCTCAAAATATAAGTGCGGAGAAAAATTGACATTTTCTTCAAACCTCAAGATAACTCTGGGGTCATGCAATTTGAATGCCTTGCAAATTTCATTTGCCTGTATAGATGTTTTTAGCATGCCAACTTTAATGCCTCCACAAAGTCCCACCCACAGGCAGGGTTAGAGGGAGGGTCATTGGTGTAAACAGACTGTTGACTGTGTGAGAGCTGTCTGGATACACTTGGTATAGAAGCCTGGGGTCACTTCCTTTATTACTTGTGTGTGTGATGAGCACAGAGTTGTTACATCATGTGCTGATCTAAAGGGGATCAGAATGTCTGGCATATGCTGAGCACAGCTGCCGTAAACCACCAATAAGTTGTAGTTTATGGTAGCAGGAAGATGTAATGCAAAGTTTTCGTATAACAATGACGTAATTTCATACATTGTGAAATGTTTGGTCCCATCTGGTATTGGGTTGGTCAGAAATATTTAAAGTACTATTTAATGAGCTATCCAATGGCCTTCATTTACAGGAGTGAGTACACACTGCTTTATTTTTTGCACTGTACAGAGGTTTTTGTCTGACGGTTCCATTTTTCTCTCTTTTGCTATAATCTACAGAATGGGCTGCTTCCATTGCAGTGTGCAGAGAGCGGAGACTACGAAGACGTTGTCAAGCTACTTCAGCCGAGCACTAAGGTGAGGGTGATAAGAGGTGAGGTTGTGTACGATGATGACTCCTTTTCTTATGTAAGTACTCGCGACCATGAAAAGGCATACATTTTTTGCACCATTCTACAAAGAAACTTTGACCTAAACTTATAGGTACAATAATACAGAACTAATTAAGGCGAAAACCTTGAAAATATGCGAAATTAACGCCCTCCGTGTCACGCACGTGAGAGAGTACCAGGCCCACAGCTGTGCTAAGTGAAGCGTGCATGAGAGCCTGGGGACGAAGCAACTGACAGCTGCTTTCACAAGCGACATGTATATCTGCATCTGTACAACAATATTAGTGGCTGGTGCAGTCCTTCCCACCCTGGCTTTACACCATTTTTCTCCTGATGCGAGACAAAACTGGAACGGAAAGGACTTAATTTAGGTATTCACTGAAACTTTAGGTTTCGGTTTGAGGTACTTACTACTGACTACTATATCTTATCTGCTGAGTATTGTTACGGATCATGTGAGGGAGGGAACTTCTTTTTATACTACGTAATGGTGACAGAACGAGTACTTACTGCTTTGAAAGTCCCGATAACGAACTTTGTGAGATTATTTTTTTGTAGTAAATACTAGATATTGATATTCTAAGCTTTGTTTGAGCTGGAGTGTTGTGTTAAGATGGAAGATACTCATCATGTGATGGTATACTACTACAGGCGCCATATCATCTTGTTTGTTATCATACTAGCTACTATATGGGCGGTGTGTTGTGTAGGTTAGTCTGTAGTTGAGTATACTATGTACCACACCACACCACAGTGACATCACTGATGTCATCAGCTAGCTGTGATGTTCATCAGTGGGTGGGTATGAGACGGACCTGTGGGTGGGTATGGGACGGAGCCAGCTACTCATATATACCCACACACTACCTCCTGTAGTCCTGTGCACCATACAGTCTTAATTGGATTCCACATCTTCAGTACACCCAAATGGCATAGACGCTACTAAAAGCGCCCAAGTGTGGACAAAGTTGTTTAAGACTTGTCTCCAAGCTTTTAGGTGGTTGTAAAACCAGTAGACAGTGACTATAAAGTTCATGGGTTCACAGACTAGTGGGTATGTTTTTAAGTACGTTTGAAATAACTATTTGGTTAGTTAA
This sequence comes from Phakellia ventilabrum, assembly GCA_963921505.1. Lineage (NCBI taxonomy): Eukaryota > Metazoa > Porifera > Demospongiae > Axinellida > Axinellidae > Phakellia > Phakellia ventilabrum. The sequence continues at coordinate 774,744 of OY997400.1, read as the reverse complement.
TTAATCCGGCCCATATGAGATCAGTGTTTACACTTCAGAAATAAGGGGAGTAAGTTCAGCTGCCGTGTGACCTCAGTGCAAGTGCTCTATATACCGATCCTCATCATCCTAGCTCACCAGCAAACTGTGTGTGTGTGTGTGTGTGTGGCTATTGGCCATGCACTGAGTCTATCTAGACTCACTTGTTTAGGACCTAGAGTATTACTGGCTGGGGCTCAGGTCCTAGAGGTGTATGACATCAGACCCTATCTCCTATTGCAGAGGGGTCGGCCTAGGGCAAGTACGGAGCCAAAGGTCCGCTCTCGCTCGAGATCCAAGACCCCGGACATTGACGTGAGTTTGTTACATTTGATCAATATCCGAATGCAAAGTACACATAGCAACAAGATTATTAATAGTTATTTAATTTCCAGTTTCGCTGCACATAGCTTTCTGTTGAAATTCGATACCTAAAAACGATAATGTTCAAGGCCTAGGCTGACAAGAAGGATGCCTAAGCTAGCTACTATATATCTGCGCAGGTAATTACCGTTTAACCAGCTATGGGTGGGGTTGGAATGTAGTTATTAACTAGTTATTGCTAACGTAGTCATGTGCGGATCAGGTGTTGGGCCGAGACTCTTAGCCCACGTGAGGACATTTTGGTGAAACTGATAAGGTCTCTCGCAAGGATCCTTCTGTTTGTACTCTAATTAGTGCTCGTGGGTTCTTATACAGGGTGGGCTCTTACCAGAGGCCCCACATAATTAATTGATAACACTACCTGTCCCACTGGTAAGCATACTGGCTGGTTATTTTTGGGCTTGCTGGTAATCATATCCCAAACTCTGATAAATTAACTTTTGTTTACCTTCTTGGACATCTGATAGTGCATGCCTGAGGGTATCATGTAACCTGCTGTGGGTCTGTGGGTAGACATGCACACTGTGTGGTTGGTATTATGTTCCAGGATAAAAGACAACCTTCTTTTAAGTGTCCCAGACCACTAGTCTCAGCTATCCAGCCCCAAAGGGTCTCTTGGGACTACTGCCATATGCCAGAGCCTTCTTTAATCACCAAAATAAAACAGGTACGTAATTCATAGCCTCCAAATATCACACACACACACGCACATACACACACACACACACGCAGGTACAACAGGACAGTGTAAAGCTGCAGCGAAGCGTGAGCACGTCAGCCAAGTTTTCGTTCCGACCGGCCAGAGACATATGGGCAGCAGTGAACAAAAAAAAGTGAGCGCCTTCAGTCATTTAACAAGCTATTCTAGCAGCTCAGTCTAAGTGCCTAGCAACAATTTGCCTGAGGGTACCTACCCATGTTAGCTGTACATGCCTGTAACATCCCAACAGGGGATAACATCAGCCTAGCTACAGTAGTGATAACACTATAATTAGATAAATGACGATTTGCACCTGTTACCACACCCAGGAAAAAGAATTCCTCGCCTCTGGACGAAGCACAAAAGGTCCAGGTGAGAGCCATACTCGGTATCATGTACTTGTGTAGCGGACACGCTCCCTTGTGTTTGCTGATTTTGCTACAAGCCCTCTATTGAATAGAGCGACACTTGTATTGTTGCTAGGCTATACAGGTGCTGCTAATTGCCCCTTAGAAAATGTACCAGGCTCAAGCAGGTGATACAATAACGTAGTTTCCTTACATGTTACCGAAAAGAACATCTACCATTGAAGCAACCTGTGCCACGTAAAGGTGATTAATTCGGACATTTGTGTCCTCCGTGGCTTCTGCTTGTGGTTGCTTGGTCCCGATGTTTACCATACCCAGGTATGATTGAGCTCACGCCCTGCCAAGTATGCAGATCTATACGCCCTGCCTAGCCCATCCAATTGCGCTAATTGTGAGCCCATCGCTTTGGCAAGGGTTCCACCTGCAATTCTGCTAATTGGGAGCCCAGGAATTCCTTTGGACAATTCAATTACTGGAGCCTATATCTCTGACAAGGCCCCACCTGCAATCCTGCTAATAGACCCTTTTCTGCTATGATGTCATGGGGGGAAAGTAGGCACTAAATAGAAAAAATACCAGAAAACATGCATGTTTCCATGTATTTTCTCCATTTAGTGCCTATTTTTCCCCCCATAGCGGAAAGGGTCTATTGGAATCCCAGTTTGTAGGAATTCCGATTAATTGCTGGAGTACATCTCTCTCTGGCAAGGGTCCCCGCCTGTAGTTCTGCTAATTAGGAGCCTAGGAATTCCTAGACAATTTGATTGCTAGAGCCCATCTGTCTCTCTGGCAAGGGTCCCACTATGCAATCTTGCTAATTAGGATCCCAGTTTGAGGATTAGACAAATTCGATTGCTAGAACCCATCTCTTGGGCAAGGGTCCCACTTGCAATCCTGCCAATTGGGAGCCCAGGGCAACTCCAGGAGCCCCTCACTCTCTGGCAAGGATCCCACCTCTTGTATGAGTAGGAGTCTACTTACCTGTTGCAAGACTCTTGCTTCTGACAAGAACTCGGCTCAATTCTAGCAAAAGCCCACCTCCTGTAAGCTAGAGAGAGCTCACCTCCTGCAGTACTATTTCCCATTTTTGAGGTGCTTGATGCTAAGGCACCTCGACCAAAAGCTAGCAGGAATATATCGTGATAATCATATTACTGCAAATTATTGTGATATTATCAATCATTAAGTCTTTCTGTAAGGAAATAGAATTCAAGAATTATTTGCAGGGGGTAGGTGATCCGGGTACAAGATTATAGTTTAAGTTTCGGTCAGGTACGAATGGTCTGAATGAAGAGTTAGGAAGACATAGGGGTAAAAATGATGATAGGCAGTGTAAATTATGCAGGGGTGAATGTGAGAGTGTGGTACATGTTCTCTGGGAGTGTCCAGCATATGACAGCATTAGAAATAATTTCATGGTTGAATTAGAAAATCTATTGGGGGGAGGTTTGGGGAGTTTAGTACACTTGATAGTTTTAATAAGGCAAGTTTTATTTTAGGGTTTGAGAATTGGAACAGGGATGATTTTAAAGCATTATTAAAGCTAGTTAAGAGCTTTGTATTACTGATATGGGAGACTAGGAAGAAGGAATTGTATGGTGATCAGGATTGTGTGGTCTCTGGTTGTTCTTGCTCTTGTCCTCTGACTGGAGGTCTTACAAGCTCCGCCTGCGTCTGTGGGTGCGTGGTCAATGGCGTAAGCGCTACGGCAGCAACATGAGTATATTATTATTACTATGGTTATGATCGTATTATTGCAATCATCACTACAAGCATATCTCATTGCACGCCGTAAGCCACTATAGTGGCTATTACGTAATCATTCCACTACGCCACAAGCCACTATAGTGGCTATGACGACCGTAAGTGCTTAGTACGGCTAGGAAGAGGAAACCCCTTCCTTTATTAGCCGTTAAATAGTTAGAGTGATTAGTAATGATGATGTAACAGTACCGAATGTAGACAAAAATTGTAAAAGAACGGATATACACGGCAAAATATAACATTGATTAGCTACGGCTAGCCATGCTGGCTACACTGCTACACGGATAATCAGGCTCTGCTGTCATCTTCAGTGACACTTGTGAGGTTCTTGCTTCCGTAGATAGTCAGACATTCAGTAGGACCATCTTTCTTTGATGCCAGGGCGCAAAAACTACGCTTACAGCAGTGCCGTATCGAACTTACCGTGTACCGATTGATCGATCCTGAAGCGCCTGCATGGTTCCAATCCGCCGCCCTTTTTGCCTTGGATGGCTGCAGCAGATAGTCTCCCAACAAAAGCAGCAAAGATTCCGTTGCTTCTTTGCCTTGGTAAGTGAAAAAACTGCCAAACGCTACACTGATATTTTTAGTCTGCCATTTTTTGTAGAAACGAACGCGTGGTGGCATCACGCGCGTGACGTAATGATGGCGCGCAATGAGATATAGGTGTAATCATGATAATCATATTACTGCATATTATTGTGATATTATCAAACATCACTGTGCAGACCGGTTATGATCATATTGCAATCATCACTAAAAGCAGACTAGGTATAATCATGATAATCATATTACTGCAAATTATTGTGATATTATCAATCATTACTACATGCAGACCAACCTCAACAGCAGCAGAGAAGATCTCGACGGAGTCTACACCTTCAACTACCTCCAGAAGAGTGCCTCGCCAAACGAAGCAGCCAGCATCGATCAACTCCTCAGTGAAATCGAACAAGAATTCTACGGTCCGGACTACAAATACACCCCCCAGGGACCTTCACTCAGTCAGACAGACTTTGGAGACTCTCTGAGCTGCCCCACGGACACAACTAGCAGTCCACGTCATCTCCCGGCAAAGAACTTCCTCCGCTCAACACGAGACGGCGAAGTCAGCGTGGAGAACTACGACATCCTTGAGGCGCCAGGTAGTAAAGGTGTGACGTGAAGTCCATTCTTTATATATAATTATATGAAAATTAACCGTAACCCTAGCAACCACCCTGCAGCTGTGCTTATCCAGTGATCATTTTCTGATACCATGGGTGTACTGTTTTCATGGAACTAAATGTTCGCGAAATTCTGTCTGATACATGCGGCCAAAATTTTCACGGAATTTTTAATTCGTGGTTCAGGGTCGCACGCTACATAGTGTACATACATAATGCTGTAATTCGCGAGTAATAAATTTTGTGGTTGGGGATTCAATCGCGAAAATAGCACCAATGGTATTTCGGGTTTCTACTAAATACAGTTTTAGTCATGTCTGGTCCATCCTCCAAGTGTCCATTGGTGGTACTAGATAGTATCGATGTTTGTGTACACATTTGTAAAACCGTAAAGAGTATTGTAGTGGGCCCCACTCATAATCTTTCAAGGAGAGCACTAGTGCTTTAAGCAATAGTATCGTGATAATTGTGCAATATTATTGTGCCCGCTTCCCTCCAGGCCCCAATGACCATTACGACTACCTTCTCCCTGCCTCGCCACCGACCTCGGACTCGAAGCCGGCCACAAAGAAGGACACGAGCTTGAAGGACAGGGACAGGAGGTACGAGGGCTTGCTGCCGAGAAGAGACACAAAGGAGTCTCTGGAGGAGGCGGACGCTGACACCTATGTCTACATGGCGCCGTGGAAAGATTTCCAGAGAAGTAGCTCTGTTCCAGTCGAGTCTTCCAGTGACAGGTGGGCTCTTTGATTAAATTTTACCAGCCGGGTGCGTGCGAAGTGTGCACCCAGCTGGTTCCATGTCTGTTTGTCTGTCTGTTCATTCACACTTATCTCGTACGCCAAGTTACGTCATTGCGTTACTGCTATAGCTATGGGTACAGTGGAAGGTACTGGACATTTGCAGGCCCAAAAGGCCAAGGTATGTCAGGGAAGCTTAGTTTTGTGTTGCCTAGACAGCGAAAAAGTGATCGGTAGCAATGATACTTCTGTTTTAGCAAGTTTTGACAGCTGACTGGTAGCGTACTACAAAATTACCAAGTCAACGCTTTCACTGGAAGCTAAGACAATCACAAACTGATCCATTCCACGGCTCAACTGAGCTTGGACTGACCTGTTGCTGAGTACAACCTACAGTTGGATAATTTATGCGCAAATACCTGACCTCAGTTAACATCTTGTTCAGATAATGCACTCGCCTTTCGCTATCCTGCCCTCAACCGTTACTATATTGCCCTCGCACACTAACTAAACCCCCTAACTAAAACCCGGTGTGCGGATTATACCGGCATTGAAATGACCTTAATAGGTAAGGGAAAGCATCCAGCATGCATAATAGGCTAACTGGAAGTGTACTGGTATCTGAATATTGCATAGGTGGGAGTTGTTTGGCAACAAACGCAGGAAACAGCGGTGTTTATTTACTGTCAGTGGCGTTTCAATTATTGTGTTTATCCTTCCAATCATCATGTTTCTCTTTCCCGCCACTTTAGCTTGCTGGGGTCTTCCTCCTGCTCGGAATCCTCACAAAGCAAAAGCAAGACCCCAAAAAGAGGTAAGGGCTCACATGCCAGGCGTAATGCATTCCAGCTGACAAACTCAATTAGGCCACTCTGGTTATTTTTCCGTTATTGAATAACTGAGATAACTTATTCAATTAACTGCCTGTTCTTTCTTTCTTTGTAGCCATTATCTGCAGCTCGCCGGTGCATGCAAATGCCACACATGAACCGAATTCCTCACTGGAGCCAGCCAAGAGCATTCTGTCGCAGGTAAACCAAGGCTTAGCCACCCCAAAAGGCATTATTAATGCACTTATTGTGTTTGCCTAAGTAAAGGACTATTTACACTTGTTACGGGTCATTATTCATCAGGCTTCTTGGCATGTTGCCGAGCACATAACCCATATACATGATATGCGTAGTAGAGAGCATCGCACTAGGAATTTTATATCCACATACAGGTTGCCACTAGCAACTAATCAATGGACCACATCAGTATTGCACTATATAGAAATCTTACAGTCACATGTAGGTTGCCACTAGCAACTATAATCACATTTACTGAGGAGGTTTCCAAATTGCACAAGATGTGGATGGGTATATGTACTCACTCTAATACAAAGCGGTTAGCTGTTAAGTGGCCACTCCCCTATGAACATACGTTCATGTAGGATGTACTCTCACATTTGGTAATAAAACACGATATGAAAATTGCTCTTTCTGTTATCACCAGCCATCCACTGACAGTGAGCAGCCCTCACACCTGGAGCGTTACCTTGAAGGCGAGCTTGAGACCATGAGGCAGGCCTTCCAGATCCGACTCTCGCAGCTGGAGAAGCGCTACAGGAGACAGTTAGTCTTGGAGCAAAGGAGAAACAGCACTAACGGCCGCTCGCCTATCCAGCCTCGAAGGCTTTCAAGAAAGATGAACCCTCTCTCCCCACATAGCTACCCAAACAGCGGCATGTCTGCTACCGGTATAGCTAGGAGAAACAGCTGGCATAGCGCCATGTCGGACGACGAAGAGCTCGACAAGTTAGTTGGAAAGGAGAAGAGGTCGGGATCGGTAGAGGGTGCGGAGTCAGATTGCAGCATCGATGAGAGTGATATTGAACCGGAAAAAAGGCAGCGTTTTCCGAGAGTGTTAGGTGAACTGCCGGGGGAATTTTCAGGAAACCACCTCAGGGATCCGGGCCAAAATCCCCCTCAGCAGTCCACCCCAAAGTCGAAACTGGGCTTAAAGGGAGGAGCAAGATCGTGGCAGGAGGAGCTTATTGAATCCAGCAGCCCGAGAATGTCTCCCATAAAGGGTTTCTATGACGACGAGATCCCGTCTGAAGCCGCAAAGGTGTTGATCCATGAGAAAGTCAGGACCCACCAGGGAAAGATGGTGAAGTACTTTCGAGAGAAGTCGGAGGCTAAGATTTCGTCCATCGAGAAGCAGTACCAGCAACAGATCGGAGAGGTGGAGAGAAAGTACAAGCAGAGGGCGACCCAGCAACTGACCCATCTCGAGAGTAGACTCAAAGACTTGGAGTGTAGGTTGGACGTACAGACTCTTGTCTGACTAGTTTAACTCTTTTTTTTGCAAACTGGTTTAGCTGGTACGTACATGTACTGTGATTCATTTTCTGCTGAATGTTCATACACATCGATGTGTGTATAAATTTCTGTGATTCATTTTCTGCTGGATACACATCACTGTGTATAAATTTTCCTCTGTGTGGGACACTAAAGAATCGATTTTTTGTCCACTTCATGAGTGCTTTACATTTTCAAATCTGTCGTCTGTTGTATAGTGTGTTTTGTGTATCATGCTCACCCATGTGTGATTGTGTAAGTTTTTAGTGATCCAATTAACCGTCGATGTCGACACTGAGCTGTAACATTGATATTGCACTGTGTGCCTACATGATGTTCCATTATAATTACTGTACGTGATATGTCAGAGCAGTATTACCTCATTTTGTCAATTATACATTTCACAGGCAGCTGTTTATATTATAATTGGCAACATCAATCCTAAATATTAGGGTAAAAGTGGCAGTAAATTAACTTATTGAATGCCATGCATGGGCACATTAAAATTATGCTTAATAGACCCTTTACCATTATGAGGGTAAAATTAAAGGAGCACTAAACAGAAAATACAGGAAAACAGGTGTAAACAAGCATGTTCCTATGTTTTTTGTACATGAAAAATACATCTAAGCACATGTTTGCTTGTATTTTCTCCATTTAATGCTCACTTTTGCCCCATTACATCATAATGATAATTTAAGGGTCTGACCCTTTACCATTATGATGTAATGGGGGTAAAAGTGAGCACTAAATGGAGAAAATACAGGAAAACAGGTGTAAACAAGCATGTTCCTATGTTTTCGTACAAGAAAACTACATCAAAGCACATTTGCTTGTATTTTCTCCATTTAATGCTCACTTTTACCCCCCCCCCCCCCCCCGTTACATCATAATGGTAAAGGGTCTATTTATATTAATGCCTATAGTATAAAAAGCTCACATTAAGCCTTATGGATGAATTAAAACTTTACTTGGAAAGAGTTAATTAACTGACAAATAAGTGACTGTAAAGATATATCTTACATTCCAAATCTGCCCCCACCTTTTGTATAATAATAATTATTCTATTATCCCATTATGGCAGCTGTAGATTTTCATTTCCTATAGTGGAGTATCTTTTTGACCCATAAAATAAAACAGTGCATGATTTGGCAGCTGCTGGAAATACTTCCGTCTCGAGCATGCAAGGAGTCCAGCGCTATATTTATATCACTGCCACATTTTTATCATCATAGTTTGTAGAATGTTTGGAGAGTGCAGTCTCCATGACAACGCTAAATAGGAATTTTAGCCTTCATGTCTTGAATGTTTTAAGTATTACCATAGTTGGAAGAGTTTTGATGTGAAAACTTCTAAGAAACTCCATAACCACGGACCCCTGAGGAATTAACAGCCACTCAGAATGTCGGGCTGACTGCCAACACCACTCAAATTTACCCCGATATGGCGGCATGAGTCACGGCCACAGATTAAAGCACAAGATGAGAAACCCAAATAACTCCACGGACACTTGTGTTTGAGAGTAATTCCACCTTTCATCTTACAGAATGAAAGAACTGCATACAGCATGCAAACACATCCCACAATACAACTCATAATGCATTAGTAGTCAGATTTCAGTTCCATTAGAAAAAGCCCCCCTAGTACATTCTCTATGGAAAATAGCAATGATGCAAATATCAGACATGGAATAAGTTCCCAAATTCAAACTTGAGATAAGGTTCAAAGATTAGTTTCAGAGAAAAAAATCAGGCCGATCCAACACATTTCAGTAACACTAATGGGCACAGAGACTACATAATCATGTTCTTATGTTTTCATACATACAAGACTACACATTCACTTAATTACCGGTATATTTTCTCCATTTAGTGCCTACCCCCCCCATTGGTACATTTAGCTAAGTCTCTGCGCACACAGGGAACCTAGTATGAACTCTTGATGTGCATTAATTAGGGTAATGGCACGTTATAATTTCTTTAGTAGTGCTCTATCAGCATGCGTAAGATAGCGTGCAAGTTTGTGACATGTCTGTTTGTGAGTGAAGGGCGTGTGTTAATTAGAATCAGTTGAGAGTACACCACTGGCAGGTGTGCCTCAAGCCGAGGTCTGCTCCATCTCAACAGCTGGTGTGTCTGGGTCCTCGTCATTGTAAATATTTTCAGCCTGAGAAGAAAAAGAGCATCTTTATCTGATGGAAGGACTCAGAACCAGAGTGGTCTAACCCATGAGCAAGGGGTGGTCACTCCCATAGGCGCTGTAGTCACAGCTAAGACCGGGGTCAAAAAGTGGTCAAGAGGTCAAGGGGTATTTTTTGCCATTGGTCAAGCAGTCAAGGACAATTTTTGTAACCGGATATTGCAGTCAAACGGTCAAGAGTCTTTTTGCAGCATGGTCAAGCAGTCTAGCAACAAAAATGACGGTCAAAATTTCTTGACCCCGGTCTTAGCTGTGACTGCAGTGCATACGGGAGTGCCCACCTCTTGATGACTATTTTGATTCTTGTGTATTTGTACAGAACAGAGAAAAAGAGAGTCCGAACCTCAGACCACTCTTGTGGTCCGAACCTCAGACCACTCTTGCGGTCAGAACCACATGTCAGTCATGCATTCATCAGGTGTATAGCAAAATGGCTGCCTCATGGCCTGTTGATACCCATTCAATAACTTTCATTTCTCCCATCACAGTCTACGTATGTAAACGTACGTATCTTGTCAATAATATTTTTGCCCAATAGCAGGAGAGTTGCATGTATGCAGGTTTTAGATAACGCTTATGTGCATGATACAGAATAGGCTTATCAATCTTTCCACTTGGCAGTGTGTCAAGGGTTCCATCATGAAGCTATAAACGTACACACAGGTTATTACCAATGGCTAGTTGGCTACACAACAGATTCGGTTTCTATGATAGTAGTCTGATCCACTGCATGGCTACCTGGCACTCCATGTATTTTAGAATGTGCGTACTTCAAAGATGTCTATATATCTCTGGAATGCTATACACTATCTATACATCAAACGTGGGTGGGCTCTACAGGAGGCATTGCAGAAGTTTTGATTGTTGACGAGGACAGCTGCAGTTCTCAGAAAACGAAGGAAGGCAGTGAATCTACACTTCTTGTAGGTACTCTTCAGAGCCTGTTTGTACCACAGACTGATCGAGCGCTGAAATACTGTCACCAGCAAAAGGTAGAAATGCGCAACAGTCTTTCAAGCTGCCCTGCCCACGTGCAATTATGTAAAGTTAAATCATGTGAGAAAAAGTACCAGGCTATCCGGTGTGAAACGTGCAGAGAGCCTGGGGACAAGGCTACCAGAGACATTATATTATCCCTCAGTGGATCACATATGCTAGTTACTATTGATAATGGAACCGTCTCACCATGGAAACCATGACAGAAAAACAGAATCTGGGAATTTGACTGGAGTGCAAGAGACCACACCCACCATTTGCCAGACTTGCAGGATGTTGTCCTCGGAGACACTGCAGACCACCCAGGGTTCATTGGGGTTCCAAGTGAAATCTGAAATTTTGGCCGTGTGACCCCCATGGATGAACTATGAGAAACAGGAAAAGCAATTGTCAATGAGCACTGTAAAGACAGCTGTATTTCTCTACCATTCCCCTGTGGCACCAACAGGCACTAAGGATTAGCTACATTCTCTCATTAACCTCCATTAGACTGTCCCTGTAGGCTATTATCATTGATAATACACATAATACACTGTTCCAGGCTGTGTTCACATTCCAGCCCGTATCAGAATGTGCCCAAGCATGCCTAGAGTGCACTCATACATTTTTTCATTAACCTCCATTACACTTCCAAAAGGTAGGGGTATACAGGCTATTCACTTCAATTGCACTTTTAATTTCGAGTTCTCATACCCCTTTTACGATATTCCTGATATTACTCATAATTATTACTCATATTATATTACTCATATTACTTGATGATTGGAGTAACCAGTAGCATTTTTAATGACAGGCGTGCATCGAACGTGCATGACAACATCTGCTTCTAGCTTCAGGAGATCCCGAGCAATGGCCCCCTGCCAAGTGGGTTCACACTCTGATTTAGAGATTTGTCTAAGCGAGTTTATCTAACGCTAAAGGCTATAGAACACAGATTGGCTGTTTGCTTGCGAAATTACTTAGAGCCCCAAAAAAACAAAACCCAAAAGGCAAGTAATTAAGACCGTTGACAGTGGCGCGACCGCTCCATACGTATGTCTGAAGCAGCTGGCAAATTGTGTCCAGGTAGCTAGGCTTCTGTTTTTGGACGTACACAGCCAAGTGTAGAGAGGTAATCAACCCATTCATGTTGCCCAACCGACACTCATCTCCAGCCAATTACACTCCATTTCCAACACTCGGCACACATGTGCAACAAAACAGCATTGCCAAAAGTTGTCTCAGGGCTCTATTTACTCCTAACCTATTCACACAATCTGGCAAAAACATCCCTGGGGTCCCCCCCCTCCCCCCCCCTTTCCAAAGGCAAAGGTTAGCCTACTACAAGCATTGTGTATATATGTACCTGCTCTAATTTGTGCGTGCATTACAGTTTCCACAGACCATAAACACTCCCAACCGACACACTGTAGCACTGCAACGTAACCATAGCAGCACTGTGACCACTGGAGGAGGTGCTCAGAAAGTGTGCCATAGAAGGAAACGTTTGTGAAAGATGTATAGGTAGCTCTGTATTGTTTTATTAGCATGTAACTGATACGTACAATATAACCAACCAACAAATATGGAAACTCCTCCTCCTAAGCAAAGTCGTATCAATTAGGTTGCCATGTCGATCCCAGCCACCATTCTCCAAATAGTGCTCACTTTGGTCCCACCCATCACTAACATTAATAACCCATTCTAATAGCACCTATTTCCCACGACTTATTGAATCATCTCCAAATAACGCCCACCCTACTCCACCCACCAGCAGTTCCGGGGGTCCGTCCTCTGCATCATCCGGTGCCTGCTCCTCCCCGATCTTGCTGAGGTCCCAGATGTGCAGACGGCGGTCGGTCCCACTCGAAGCGAGGATGGTCTCGTTGTGGGGGGACCACTGTACCTGTGTGTGTTGGAGGTGAGGAGAGGGAGAGATAGAGAGTCTAATCTAAGTGGTAGAGCAAGTTTTCTTGGTGTTTAATGCAGGCTAATTTCTTTTGGGGGGGGGGGGGGGGGGGAGATGAGAATCCCCCCCGCCCCCTAGGGGGTTTACTCCACACACATTAATGAAACTGATGTCCTTCCCATCCCCACAAAAATTCCTGTATGAAACCCTGCAACGCTGGTAGCCAACTCGAGCAAGTGCTAAAATCCCAAAATGGTACCTGGAAAATCTCATCTTTGTGTGACTCGAAGGAGTGCAGTTTCATCTTGAGGTTGCGGAGGTCCCAGAGAGCAACTGTCTGCAGAGAAAGAGACGGATGCATATAATACTATAGTGCTGGGCAATATTGCAATAATGTTGTAATATCGTGATAATTGAAGGTCATGATAATCAATATTGCAATAATATCGTGAAGGCAATAATAATTACAGCAAATAAAAACTCATTACTGTTGTATAGTTTACTACATACATATGCAATATCCTCCACGGCAGATGGAAAAAACTGAAAACCACCGGAACCCGGCTGGGGATTACCCCCATTACATCATAACGGTAAATGGTCTCTTAGTACCTTGTCTGCGGAGCCGGTTGCTAGGATGTACTCACTGTACGGGTTGAAGGCCAGGCAGTTCACCTGTGGGTATTAGACAGGAGGCAGCAGAACGTCACAACAGTCGACCGCTGGGGTACGAGAGGTTTGGCTCACCTCGGCTGTGTGGGCGTCAACTATGTGGCTAGGCTTGGAGAGAGCACTGGCCCGTGTGTCCCAGCTGAGGGGGAAGAGAAAGGGTTAATATATAAACATAAAGATCTAGGAGTGCAGTCAAGACTCGATTTCTATAACACTTTTAAGGCCTCACTTACATCATTAGCTTTTGGTCATCGCTAACGGAGCCGAAAATACTATCGTGCAGAGCATGCCAGGCCACGTCCTGTGTGGAAAGGGTTAACACAGGGCTGAGGAGGGTTAATTAATTTATATACCATTACCAAGGAAACGAGAACGCACCTCCACTACTGCAGTGTGACCCGAATAGATGGTCTTGGCATCCAGGGTTTTGGCTTCCTGGAAGAGCAACGTGAAACTGATCACCATGGAAACATGCACCAGCAGATAACACATTATTATATTGGATACATGTATACAGCCCTGGCCTGTGGACATTTCCGATATTGACCTCTGTGTGAACACACCTTGGAAATGCCATTAGACCATGGTCGTATATTTAGCGTACCAACCTAACTCCTACAACCTAACTCCTACAATGTATGCTTCATAATTACACGTGCATATAATATACAAACCTTGGGTGCAGCTCCAATATCCCACAGACAGATGGTCTGCACAGGTAAACAAAAATGATAGCTTCTGGACGCACAAGCAAACAAGCATGTTCTCATGTTTTTGTGTAAGAAAACTACATAAAAGCATACGTTACCTCTTGTATTTTTTCCATTTAGTGCCCATTCCCCCCACCCATGGATAAAATTATAAGTGACCTTTCATCCCCTTACCTGGTCATCCGATGCACTCAGTAGATAGCCGTGAATATTGTTATTCCAGGAGAGCCCATACCTGTCAATCCGGTTGAGAAAACAAGCTTTCAAACAGCAAGCTACACGTAGCATTCATCACTCGTACTTACCCTTCTTTTGTGTGGCCTTTCAGCCGAAGCTCTGGTCTGCACTCCACCGCACTGTCTGAGAAAACACATATAGGAGCATACTGAATGGATACGTACCTACCCATGGACATTCAATAGACCCTTTACCATTATGATGTATTGGGGGGTAAAAGTGAGCACTAAATGGAGAAAATACATGAGAACATGTAGTTTTCTTGTACGAAAACATAAGAGCATGCTTGTTTACATATGTTTTCCTGTATTTTCTCCATTTAGTGCTCACTTTTACCCCCCATTACATCATAATGGTAAAGGGTCTATACATGCAGTGTGTGTTCTTGTCTCATTCCCAGGCCCTTCCAAAAACGGGATGGAACCTGGTATCTCTTTCTCAAGCAGTGACAGTCAGGGTAGAAAGGACTTAATTGTGCATGGAAAGCTCTCAGACATCGGTTGTGGAAAGCCTGCATGGGAATCAGACCCAACGCATGTGTACCTGGTCGAGATGGGTGTTTACTGTAGTCAAAGACAAGAACATCACAGGAGGGAGTCTTGGTGGCAATGATGAATGGACTCTGGGGCATGTAGCGGGCCCTAGTAGCCGGGGGCAGTGAGGGGATGGAGGAAAGAGAGAAACGAAGAGGGAGGAAGAGAAATGGAGGGTGAATCCAGCTATGGACCCATCCCCTTCAAATTACACGGGGGGGGGGGGGGGTTGTGATCCCTCCCCCCCCAAGAATTTTGAAGTTGATATCTTTTTGATACTCAGTAGTTTATTAGTAGCTAATTTCCAGCCTTTTTTGGGACCCCAGAAGCTGCCACAAGAGCATGTAAATTTTAAAACTTTTCTGGGAAGCATACCCCCACAACCTCTAGGGGGTGTGGCTCTGTGTGCATCAGTTTTCCACCCCCCACGTATGAACCCCTGTAGGAGGTAAAAGAAACATACCTGTTGACTTCCCCCTCATGGTTGATTTTAATATCAATCTCAATCTTTCCACTGACAGAACCAAATCCACCGTACTCTGTCGACAAAAAAGAAAGGTTATCAATAACACAAAAACAATACTCCGTTACTGGGCCAGCTGACCTCCTCTGTCGCTGTCATAGCGACCAGCATCGACTTGGGCATCATCGTTAGGCAGTTTGACGCTGGCAATCACCAGGTGGTTCTGCTCGTCTGAGCTCCTGCAGCGCAAAGACGGAAAACTAAACTTTATTCTGCAGTAAGTCTACCAAGCACACGACTATAATACCAGCCATTGTTTTGATACTCAAGTGGAGGCAAAAGCAGATCAGTTTCACCAAAATATCCAAACGTCAGGTACGCATAGCAACGAGAAAAATCAATTTCGCTGTACGCAGCCTGCCGTTGAAATTCGATGCTCAAAAGCAATGACGTTCAAGGCCTAGGTCGGGAAGAACGATGCTAAGGATGCTACTACAGTAGCTACACGGATAAGCGTCGTTTAATCAGCTAGGGGCGGAGTCGGTAGGTAATTATTAATTAGTAGTTGCTAATGTCGTCATGTGAGGATCACATTTTCCCCGAGACTCTCGGAAACTGAGATCAGAAAAAGCTTTTAGGAGGCAGGCATTTTCCCTCCACCCTAAGCGAACTAGTACTCTAATTAGAGCTACTTCCTTTCCCATGTGACCCGTTCTTTCTCCCTGTGTACATACGTATGTGTGCCGAGCAACAGTCGGTGGATGGAGTAGTCCTTGCTCTCGGGGCGTGTGACGTCCGGCAGCCACTGCGCCGTGAGACTGGGCCACTCCAGGGCGTGGGTCATCACGAGGTCGTAGAGGAAGGGCGTGTTCTTCTTCCATATCTTGTACTCCTCGTTTATGATACGCTCTTCCACTGCCTCATCGTAAGCTGCACACGGGAGGGAGAAGGGAAAAGGGTTGAGTCAAGAGGAGAGAGGGTTTTTTTATGCTGCAAGAAAGAATTTCTCTGAAGAGTGAATACCGTATTCGTTCTAATTATAGTAATAAATGAAGCTGCCAGGTGGCGCTATTATATAGAACGCATTTCGCGTCTTTGAAAACGGACTTATCCCCAGATCACCGATCTTCCACAGCGGACAGGGCTCAAACTTGCAGCGTTTATACTACTACACACTAGCTAGTACATCTGTAACTTTCAGCTAAACATAGCTTTTACTTTTCGGTTTGCAAGCGCCACTTAGAACGAAAAATTACCGTTGAGGTCCAAGTGGCGCTTGAGTTAGGGTGGCGCTGTAATTAGAACGAATATGGTAAAAAGGACATGGGTACTGGTACAGCATAAAGTCATACACTTATATAGGGAATGCATGCACATGTGCATTTACTACATTGTAGCTCAATACTGATGCAACATAGTAAACTCTACACCCAACTGTTAGCTCGTAGCCCCTAACCCCACCCTAATCCTAACCCCGAAACTAAACCGTCGGACTGCCGTACCAATATTAAACCACTTCGAATAAATGCTTACATTTAATAAAAATGCTCACACAATTGGTCAACTTTGGGTAACCAGAAACAGATACTTCACTGTGAAGACAGGCCAAACCCATAATTTGACAAATTTAGCTCTTGCTCAAACTCACTGTCTTTCCCACTGGCACTGGCACTGGCACTACTGGCCGTGCCGTACCAATAACCACTTCGAATAAATGCTTACATTTAATAAAAATGCTCACACAATTGGTCAACTTTGGGTAACCAGAAACAGATACTTCACTCAGGCCAAACCCATTTACAAATTTAGCTCTTGCTCAAACTCACTGTCTTGCCCACTGGCACCAGCACTACTGGCACTGGCACTGGCACTACTGGCACCACCGGCACTCGTACTCGTGGTAGCAGTTGTTCCCGACATGACTGCAGCTCACAAAAAAAACAAGAATTGTCCTTACCGCCGAAGTCGACCTCTCCCCACAAGTTGAAATTATTTTCAGCCGGGAAAAGTGCACGTGTTTGGTGAAAATCAACCAATGAAATCCGCGGAACCGGGATACGCCCATCTAACCGGCGGGAATGCGGGTGTGCTCAGAGAGTGTGCTATATTTAGAAATTATCCGTAGCCAGTGGAGAGATGCGTGGAGTATATTTAACCTATATTCCATCTTCAGAGGGCCAAAGGAAGCTCATTCCGAGGCTGGAAGATCACGTATGTAATAATATTCTGCATATAAGGCCGAATGCACCCCAAAACCCTGGAGATTGCCGCTTACAAACTGTCTGGCCTTAATTTTGTAGGTTATCCTTCCTGAGATTGGCGAACTTGATGTCATGGTCCAAGTGAAGGCCTGTGGACTGAGCCGCATTGATACGAAGGTCTCTGATTGCCGTCTCCCCCCATGTGAGAACATTTTACATCGATCCACCGCTTCCTCCCTCAGATCATAGCCGAGCTGCTGCCCAGTGCGGAGCAGCTCCCAGTGGGATACGAGATCTCGGGAGTGGTCATGAAGGGTGAGCTCATGCGGACTTCTTACAGCCATTACTCTCCCGACGGTGTCCTCAACCTTGTTCCCAGTCTCAGCTTAACAGAATGGAGAATGGGAATGAGGCTAAGGATGTCCCACATTAAGAGAGGTCATGTGACTTTGGATATTATTACTTTCTGCAGTTGGATCGGCAGTCAAGTTATTTTCAGTGGGAGACCAAGTTGCAGGTGTGTTGATCTGTCCCTTCCAATTATAACATGCATTTGGGCTACTGGAGGAATTCCGTAACTATGGCAACGATATTCCTTGTATTTCATGCCCATGTCCGCTAGGGTTTCATTCAAGTTTGAAACAAATTGGTCATTAGATATGATCTCACAAACATATTTGCACTGGAAGCGCCACCAGACCAAACCTTCCATGTGACCCCACATAAAAATTTATATGCAGAAGATTGTGTGGCGGTCATATCTACATTTGTACTTCATCAACATCCAATTTACTTCAAACTTGAAAGACTGTTGAGCATGTATACAGGGAGTAATGTTGCCATAGCCACCGGATCTCTAATGGCATCTCTTTATTGGAAACAGTCTATTCCTTAAATGGTAAGGACGCCTGTCAAATACCTTGAATAATAAGGACATTGCATTACTGCGAATATTTGGTATAACACGAAACTGCCATCATTTTTAGTATACTGTACAGTTAGCTGGTCTCATAGAGCAAGACTCTCGCCGTAGCTAGCTTGTTTTCATACTGCACAGCTGTTAGGCTCTTGATCTACTGCAGGAGTGTTACCAGTGGATACGGAGTGTCCCGGCTGTGCTGAGTATTGTGTCGTCTCCAAGTCCTACTTAGGTGAGCCACAGTTAACCTTGTCCCCAGGCCACCCCCCCCTCCCCCACCCCCTCCGAGGCTAGTACACAGAATCTGTATTTAATAATGTCTTACTGTGCACCCAAATAGCTACTGTTGTAGCTGAGATGGACATCAGGCTACCTTGTTTGTCTATGGTAGTCACATGCTCTTGCTTAGCGTCTTCCCCAGGCTCTTGTGTGTAGCTCACTTTGCTAAGTAGCTAATGTGAGGCTTGTATATTTCCCTCGGGAGAAGGCTACCTTGCTTGCTCATGATCTTGTGTCGTCTTTCTCCTTTCTCCTCTTCTCTCCCTCCAGTTCGCAAACCAGCTACGGTGAGTCACATCGACTGCGCGGCCTCCCTCACGGCTGGAGTCAGAGCGCACACTGCCCTGCGCTTCCAGACACACGCGAAATCTGGAACCATCGTCCTCGTCTGCTCCGCTGCTACTGTGAGTCACTTCAGGTAGCCATGCTTGCTAGACGACAGTGTTACTTACAAATGTAGCTGCTGGTGCTCATCATTTCCACCTACGACTGAATTTTGTGTTTTTACCCCCTGCAGGCCAATGGTCTCACTTTGATTCAGATGTGTCAGGCGATTGGAGCAAAAGTGAGTAATATCTTAGCCTCATTCCCAGTCTCTATTCCACATCTCCCAGTCTCTATTCCACGTCTACGAGGCTAGTCCTATCCACCACAGGTAATTGCAGTTGTCAGCAGTCCCGACGAAGCCGCCATTCTGAAGAGCTCGCATCCTTCACTTTGTAAGCGGAAGTGGCAATGGCGTCCTGTTCTTGCATCGCTCACTTCTCTCTCTCTTTTTCTGCAGTGATAATTTTCGATCTCAGCTCCTCTCAGAACCTCGTGGAAGTGTGTATGCAGCAGACTGGTGGCTTAGGGGTTAATATTATAATAGACGACGGAGGTACGCGTACAGTCTTGCACACTCATACTTCGTGTCACAACTGTTGGGAATTTTCACAACGCAGGGTTTCATATGAATTTTTCGGTGGGGGGTGGGAAAAATGAGGCGCGTACAGCCAGGCCCCCTAGGGGGGTTGTGGGGTATGCTCCCCCAGGAGAGTTTTGAAATTTACGTACTCTCTGAGGTTGTTTCTGATGGCTTCTGGGGCTCCAAAAAGGCTGGAAATTAGCTACTAATGAACTACTAAGCATCAAAAAAAATTAACTTTAAAAATTCTGCGGTGGGGGGGTTCCAGTGCCCCCCCCTCTGTATGAAACCCTGCAACTGCTGTGAACTGAATCTCCTATGGAAGGACTGGGTACAGCCCAACAAAAATTACTGCCGAGGTAGCTTTATACCCTGGTCTTCCTCACCCAGATTTTATCTTATAGCCACGTGATTTCTCTCTACGGCTGCGAGATATAATTAGGGTGAGACAGGCCTGGGTACGAGGCTGCCTTTCATGACCTTTGACCCTTTCTCTTCCTCTTGTCAGTCTCCCATAACTACTTCATTTCTGATTTCCTCATCGAGTCGGTGCCGCTCAAGCACCAGCTGGAACAGGAGGCTTGTCGTTATAGTTACGAGGTCGACTCCTCCTCCATCCTGACCCCCACAAAACACCAATTAATCAGTTGCCTAGCAGCCAGGGGGCAGTGGGTCACTTCACAGCCGGATTTACAGCTAGACCCCCCAGAATCAAAACTGCTCTTCATGAAAGGGGCAAGCCTCCATTTCCTCTTCGACCCGGTATGGACGCTCTCCGGGGCCCAGCAAGGCGACTACCTGACTCTACTGGACAGCGTAATGAAGAGTCTGGAAAAAGGCAGTCTAAAGTTAGTCCGTGACCTAGCCAGCTAAGTAGGCAGTAGGTAGCCTCATTCCCAATCTCCACTCCCAGCTTTTTTTTTTGTATGTAGTAAAATAAAAATCGTCCAGGTTCCCTCTTTAATTACTGCATGTGATAAAAAGTTGGGAGCAGACTGGGAATGAGACTAGGCAGTAAGTTTGAGGAAAATTAGTTCATGGATGACTTGGAAAAAATACAAGCTTAAGATTGTGCCTCTTATAAAAAAAATTATGTCAGTGATGAGCATTTGGTGCTTAGAACATATAAAATGGGTATGATACTTACCGCTCTGCATGCAAACCACACCCACACAGGCCCTACGTGTACAAGACTGTGGTACTAGACCAAGTGTGTGAAGAAATGCTGAGACTGGGGACGTATGGAATTGGGAAAGTAGTGATGAGAACAGTATGAGAAATATTACTCTAGTCCCATTCCCATGCAGGCTCAGACTGAGGTGTTATGACAGCCTCATGCCCAGGCATAAGTAGCCTGCATGGGAACCAGTTTTGTGTTTGTGCGTTTATGTGATTGTGGGGGTTTCATTTCTGAGTGTGTATGGTTCTAGAAGAGAAAAATATCAATATATTATGATGAAGATATTTGTTGATTGCATGTGCTCTGAAATTTAACTTTCATTTCTGGGTGAATTTGTGCACGGAGTCAATGAATGTCTTGAGGTGCTCTGGGTTCATGTTGGGATAGATCCCATGTCCCAGGTTGGCCACCCAGCGCTCTCTGCCAAACTGCCCGACCAGAGCCTGCACAGACTTGGATATTTCTTCCTGGTGTGGTGTGTGTGTGTGTGTGTGTGAGAGAGTGAGAGAGGGAGGGAGAGGGGAGGGGTTAGGCCTTGACAGATTATGTTTTCTACGATGTTTTCATAGGATGATTAAATTTTGATCGTTAGGTATGCAACGCTTACTTGAGAAGCATATAGGGCACAAGGGTCAAGATTGCCCTGCAGCGTCACTTGATCACCAACTGCAAGACTAAAGAAAAAGATTTGATTTTTACATCTGACAATTCTTCTAATTGAAGCCCACCTACCGAGCTTCCTTAGGCCCCGCGGTCCAGTCAAGGCCCACCACGTCGTAGCCACAGGTAGCTAGCTCGCTGAGGGCATAGTGGGCCCCCTTGGCAAACACGATCTGGCAGGTGGGGAGAAGATGGAGGAGGACACGATGATTGAGTCAAAGTTACTCTTATTGTTCAAGGAATGCAAGTAAAGTGTGTATTACTAGCTAGCACTCTTCTTGAAAATGGAGTTCTCTAGAAAGACCCCACCCCATAAAAAATACCCTACCCCTGGACTAATACACCATTGAAAGTATGGGTTATTGCACTCTGAACTCACCAGTAACCATTTAACCCTATACACTCTGAATTCACCCACTTTCTGACAATTACATCATTTAACCCTACCCACACTGTACTCACCAGTGGCACCTGCTGACACTTCTTCTCTGATAATCTAGCCTTCAGTTTGCGGGCAATCTGCTCCAGGTAGGGCAGTGAGAAACGCCCGAACTGTTCTGGCCCGAGAATCCCAGCGTGGGAGTCAAACACCTGCAGCAACTGTGCCCCAGCCAGCACCTAATTGGATGAAGAGTGGGTAGTGAAGCTTTATCAACTGGGGAATAAAAGTAGGCACTAAATGGAGAAATTACGATAGAACATGTGCTTTAATGTCATAATGTAGTTTTCTTGTACGAAAACATAAGAACATGCTGTCTGCCTGTAATTTCTTGTGCTTCCAGCACCCATTACATCATATGGAATACTTATAGTCTTGAAAACTCCTTACCTGCCCCTCCAGGTAAGACACACAGACATCTGTAATGGACTGTAGCAGCTGGTGGCTGGCCTCGGGATGCCGATAGAGCCAGGCCTTAGGCTTGCTCAGGGTGGGGCTTCCCCCACCCTCAATCATGTAGGCCATTAGCGTCCACTGTGGGTGTGTGTGTGTGTATGTGTGAGAAGAAGGGTTAATATTAACTTTTTATCTTGGGGCAAACTCTACAGCCTCAATTATATCACATTACCATCATTACATCATCATTACATAATACTATCATGTACATGTATTCACTCACAGGTGAGCCGCAGAATCCAATTAGAGGGACTTTCCCCTCCAGTTTGTGTCGGGTGAGGGTAATGGCTGAGAACACGTAGCCAAGTTCCTTGTGCACATCCACAGCCACATTCAGACGCTGCAGAGAAGACACGTATTGACATATCCAGATCTAGTCCTCCTAGCTTGGCTTCCAGTCTCCACTCTCAGTTTTTTTCCACACTACAGTAGAGACTGGAAAACGAGGCTAAGCTCGTCTACAAGGACCCAAGAGCAACAGCCTCAGCCTTGAAACATGTACATGTAGCAATGTACAGTATGTACTGTACTAGTAGTACCTTGAGGTCCTCTGGTGTCTCCAAGCGTTCGGGAAAATGGGGACCCTAAAACTTGGAAAAATAATAAGTTTAAATAGCAGGTTATACTGAGATACGCCGAGTGCTTCGGCATTCACCTTTCCAGGTATCATCTCAACTTTCATCCCCATGGCCTGGAAGGGGACAGAGAATGTGATGTGGTCCCACGTTCCATTCCCCAAGCGGGTCTGGCTTACGAGAGACTAGGCGTGCAACCTTTACCTGTGGTATGACCAGTATGTCACTGAAAATGATGGCTGCGTCAAGGTCAAACCTTCTGATGGGCTGCAGAGAAGAGACAACAATTGTAAGACGAAACGGACACTTCCATGGGTCTGCACACGTCTGTAAAATAGGTCTTCAGGGTTCATCATCTAGTGGAGGTACGTACTCCTAATAGGGTCTGTTCTAACTCCCCACAAACACAGTGGAGCAAGGTTAGCTTCCCCCAAAAACATTCCTTTCCGGATGATGTTAAGATTGCAGCTTCAAATCTGTCATCAGCCAGAGGATTTTACATTAAATGGACGTATGCACATCATTCTGTTGAAGTGTCCCCCCTCCTCCTCCTATGGACTGCACAATCTGGTCTATCCATGTGACTGCTAGTCTCCATAGCAACCCATTACCAGTGGAGGTTACGTAATAGTCTCATGATCCATTCTGCATTGTGAATCACTCTCAGTACTACTGGCATGTGAGTAATTACGACTGCAGGAGCCTGGTAGGTGAGACGCTACCTTGATGTAGTCTTACGAACCACAGATCTGGCTCGCGAGACCAACCTTGATGATGGTGTTGGTTAGTCTCGCGAGCCAGTGCAGTGCGTCAAGTGTGAGGGGCTTGAGGGGCTGGCTCGAAAGATTAGGGGTTGGTATTAGTACGTACCAGACTATAAAATACACTGACCTGCAGGGTCACCTCACAGGCTAGCTCAGGTGTCTGACAGATGGTAAAGAAGTCGTGTTCCTTGCGAGCAGCCTGAAATTCTGAAATAGGAATAAATTCCAAATCACGCACACCTCCATCTGCAGCTACATGCAGAGCTGGGCTACCGTAGCTACCTGGGAGATATCTGCCGGCCTGCCTCATCACCCAGACTGGAACTCGCTCCACAGACTCTCCGCGCGCGGCCCGCAGTATCAGGTCATTCTGCAGCTCTGGAAAGGTGGACTGAGCCATTCTCCCTACCCACAACTGCGCATTTGTAACACGTGGGTATGCAGCACGGGCACGAGACAACACGTGAGTACATATTCATTCCGAACCAGTATACGTGTAGCAATCACGCTCCTTACTATTCAAGGCACTATTGATTGTAGTGTCGCTCATAAAACAAAAGAACAAATACGTAGTGGGATAAATGCATACATTATACAGAAACTAATTTATACATGGCATAGTGGAGCATGTGCAAAACTTAATCGTAAGTACTATACCAGCACTCTAATACAAGACTGGTGGTGTCAAGATCTTCTTACAAAATGTCAGGTTTTAGCAGCTGCTGCCTTCTTTTCTTGACTGTCTCTATGGATACAATACGCAAAAAAAAAGAAGAAATTTTAACTGGTAGAATAGCAATAATACGTGCACCTAAATGGGTTGGATATGTAAAGGCTAGTTGCATGGTATACTAACTAGTGTAGTTGCAATTCCATCAGACGAGGTACCTGTCCTTTCAGTAAAACTTAGTCTCGTCTCCAGGCACTCACTAAAACACACTTTTCAAGGTACAGCCCGAGGATGAAGCTAGCAATGCCTATTTCTTGAGCTAGTTGAACAACACCCAGGTGATTAATCATAGTTGTAGTGGAGTCTACCCGAACCTTCGTTTCCAGATCTAATTCCAAGCTTTGGTCGCTTGTAGTACGAAAAGTGGCCAAAGCTGGATGCAGGCCTGGCTAGTTGATGCCTACAGGCTTTCTTTTTTCTGGTATTGCAAGTTTTACTAAAACTACAGTCAGCTTACTGTTGTTCTAGACATTTGCAACTGATATTACAGCCTGTTAGTCTCCTTCCCAGGCTATAGTGAGGGGAGAGTAGCCACGCAAGAGCCTGGGGAGGAGGCTAATCAGTATGTAAACAGGGTGGGTCCAAGGGTATGTATAGTCACATCTCCATAGGGACTAAGTCAGATAATTGCCAATTTATATGCCCTTCAGAACATACCTAGAGTACCTAGATACTGAAACTGATGTTTTGTGATAATCTGTGGGTTAGGTCACATTATTTTAAGTGTTTGCACAGCAGATTAGCCTCATACAGATTTTATCTCACAGCAGTGGAGAAAAATCGGGAGTTACTCCCCAATTTGAAAGCCTGTGTACGAGGCTACAGCATATTAGCAAATCAGTAATTAGTAGAGCTACACTACACCTCAGAAATTATGACAAAATTTTACTGAATCCCACAAGAATTACTGGGCAGATATATATAATTAAAAGAAAAGCCAGCAAACCACTTTCCCCCACCCCCTCAGGGCCTAGAGCAAGCAGTAGATTCAGCAGGTATTCTATGGACTGAGATACCTCACTAACGCTAGCCAACTTACTTCCATATGCGGTACAGCTGGTTGGAGCCCACACAGAAGACCAGTATGTTGACGCCAAAGAGGTTGTAATTGATAGGATTTATAACCAGTGAGTAGCGAGACCAGATCAGCCCGGTCGCAGCCAGTGCTGTGGACTGAGTAAGGCTGAGCTTGTCGGCCGGTCTAGTAAGGGCATCGGCAAGACCAGCAAGAACCAGTCCCTAAACAAACAAAAAAATTAAAACAAAGGTTGAGTAATAAAAACGGAGGCTGAACTTTATCGTGCACCCTGGAAAATAAAATCTCCTCAAATTGGAAGATAAAAATGGATGACGAGGTTAAGGGTATTACATTCAGGCTACCATACCTAGACGAAACTGAAATGCTTTGTGATAATCTGTAGTTTAAGGCACCTTGTTTATACATAGTATAGAGCTACATATAGCCTCGTTCCCAGTCTCCACTCCCAGGGTGGGTGACGGTACTAGCCCACCAAATGATATCAGGGAGCACCATCAAGGCAGAGATCATGGTGGGCTGGTATATACCAGCTCTGCAACTAGTCTTGCATGGCCAGACCCTATCCCACTGCAACTCTTTCCGTGTCACTGTGGCCCTTTCACGTCGCTGGGGGAACGGTCTGGCCACGTGAGATTACTCTGCAGCTGTTTTCACTTTGCATCAATTTTGCACCCCACTGAAATGAAGCTAGTTAAGGTCTTGGTTAAAACGTACCCATTTGAATGTCGGAGCCCAAAAATGGATTGTCTTTGGGCCTAGAGTAAGAAAGAAAAAGATCTCAAGAGCTATGTACATGTAGCTATGAGAAATCATTTGATGGCCTTAAGCTTACCTGCAGGGTGGTTGAGATACACCTGCGTCGTTTGGGGCAGTTTGGCCTCAAGGGGGCCCCAAAGTCTTGAAACAGCTCTGACTACAACAGCCATCTCGGGGGCCGTATCGTATATCGTCGGACCCTGCGTTACGTGACCTTAATAAGTCATGTGACTAAACATACATGACATCATAATAAAGACGAGAGGTATTGGTACTTAGTCTTTGTCTTTGAAGAATGAGCGCTAAGGGACAGAAAGACGGCACTTTCTCTTTTCTACCCATGGATCCAAGCGGCAAACTAATCCTCAAGGCGAAGCTGGGCGATGATATCCGGAAGATTCCCATTTTCAACGAGGACATCACCTATGATGAGCTGCTGTTGATGATGCAGAGGGTATTCCGCGGGAAACTGAGTAACACGGACGAAGTCACTGTGAAATATCAAGACGACGGTATAGAGCACTGGTTTTTTTAATTTCAGGAGGTCCAAACTTCAATGAGAATTATGCTGTATCTTTATCTCTACTCCATACACATACATGTACGTTACAGATGGAGATCTGATCACCATTAACGACAGCTCAGACTTGAATTTGGCAAAGCAACTCCACCGACTTCTGAAAATTACAGTGTTGAGTAAGCTAAGCGATTATAATTTCCCTTCGCCTCTTTTTTTTTTACCCACACCTCCCTTTCCCCCTCCCTCTCGCTCCGTCCATCTTGCTTACACTCACACCCTCTCTCCCTACCCTCCATGTTTCTTTTTCTCCCTCGAACCCTCTGTCATTTCTGTTCTACAATGTACTTTCTTTCGTCACTCCCTCCCTCTCTCTCCCTCTCTCCCTTCCTCCCTTTCTCTCCCTCCTTCCCTCTTTCTCCCTCCCTCCCTCCTCCCACAGTTCATGGCAGAGAACCACTGCCTAGCCTAGACGCCAGTGAGGTGCAACAGGTGAGAACTGAACTGGTGGCCATCAGAGACAAGGTCAACACCATCTTGGATGCTCTGGCAGGCACTCCTCAGGGTCTGGCTCCTCCTCAACCGAGAGAGAGAAGTGTCCCACCAACGGAGAGAGCTTCCAGTAGCCAAACAGAAGGTACGTGAGATTTCCCTCAGTAAGCTAGCCTAGTACTAGCACCACGTAATTTTTAAGGAGACGGCGTGTTTCTGGGTCACGATCGTCTAGGTGCAAGGGTGTGATAGAGAATTTGTGCATAGCAGGGGTTCATTTAGGAAAATCCCCAAGGGGGGGGGCGTGTGTATAGTGAGCAGTATTCAATTTTCAAGGGTTCAAACCCCCAAGGGGGGGCAAATCCCTCCCGCTCCCCCTAAATGAAGCCCTGCATAGGTTTGCAGGGGGAAATTTGTCTCAAAGTCTGGTTCCTGCCCTGAATTGGATTATCATTAGAAGCATTTCCTGATAAAGTCAACAGGGCGCTGATATGGTTCGGATGTGGTCTTGTAGTAGGCTACTGCCTTTCCTGTTAGGTCCTCAGGTAACAGCCTTATCAGGACTGTAACTCTGAGGTAATAACTGCCCACACACAAGAGTAATGAACCACGTCTCTAGCCTAGCTGAGATGTTGGAAGTCACGGGGCGACCAGGAGGTAGGGACTGCTGCTTCATGCTAATTAGGATATCCGTATGCTTGAGCTTCAAGGCTTCTCTTACCACACATCCTCTATCAGGACTTCTGTACCGCACTTTGAACTGAGCCAAGTGGTCACATTTAACGATTTATTTCTGCTTTGCATAAGGCTCATAATTTATATACCTCTAATAGTGGTTTGCATCAGTTCACTAGTACATGTATGTAACAATCATTCACTCATGATTTTGCCACACATACACATTCACTTCCTTGCACACACACACACACACACACACACTCACACACACCCACACTCTCCCTGCAGTAGCTCAACCAAGCAGGTCCACGGGTGAGCTGAAGTCCAACCCAGGACTGACCGGTAGCACCTCTATCTTTGATCCCCTCAACAGCATTGGTAAAGGAGGACAACCCATGACACCACAGCAGGCCAGCAGCGGTGAGACAGATGGTATGATTCTTTCATAAGACTTGCCCTTTATCCATTGGGGGGTAAAAGTAGGCACTAAATGGAGAAAATATAGAGAACATGTGCTATGATGTCTTTTCTTGAATGAAAACGTAAGAACATGCTTGTTTCCTTGTCATTTTTGTTCTTCCAGCACTTTTACCCCCCATTACATCATATCATAACGGATAAAGGTCTCTCTTATTCTATCAGCCCAAATAAGGAAAGTTTAGCATCTGCTGGCTGGTGTGTGTGTATGTGTGTGTGTGCGCCTCATATTTTATGAGTGAAAGGCTATGGAGTCATTTACGGGTCCACTTCTGGTTTATCTTACTATCGCTCTCTCTCTCTCACACACACACGCACAGCTATGGCTACAAGTGCCAGCTCAACTGCTCCCTCAGCTGCCCATCTCTTCTCCCAAGCCGACCAATCCTCCCACTTCCCGGCACAGCCACAGCAGCAGGCACCACAGCCACAGCAGCAGGTTCCACAGCAGCAGCAGCAGCAGACACAGCCCGTTCAGAGCGCAACGGTCCCCTACGGACAAACGCAACAGTATGCTACCCAGACCCCCAGCCCTCAGCAACCCTACGGCACTCAGCAGACCAACCAGCAGTATCCTTCATCGTATGGCGGTGCTCCACAGCAACCCACATCCACCTCAACCCCACCTCAAATGCCGATGTCCGCTGCAGCCGGGGGTTCCAACTACAATGCTGCCCAGGCAACTGGTTATCCATCGACTGGACAGTCCCAACCTCCATCTGCGTACCCTCCTGGTAGCTCCTCCCCTTACAACACCCAGACTCCACCCACTTCCTATCCACAGCAGCAGTATGGGAACACGGCATATGGACAAACTGGTCAAGCTGGTTATAGCGGGTTCCCTAAACAGGGCTCTGGCTACACCCAACAGGCTTATCAAGTGTACAGAAATCAGCCATATTAATTAACGTGTTCATTTTTAGGGATGTCCCTGTAATTATTGCGCTATTCTAGGCATAGTCCCATGTTGGTGTAATGTTTCTTTCTGTTGCACAAGTGCACGTTGCAATAATTATTTACAGCTGCAGAATATATAGCAAATTTCTGTATAAGGCATGTAGTCATGGGTGGATATTATGGGTATGTACTGTGTGACCACATCCAATGAGAATGTGAAAATCAGGGGTCAGAACCATAGTGGACCATTTGTAAGGCCACGAGGCTGTTTATGTTTATTATGTTTACCAGGCAGGGGTGGAGCTAGCCTAGTCTCGCGTGCTGCTTTAGGTGAGGGTCTGGCCACGCGAGACTAGAGCCACCTAACCTTTATCCCCAGTGCTTGTACTATAGCGGGACGCTCTAGCCATCCTGCTGCTGGAGGAACAATTCTATTTAACGCACAACACCGTTATGAGTATATAAGCCTAAATTTTGCCCACGGGAAGTCAAGGTGGCGCGTTCGGTTACAGCCTGGGGTCGGAACGTTGCCTCCCCATTAATCGGGTCGCGTGTTCGAGGCGCACGCGTACAATCTGATTCTTGGCTTTCTAAGCCTATAGCCAATATGTCGGTAACTTTCCTTCGGGAACTCCGAAACTAAAAGGATGACTGGGTACGTTACAAGGCCTCCTGTGATTCCCAGCCATCGCCTATCCAGCGCTCCGGGTGTCTGACACTCCAGGAGGGATGGGAGGCTCCCTAGGCTTTTGTTGTTGTTTTTTTCCTCAAATTTTTTCTCTCCAAGTTTCTTCTTTTCTCCTTTTTTTCCTCCAAGTTAAGTTGTTCTCTTTATAGAAATGCCACAAAAATAATTTTAAAATGTTAATTTGAATTTTATAACATATACTATTGGCTGCTAGGCTTTTTTCCCTCCAACTTCTCTCCATTTAGTGCCTACTCCCCCCCCCCCCCCCATTACATCACAGCAGAATTACTCATGAGCTTGGGCTAAAGATTACAATTTCTAGGGGAAGGTTCCGAGTTTATCCAGACAACATTGTTCAGTACATAGAGAAATTTGATTTATGGTTTACACCAACCAAGAAACTATAACATAGTGATAATATTATGAAAGGTTGACCGCTCAGTGATTTGATTCTTAAAAGGGAGTGAGGAAATCCTGCAACAGGGCCTGCTCTACTCTGGCAAGTTGAGCAGCTGGATTTGAGCTAGCCAGGACTGCTGCATCCTCTCTGCTCGTGCTGAGGTTGGGGGTGTGTGAGTGGGTGCCTCCACCTGTTGCCGGGGAGCCGTGTAGGGCGTCAAAAAGAGGCTTGAGCTCTTTCAAAGAGGAAATAGTTTGTGAGCAGAGGTAGGGAGGACCGGGAAATGAGCCTTTGGACTTTGTGGGCTCTCCCGGAGCCTTTAGCTGCAAAGGTTAACGGCAAAGAATAAAGAGAAGAGCTTGGATTCCTTGAAAAATAGGGACAGGTACTTCTCATGACCTAGTCATGTATAGGACTGGTTCTAAGAATCACGAATCAGGTCACAAAGTGTCTCTGGTCCTACCACGTAACTGAGATTTTACAAGTAGTCTTATAATGGACCCTTTTCTGAAATATTATGATGTAATACACCCTTATCCATTGCATTGCATTGGGGGGTAAAAGTAGGCACCAAATGGAGAAAATACAAGAGAACATGTGCTTTGCTGTATTTTCTTGCATGAAAACATAAGAACATGCTTGTTTGCTTGTGCTTCAAGTACTTAGGACATGGTACTACTCATTACCTAGTCATATATAAACCGGTTCTAATAATAGAGAATCAGGTCACAAAGTTAAAAATGCAGCAGTGAATAAACTATCGTCTGCATGCTGTCCTGTCCTGCTGATACAACCACAAAAGGCATTTACCTTTCAAAACTATGTATTTAAAATCAGTCCTACAGTAGTGTAGTTCTACAGAGACACATCCTCTTTAACATTCAATGATACGACCATAATATCTGTATTGTTCAAAGAATTAAACAACCCTAGTTGACACAAGCCAGGAGCCCATAACCCAAAGGGAAGGAGCATTAAACTTGTGTATGTATGCTGATTCCACCTGTTGTCAAATGGCACTTGCACAAAACTCCTTATATGGTAGCGCTATAATTCACATAGCACTAGTAGTGTAGTAAACCAGCCATGCATAACCACTAGGCATTCCATATATGGAGTTTTCTTGTAGGTGCCATTCGACAACAGGTGGAATCACTAGTTCAATGCTCCTTCCCTTTGGGTTATGGGCTCCTGCACAAGCGCAATGTCCCTATTATTCCAGTAAATATTCAAGTCTTAGTAACTATTAGTCACAGTTTGCTTACCAACGAGTAGTGTTGATGAAGCCTACTGAGAGCCAAACAACCTCCAGCACTTGAGGCTGGTGCTTTTGCAGATAACTCTTGGCTGCCGAAACCCCAGTGGAGACTGTGGGGTGTGTGTGCATTAAAACAGGGACATTACATCATCCATTTCATAGGCCTGGTTCACTGTATGTTCTGCACTACATCATGCACACAACTCACAACTGGAAGTGAGGGAGGAACTCAGTCGGCAGGGCACAAGTCGTGTCCAGGAGCTTACAGGCCGAGAAATACAGCTGCAATTTCCACTGAGGCAGGGGCGTATGGCTTCTAAGCTCAGCAAGCAAGTCCAACTCCATTTGCTCCAACACAGCAAGCTACAGAAAGAGGCAGTAGAGGCGGGGTCATGCGTGAGGTCAAAGGCCGAAGGCAGTAGAGGCGGGGTCATGCGTGAGGTCAAAGGCCGAAGGCAGTAGAGGCAGTAGAGGCGGGGTCATGCGTGAGGTCAAAGGCCGAAGGCAGTAGAGGCGGGGTCATGCGTGAGGTCAAAGGCCGAAGGCAGTAGAGGCGGGGTCATGCGTGAGGTCAAAGGCCGAAGGCAGTAGAGGCGGGGTCATGCGTGAGGTCAAAGGCCGAAGGCAGTAGAGGCGGGGTCATGCGTGAGGTCAAAGGCCGAAGGCAGTAGAGGCGGGGTCATGCGTGAGGTCAAAGGCCGAAGGCAGTAGAGGCGGGGTCATGCGTGAGGTCAAAGGCCGAAAATCAGCACAGTCAACAGTCAAATCACTGAAAAGAGCAGGTCAAGATCTTGACCCGTGGTCTATGGGAGTGACCCCCCAGCTCAGAGAGTGAACC
This sequence comes from Phakellia ventilabrum, assembly GCA_963921505.1. NCBI lineage: Eukaryota > Metazoa > Porifera > Demospongiae > Axinellida > Axinellidae > Phakellia > Phakellia ventilabrum. The sequence goes on along the minus strand of OY997400.1, from coordinate 742,414 downwards.
TGGGAATGAGGCTTCTCCAGGTCGCTCTGATAAAAGCCCACTCATCAAACAGCCCCTGATCTTGTAAAGCCCCATTGGCACTTGGCAGAAATCTCTATCCAACCTCTGGACATTTTTGCAATGAAGCCCCTTACCAGCTCAGTGATCATGGCCGGCCAGAAAGGCAGGAGGTGGGAGGGGGATAGCTTCAGGAGGAGCACCCGGAAACAGAGAAACACCTCGGATATCAGGATAGGGTGCTTTTGAAACTTTAGGCAGTCTGATAGCTTCTCTACAATCAAGAGTTACATCATCGTTACATCATACACTATACATAGCATCACCACATGTACACTAGTATACCTTGAATGTCTGGTAGGTAGCTGACGTATTGGTCCATCTCACCAGAGAGAATAGCAAATGCCACCCTCTTCAGCAGCCTGGCTCCATTCAGTGCCTCCTGCAAAATAAATCATTGGCTAGGAGCTAACAACAGTAGGGGTTCCTCCCATAGACTCTATACATAGTCACACATGCAACAGCTGGTCAACGATCAAATTAGCCTCATTCCCAGGCCACGTTGTCCACTAGAGCCTGGGAACGAGGCTACGATCAAATATGCTCTCATTCGAAGCTTGGTCAACAGTTAAAGGTGTGCTCAGAAGCACTTGCACGGCCGATGATCAAGCCAAGCCTTGTTCCTAGGCCACAGGTAAAATTCGAAAAGAGTGGCTCCTTCCGAGTGTCTGGGAACGAGGCTACAATCAAGACATATTTGTTAAAAAATGGGAAGGATCAGGTGGGGTTACGCCAAGTACGCACACTCTTGTGTTTTCATGCGAGTGGTCAAAAGTCAATGGATATAAATCGGCGTAGTCAGTCGTCAAAGCCCCAGTCAAGATCTTGACTGTGGTCACGGATGTGATGGGAGTGACCACCCCCCCCAACAATAGGAGAAGCCATACTGTTTATTACACTGACTTGTCCCCATTCCAATGTCGTAGAATAGGTATGAGAAAGCTGCGACATGGAATGGGATCAAAGCACTACACTTACATATTCGAGAGATGAGAAGATGTTGACACCAGTGGCAGTGGGATAGTGGAGCCGGGACAGGAGGTCTCGGAATGTGACCTTGTCCTGTGTCATCAGGTTATCCACTATGACCTTCCACCTGTCAGTCAATAACATAATCACATCACAGGTTACCGACTCTGCTGGTTGCCATGACAACCACTCACTCTTGTAGGCTGTCTAGGTCAGTGAGGAAGAAGTCTGGAGAGAGGAAGAGGTCAAGGGTCTCACGGCGCCACGCCTTCCTCGTGATTTGAAATTCACTCAGAGAAGACAAGAGTTTTACAGCGTAGCGGTAGCACTGCCGGGCCTCAGGACTGTGTGTGTGGGTGTATGTATGTGTGTGTGTGTGTATGTGTGTGTGTGTATGTATGTGTGTGCATATGTGTGTATGTGTATGTGTGTGTGTGCATGTATGTATGTGTGTATGTGTGTGTACCAGCAGACCAATTATACTATGCGCATATGCCATGGACTATAAAAAAGAGCGTCCCTTACTCAGGGAGGAGTCGGCAAACAGTAGGGCTGACAGTTCTTACTGAATTTGAGGGCCCACTGGGCACTTGGCAGGGGAGAGGCAGTAACTGAACTCTAACTCTAGGGCCAGTAACGTTATATTGGTGAACTACGATAACCTAAACTTTGTTTCATATCACCTGTGGTTCTGCAGGTGTGGCCACATGTTGTAGAGAACGGCTTTGAGCAGGTAGTACACCTTGTCCTTCTCCGAACTGCCAAACACGCAGTCAATGAAATGGGACAACACCTGGTGTATCATAAATGATGTAATCACATGTTATACATAGCACATCTATGAGATGGATGATGTAATGCCGACTTGGCATGTGCAAACTTACGTTTGCCAGCACAGCAAGCGCCTGAGTGGCAGGCATCTGCTGATCCATAGATACAGACGGTTGCTTGGCAACCACCATTAGTGGGTGTGTGTGCAGCTGGTTTGACCGTCTACTGATATCAATGCTGGCCCTAACAGAGGCAGCTGAAACACCACTCTTTTGAGAGCTGGCAGGAGAGGGGGAGTGCTCCACATCGCTAGAGGAGGTCTGCTTGGCAGCTGCCACAATCTTATCTTGTGTCTCGGCTACCTTAGCATCCCCAGAACTGGAAGAAGTAGTGACACTGATGCCATCCTTGTGTTGCAGAGGAACGGGTGAAGAGCTTCCACTCCTGTCCGTCTCGGGGACACCATTTGCAGCTGTTTTTCCCCTCATATTGGAGTCCCCACTTGTACTGGAATCTTTTGCTTCTTCTAGTACCGGGTGGGACACCTGGGTCTGTGTGGGCTGGTCGTCCCCCCGAGAGATGTCGTCCGCCTTCTCTACGATGGCATAGTCTTGGAGAATTGAGGCACGGGCAGTCGTGCTGAGAGCCTCGCAAAGCTTCTGGGTGATGTCCTGGGTGATCAGAGAGAGAGTGTGTGTGCTGGTTCAAGAGTGTAGTCTGGTAAAGGAGACTAGCGACAAGCAACAACACACCTGGAGTTCTCTTCGTTCTTTCTTCTGCTTCTTCTGTTCCGGGGTAGCCACTCGGCAGACAAACACATGCAGTATACTGGATTGGAGGTAGAGGAAAACGCCTTCACACTATCTGCATACTATCTGCACACTATCCGCACACTATCTGCACACTATATGCATACCGTTTGTGCAAAAAGGACCTTCCCAATGACTAGCTATATACTAGCTTTTTGGAGGGTACACTATCTGCATACTATGTACCTTGTGAGCATGCAGAGGATGTGGCAGCTGGCAAAGAGACTCTCAGAGGTAGTGGTGTAGTTCTGAGTGTAACATTCTCGAAGGAAGGCCACGAGAACAGCCCGACAGCCAGCCAGCTCTTCTGAGCACTGCAGGGTGCTATATATGGAACAGCAGTAACAGTATTATTATTATTATAAACAGTAATGCTGTCATCACAAAATGTTTTTACTTCCCTTTACATTTTCTTCTAAAATACAGGAAGGCGGTCTATGCCGGAATGGCGGACGGAAGTACATGGGTCATAAACAATTATACAATACAGGTAGTTGTGCTGTAACAGTGAGTGTCAGAACCATAAATACACGACCATGTACATTTACATGCCACAACAGCTTAAATATGCATAGCAAGGTCTGTGTTTGAATATTCCACAGTCAGTGTAAGCTGGCAATAAATCTGGCAGTTTGATCCATCTGTTTCTTACGTGAAATTTTACACTCCACAGAAGCAACAAATTTTGTAATTTGTTAAATACAATGGAATGAATAAAACAGCAACAGCAATTTGTACACCTCTTTGAGGCTTGGTTAAGGTTGAGCACACATAGTTCCTAAATACATGCTCAAATATCTGGAACTATAGAGTAACCCCCTAGCAGTCAAAACAACTGCACGTTTTTTTTTTGCATGCAGTGATATAGATAGTCAAAGCAGTATCACTGCAAGAAATGTGTAGTTGTTTTGACCACTCAGTGGTTACCCGAATTTCAGATGCCTGAGTATGAAGGTAGGAGTTAGGCCTCAAAGTGGGTAATTTGTTCTTTGCTATGAAACTTGACATTCTATAGTCAATTTCCATACTAGCAAAGAACAAATTACCCACTTTGAGGCCTAACTCCTACCTTCATACTCAGACATCTGAAATTCAGGTAACCACTAAGCGTTTAAAACAACTACGTATTATAACTGTCATTATTAAAAGTATACAGCAGTGCCTTCTGATTGAGCTGCAGGAGTAGCCAGAGAGATATCACAGTACTAGGTGAGACAGACAGATCCCTGCCACAAGACTGGTCGCCTGCAGCATATGTGCTACTACTAGTATCACCAGTGGAGAGTATCCAATTGCAACATGGCCTCTGGAGTGAAGCCGAGTATTAGAAGCCCGCCCATCCTACGCTCCCCTCGAGACTCAGTCGTGCTACCACAGGATTTGATACTAGAAGAGCCAGAGGAAAACACGGTGTCAGAGGGTGATGCCTGGATCCCTTTCAGCCAGGCAAAAGATGAGTTAGCAACTATAATAACAAAAATAACTGGGAAGAGGGTGATAGTGAGCGATAGTTTCTTCACAACAGCCAACTATCAAATAGTGAGAAAGGATCGGGATAAGGACAAGAGGCAGTGGCTTCTATCCGAGCAGGACACCCGCTATGAAAATTTCGCCTCCAAAGAAGCCAATTACACTTTTCGATCCAGCTTCGAGCAGACGAGTTCTCTCACGCTTTCGATCTCAAAGGGCAAGGGCTTCAAGATAGGGGCAGCAGCAGGAGGAGGGTTTGGCGGGATGAATATGGGACTCAATTGCGGTGCTCAGTTCAACAAATCGAGGAGTGCTGGTGAGGGTCAGAGTCACTCAGAAACGAAACACCTGATAGTAGAAATCCCAGTACCTTCTAAAGCAGCTGTGATCGTGAAGGAGCTAGTCTACACCACAGAGTGCACAGCTGGATGCCATTTCTATCTGCCACTAGGCATCAAGAAGGCTACATTCACAGAAAATTTGAAAAGCGTACTCAAGGGAAAGGACAAGGGAAAATCTAAGGGTTTTGAGGATGAGCTCAAGAAAAAAGACGAGAGTGAGGGCACCATCAAGTACACAACCAGTGGCAAGGAGGAGGAGATGAAAGTGAGTGATCTCCTGGAGGTCCCAGACTTGGAGAAGAAGCCCTGGGTGTGCAGACTAGGTGATACAATCTGCATGAGGCTCTCCAGTGAGTGTACCTTCACGAAAACTGAACACACACTCGAAACTGTATACCAAAAGAGTGACTCTGAGAGACAGAAGAGGATTATGAAAGGAAAATAGCACTGGAGCCTGATGTGTGAACTGAGTTAGAACCAAGTGACAATTGTGGCCGGCTATGCCATTTCGTTGTCTTAATTCTTCCTTAGATATTTGCTTTGTTTTGCCTTACTTACATAAATGTATTATAAAATTTATGTTATTTTTTGGGGTTCTGGAATAAGAGTTGGTTTATATAGCTAACTGTACATGCTGTATCATTACATATGTAGTAGCTAGAGCTTAGCTAGCCACTAATGGTTTCCTTTTTCACACTTTGTACAGTGTTCAGTCATATATATTATATATTATAGTGCATACACGGTATTCCATGCAGAGGCCTCATGGGAAGTGAGCTAAAATGGAGTGCATGCTAGCATTTACATGTACACATGTGAAAAAAAGCAGAGTGTTTTGCACAATCCTAGTATTGCGCAGCAGAATATTTTGCGCAATGCTAGGATTGCACAGCAGAGTGTTTTGCGCAATCCTAGGATTGTGCAGCAGAATATTTTGCACAATCCTAGGATTGCGCAGCAGAGTGTTTTGCGCAATCCTAGGATTGTGCAGCAGAATATTTGCGCAATGCTAGGATTGCGCAGCAGAGTATTTTGCACAATCCTAAGATTGCGCAGCAGAATATTTTGCACAATCCTAGGATTGCGCAGCAGAGTGTTTTGCGCAATCCTAGGACTGTACAGCAGAAAATTTTGCTCAATCCTAGGATTGCGCAGCAGAGTGTTTTGCGCAATCCTAGGATTGTGCAGCAGAATATTTGCGCAATCCTAGGATTGCACAGCAGAGTGTTTTGTACAATCCTAGGATTGCCTAGCAGAATATTTTGCACAATCCTAGGATTGCGCAGCAGAGTGTTTTGCACAATCCTAGGATTGCGCAGCAGAATATTTTGCGCAATCCTAGGATTGTGCAGCAGAATATTTTGCGCAATGCTAGGATTGGGCAGCAGAGTGTTTTGCGCAATGCTAGGATTGTGCAGCAGAGTGTTTTGCGCAATGCTAGTATTGTGCAGCAGAATATTCTGCGCAATGCTAGGATTGCGCAGCAGAGTGTTTTGCGCAATGCTAGGATTGCGCAGCAGAGTGTTTTGCGCAATGCTAGGATTGGGCAGCAGAGTGTTTTGCGCAATGCTAGATTGTGCAGCAGAATCCTGCGCAATGCTAGGATTGCGCAGCAGAGTGTTTTGCGCAATGCTAGGATTGCGCAGCAGAGTGTTTTGCTGCAATGCTAGGATTGGGCAGCAGAGTGTTTTGCGCAATGCTAGGATTGCACAGCAGAATAATTTGCGCAATGCTAGGATTGCACAGCAGAGTGTCTTGCCCAATCCTATGATTGCGCAGCAGAGTGTTTTGCGCAATCGTAGGATTGTGGAGCCGAATATTTTGCGCAATCCTACAGTAGAATATTTTGCGCAACATTGGCGTGCCAACGGCTTCTGCATGGCCGGCATGCATGCATTGAAAAACATAATAGTTGTTTTGACAGCTTGGTGGTTTACTCTAGTTCCAGGTGTTTGAGTCAGCCTCACATGGAATGTAAAACTCTATGTAAGAAACAGATTATGCCCAGCCACTATGAAATGGATCAAATTGCCCGATTTATTGCTAATACATTGTGGAATGTCAAATTGATTAAGCAAATTGCACAATTTTTTGAGGCCTGGTTTCTACACATACATTGACAAACATCTGGTACTAGAGTAACCACTAAATAGCAGCCTCTTCTCATGTGCCCTTGTACTAGCAGCTGCATACTAGCAGCTGTGATGCATAGTACCCACAGTGATAATTTATGTATGAAATGTGCTTACATCATATCATGACATCATCACGGCTGACCTGCTGATGTATTTGTAGAGAAAGTGCAGGAGGTACTTCTGTCGGAGAATCCCGGACTCAAAATCTTCGGAGTGGGCGATATCGCTCAGTGTGAATTGAACGCACCGTAGAAAGCGTTCCAGAGGTAGTACCTGCATGCGGTATCAGAGTACCAGGTATTGGAATGTGACCCTATGTACGTAGTGCTATATTATATTAATGGAATGAAGGTATGCAACACCTGAACTTGATGCAGCATGTCAGTAAAGGAGTCCTTCTTTTTAGCCAGTCTTTTGGACGCCTGCACCTTCGACTCCAGGTTCTGCAGCGGAAAAGACACACAAAGAAAGGTTAAGAGTCTCTCTCATTCCTGGCACTGGCATGAGGGAGAGGGCCTGGAAATGAGTATATCTCACTCTTTGCAAGGCATCAGAATGCTGAAACACTGAAGTGGATTGTACCAACGTGAATAATAACTACGTCCACGGGGTATGTGGGTATGTGCTGATAGTAACCAACTTTCAAACTTTGCCAGCATTTCGGCCTTTCTACTAGCCTCATTCTCAGGCTCTGGTGGGGATGGTTGGGCTTTGCTATCAGTACTAAAGATGCTCAGATATACAATGTACATGTATGACATCATCCTCAACTAGTACATGTACAAGCCTTTTAAAGGAACCTCTTTATTTTCACTGCCATATAAATACTTGCCAGGAGAGACTGGAGGTAGTCTAGTGGAGCTCAGTCAGTGGAAGGACTCACCCACTCCAGCCACACTTGTGACACAGAGGAGAAGAAGGCACAGGACTCTCTCTCTGCCAGAGGACAGAGCAGCTGGGAGATTAGCAGCTGGACATCCTGGGAAAGAGGGGAGAATGCTTACATCACCACCACCCTCCCTGGCTTTCTCTCTGCTAAGGTTATCACGTACCTCAAACTCCATTCTTTTTCTTCTCTCTGCACCAACATCTTCTTGTAGCCCAAACTGACCACCAGCTGTTGACGGTTGACCACCATGGCCAAACCTACTGCCACTCCCACCACCAGCAGCAGTAGAGACCCTGCTACTAAAATACTTCCATACATCAGTGATAGCATTGTACACGGCTGGAAGCAACATGAGGATGTACTGCCCGACTCGGCTATCAATGCCAACTTGTGCCACCTTTCCTCCTCCCTCACTGGGCGAGCTCCTCTGGCTCGTAGTGAAGACCCCAAACAGCCAGGCCATAGTAGAAGGCTGTTTGGAGGTCGGTGAGAGTATATCACTCGGGTCTTCGGCCTCTGTGTATGTGGTTCCATTCCAGAACATGTTGAGGCTGCGATGGTTAAGTTGCCCCTGAGTGGTACCGGAATTGGAATCAGTCGGACGCTCTCCAAAGAGGCACCAGAGGGTAATAATTACAAGAGATTCGAGGTAAGAAATGATGTAATCGCTACTGAGCAATTGGGAATCTCGCTGATACTTCCGAGAGCTTTTATGACCTTCTCTTTCTTTCTCTGACAGAAAGGCTCTCTCCAGATTCCTGCAGATCTGCTTCAAGACCTTTGGCGCCAGTTCGTCCAAGTGGGTCCGTAGGTTTGGAAGAGAGGCAGCAAACATGCAGAGCAAGTGTCTGTGCATGTGCACAAGTGAAGAATCTGCCAGGATATTGAGCAAGAGTACTTGGAACAATGGCTGAGCAGCGGTGGGCAGGCTGGCTAGGATCGGCGGCAGTCGTGATATCGAAATGTCCGGGTTCTTCAAGTTGGGGGTCAGCAGAGTGGCAGAGGCCGGGGTGGCAGGATTACACTGCGCATCGAGAGTGATCAAGTTCTGTACACACCTCAGAAGGTGGACAAAGAGAGTCTCCAGAGAAGTCTTGTCTTCATCGGTAGAGCTATCGTCTACAGGGCTGCTTTTATTTCCCTTTATATTGAGCTCCTTGCTGTCTTCCATTACAGGACTCTTGCTCGAGTCCTCTCTGAGCTCCAGCTCTGCGCTAGTATCTCTCAGATTCTGCACGACCCGGGCCAGTACTAGCAAAGTTACTTTCTGAGTGTCACAGAGAGTGACTAGAGCTGAGACATAGCTAGGGTTCTGCAACATGCTAGTGTTCGCAGGCCCTGTACTCTCGTGCTGTGAGAGAATCAACACTAATTCTCGCAGAAGAACACTGATGAGTTCTGTAGCAGCTGTTCTCACTCTCTGGTTGTTGAGTTGGTCAGGGAGAGATGCCTCGAGTGATTCCTGATACTCTGATCTCAGAAAGTCAACACAGCTGGCTAGCAGAAGTTCTAGCAGGCTTTTTGGTGCTGGGGAAGGCGTTGCTGGAGTTTGGGTTTCAGAATGGGGTGCTGGGTTGGAAATGGAATTTGAACTTGGCAGTGGTACGGAATGGAATTTGGTTGCTATGAGACAGCTTTGGCCACTACTATTGGGACCTGTGTATGTACTCACATCGACAACTGCACTTCCCAAGCAACCGACAATATTACCTGGATCCGCCGCTATCACAGAACAGATGAGAGACAGGGCATACAGAACCCGGCTCGCATCGAACACCTGTGAATACTGTAGAGAAATGCTCTCAAACTCGTCTTTTTCACTCTTCTTCTCTTCGAGATCATGGTACTCCCCGGCATAGTAGTACTTCCCATATGAAGAGAGAGCCTTGTCAGTCTGCTTCGAGGGAGTTCTGGCCCTCCCAAGCTCCGCTTCTACCAAGATTCTCAAGAGAGGATGAAGTACCCTCCCTAATTCCGCTCTCTCGGTGGCAAACTTCAGCCACGACCGAACGAAGCACTTCACAGCCGTGCTTTGGCTGCGCAGACCCTCCAGCATCCTCAGGAGTGCCCTTAAAGGGGATAAGACAAAGGAAGGCTTAATGGCGAGTTGCTATTCTCTTAACTTAGCGGTAGAACCAGTCCCAGGTGGGAAACTTGTAATACCTGTTGAAAGGCCTCGTGATGGTGTGGTGGCATATAGCAGGTGTATACTGCCATAGAGTGGCATATTTACGATAGGCAGACAGTCCCTGTAAGATGGTGATGTAACGATTATCAGTGATATACATGAAAAGGATCTTATGTTTATTATGTAATGATGAGGTAATGGTCTCTCATCGATGACATAATGATTTAATACCTGCACTGCGAAGTCCTCCAGCAGTATTCTCTCACACACAGTGGCAGGTGCCATGAGAGAGTGCAGCCAGGTGATCAGAGTGGCTGCCTCAATATGCAGGTGGGGATGGGTGGGTGAGAGACACACCCACAGCTGGGAGCTGACAGACTAGAGAACAAACAAGAGTGTAATTATCGTAGCTCTTCCTGCAAGGGACAATTCTCCACTTGGCTTACTGTATTGTCTCCTTGCTTGGCAGGGAGTTTAAAGGAGGGCCTTTAGTGGAAAATGGACCACTACCTCAGAGCTAAGACATCCCAGACTTCTACTAGCACTGTCTTAGCTAACTATCTTCCTTGAAAGGGCATATAAAGAAGAGGACCTTTGGTGGAAAATAGTGCACCACCTCAGAGTTAACTACTGACCTGTACAAAAGTAGTCTTTGTTGCAATGTAACTAATATCTTCGTCTGTCAGAAGGGAGAGCAGAGAAGCGGTGGTAGCCGACCTCTCTCCCAGCCTGGGCAGTAGCTGTTGCTCTGTGGAAGGAGCCTCGTGGTATAGTTCTAGGAGTCTCAGCACCGTCTCCATGGCAACGAAGGTCACATGAATGTCCCGACATCCAACACACGCTGACATCAGTACAGTAAGCCAGCTGGGCGAATCAACAGTCTCTGCAAGACAACAATACCAGCTAACAGATTTTAATTTTGATAGCAAGTCTGATACCATGTATACGTATGAAAAGGCAAGATCATAAATTCTGGCCCTACTTTGTCAAGAATTTGATACTAGTTACGTAAGTCTGCCTAGCTATGTGGTTAAATTTCTGGGGGGGGAAAAAGGTCGGAGAAGTTCACACAGCCCAATAGAAACCCAACAATATAGTTTGAAGTTGACCTCATTTCCAGTCCTTCCTGCCCCAGGTTTTATCTCTGCACCATGGAGGTAAGGACTGGGAACAAAAGTCTGAAGTCATAATTCTACGCCTGGTTCCATACCTCTGGAGCCCGGGCCTCCTCCTCCTAGTTGAGAGATCTGGAGCAAGAGTTGACAGGCAGTTGTGAAACTGGTTTGCAGTTCCTGGGGCAGTGTCTTCTCTGGGATGGGAATGAGATTCCTGGATGTGGTATCGGGACCTCCTACAGCGTGCTTCGGTAGAAATAACTCCACTTTGCCTTCCGATTTTGAGTTGTAGATCCGACTACCAACAAACGTAGCAAAGAACTCCAGATACTGCGCAATACTCTGTTGCTTCATTTCTCCCAGTGGATCACAAAGAAATGCAGGGATGCTATCTTCTCTCTCGTGATGGAAAGATTCGTGACCGTCTTGAGGAGTTCTTGCTATCTCCGTTACGCTGCTAAAAAGCTGGCCTCCCACTGCTCGGGGTAAGGGAGTGGAGGGGGTGTGAGGGGTGTTGGCATGTGAGCTCATTTGAGACGTGGGAGAGCTCAAGAGCTCGTGGGTAACGAATAGGGTCAACTCGAGACAGGGAAGGATCCCGCTGAGGGGCAAGTGGACTCCTCCGGTGGCTAGCTCTTGGAGGAAGCTTTGCAGCAACTTTGGGAGATAGAACTGGTGTACGTTCTCCATTGAGTCCTATAAGACAGAGTAGTGTCGAATGTCAACAGTGTCACAGTAGTGTTAAGTGAGTGTCACAATAGTGTCATAGTAGTATCCTATAAGTAACACAAAGTGTCACATGAGTGATTATCATAGTGTCACGGTAATATCACAATAGTGTTATAGTAGTGTACCCTGTGTGTAGCATATCATAAACTGACCAGTGGCAGAGAGAGCAGCAGAAAGTGAACAAGGCCCACGGCACTAGGAACAGAAAGAGAGGGCGGGGAATCGTTTCCTCTCGTCTGAGATGAGTGGCTGGTACTTGAATGTTCCGAATCTGGAGTCACCGTAACAGAGCGTTCAGCTTCCAAACTCTTCTGTAAAGCGCCCTCCAGCTCTGGGTCACCTTCCATCACATCTTCAGCTGAAGCCATGCTTTGGTCTTCAGACACGGCTGAAGCTGGCAGCGAATGACAGGACTTCTCCCTCAGGGCGTGGACGAGCAGCTCACCCATCCAATCCCAGAGAACCTCTCCCGTTAGTACGTTGAAGAAGAGAGTAGCTGCCTGAGAAGTGAGAGCAAGTCGAGTTATGTCACTACTACTACCCCACCCCACCCCACCCCACCCTCACCCTATCCCCCTTCCCTCCCTCCCTCCCTCCCTCCCCTCCCCTCCCCTCCCCTCCCCTCCCTCCCTCCCCTCCCCTCCCTCCCCTCCCCTCCCCTCCCCTCCCCTCCCCTCCCCTCCCCTCCCCTCCCCTCCCCTCCCCTCCCCTCCCCTCCCCTCCCCTTACCTGGAGGACCTCTGCTTTCAGGGAGCCCTTCTTTCCCAGTTTGCGAGGAAAGTCATCTTTCACCAGAGCACGCTTCGGTTTCGAGTTACCAGTCTCCCTACCCTGGGGCCCTCCCAGAGCCTCCACTTGCTGCTTCAAGCAGCTGACAATGTCCACAAGTACATCCTGAAGTATGGCGTCACCAATCTCTGGTTTGTCCATTAGAGCCCTCAGCAGCCTGTAGGGGAGGACGCACTCCGCCCTGACGGAGCTTTTTGCCGCAGCTGTCGCTTGAGATACCAGTCTCTTGATGGCGGCTATAAGAGGAGCTCGGGAAAATGACTTAAAGTAGTCGTAACTGAAGTTAGAGTTGGACTCATCGGTGGATTTCGCTTGTGGTAGACGAGTTGCTAGGTAGCTCTTATCGACTTGTGATCCTAGCAGCCAGGCATAGAGTCGGCGATTCAGGGAGGCGTCTCGTTTGAGCAATGTCTCGAGAGCAGCTGAGAGAATGAGGGTGACATCAGAGGGCAGGAGGAAGGGTTGGTGGAGGGGGAAAAGGATGGAAATGATGTCAAGGGCGGCTCTGGCCACGAGAACGTTGCCGTCAAGGAGGGCTGCACATAAAGCCGAGACCTGGGGGAGGGGTAGGAGGTGGGGGAGGGGTAGGAGGCGGGGGGAGGGGTAGGAGGCGGGGGAGGGGTAGGAGGTGGGGAGGGGTAGGTGGTGGACAAGAGAATAGAGAATTCATGAAAATAAATGTATTACCGTTATGATGTAATGGGGGTAAAGTACTGCATTGGAAGCACAAGAAATTACAAGCCAATAAGAATTTTAGTGCTGCCGCTGAAGATGTATGACTGCTTAGGATAATGTAAATCTAAAGATAGCACATTTAGTCAACTACGGGCTGTGTACTTTCAGTGGTAGCCATTCATTGAAGTACTTACACACATTCACTTGAATACAAGCATAAAAAAAGCAATATATGACCATATAGCTCAATTATACACATGCACCAAGCCACAATCCTCACTAACACACACACACCCACACTCACACACTTCCCAAAACTCCTCCTACTCACCACAAAGGGAAGATTGTCCCCCAAGCAATGTGGTTGGTCCTCTGCCGTTAGCTTCTTGCTGAGCTTGGAGAGGATGTAGGTACAAGCAGGAAGACGAGCGGAGGGGGAGTGGAGGACACACTGCCACAGGGCACCAAAGAACGCCGACTGCTCCGTTGCCTCACAGAGAGCATCCAAGAGATTGATTATTCTGTCAATGTGAAGAGTGAAAGAGAACTCCTAGTAGTGCTCAATAGACCCTTTACCATAATGATGTAATGTAGGGTAAAAGTGAGCACTAAATGGAGAAAATACATGAGAACATGTGCTTTGATGTGGTTTTCTTTTATGAAAACATAAGAACACGCTTGTTTGCTTGTAATTACTTGTGCCTCTCAACACCATAACAGTAAAAGGTCGTCCATTGCCTCGTTTCAAATTTCCAGGCCTCCACCCAGCTTTTGTCGCTTGCAGTTCACTCACTTGAATTATGTAACACACATGGAGCGGGGAGGCCTGCTTTACACTCATACTTATACTCATACTCATACTTACAATATCATGTGCTGTAGGATTAAAGACAACTGTAGTAGGTTTACCTGTCAGTGTGCTCTGATTCATCCTCCAGTCCAGGCATAAGTCCCAGTACCATTCCATGCAGGCATGGAATCAAGTTCACTCCCAATGGCAGGTAGTACTTTTCATACACATCCAGCAGACAGGGACGCACCGACATGGAGGCGTGGCCCAGGAGGGGAAACAGTCCGCTGCTGTAGACCAGCAGATCCGACGCCAATCCTTTTGTTCCAATACGCTCGAAAATGGCCCTATAGACATCAAGCACTTTTATATGGACGCCCCCAGGCAAGTTTGGGTGGAGACACTGGGTGAGTCTCTTGCAGACCGTCAACTGGTGAGGTACGGCCGGATATTGCCTGTAGGCTAGCAGCACCTGAGGGGCAGAAGCTCACTGCGTGAGTTAGTCCATCAAGCTTTGAAATCTGCACTTGCCAACAAATAGACTTGCCAAGCGCTAGGCGTCTAGTGGAGACAGTACTCCTTCACTGAAGTTGCTATTCTGTTTAGTCTCATTCCCAGACTACATGGAATGAGACTAAAACATTTGAGCATGTCCTTTTGGCAATTTACTCACCTTATTCAGCCTGGCCAGAGAAGAAATCAGGTCGGGCCACTCGGAAGAAACCTCGAAACTCTTCAGGGCCCTCTCCACCGCCGCCGAGAACTGCTTGTACTTCGATTGGGATCTAAAATTACCCTCTCCATCGCTGTGGTTGTCCGCCATCAAGGCTTAGACTAGCAGGATGATGATGTAGCCATTACACAGTGATCCGTACAGACTTTGATGCGCAATATTTAGAGTGACCCCGCCCCTCAAATAATCAGCCCCACCCACTCACCCACGTGGAGCGTTTCCATTATGTTTGAAGAAGACGACAGCTGGTATTCACCCGGAGAGAACGGGCTACATCATGCTTTGTTCGGAAGTTCTACAGCATCCACTAAACACAGAACATCTAAAAAGAAGCAGAGGACTCATAAGCATGTCGAAACCACGGAAGACCGCTGCATGGATATCTCGGAGGGAGGGCACACTCAATCCAAAGATGCCGGCAAAAAGAGGAGGAGACTCGGCCAAGGAGAGCTGACGGTAGCATCTAGGAAGAGTGAAGGAGGTATCGGTGATTGTGTGATCCCAAAGGCCAAGCGAAGGAAGAAACGAGCTGAATCCCAACAGGAGAGCAGCTGCAAAAGTCAGATGAAGAAGAAGAGGAGAAAAGAAGAGAACACTGAGGAAATGCATTACAAAATGTCTTCTGAAGGACCCTCCAAATCTCCTCACTCTGTGCAAGTCTCTATGGCAACCGCTACGAATCATGATTCCCCTGGTTCCAAACTGCATTCGAAAATGGCAAGTAAAATGGAGGGGGCGAGATTCAGGTGGCTTAACGAACAACTGTACACCACGACTGGAACCAAAGCGAGAGAGATGTTTGAAGGAGATCCCAAACTGTTCGAAGTTTACCACAAAGGCTTCATGATCCAAGTTTCGAAGTGGCCAATGAACCCCCTGGATCTAGTCATCGAAGAAGTCAAGTCTCTTCCAAAAGAGACGGTCATAGCCGACTTCGGATGTGGTGAAGCGAGGCTGGCCCAGAGTGTACCCCATACTGTTCATTCATTTGACTTGTTGGCTTCCAACAGTCACGTGACTGCCTGTGATATGGCCCACACGCCTCTAGAAAAAAGCTCTGTTGATGTGTGCATATTCTGCCTCTCTCTGATGGGAACAAACATCGCAGACTTTATCAAGGAGGCGAGGAGGGTGCTAAAGGTGGCAGGGCAGTTGAGAATATGTGACATTGCCAGTAGATTTATTTCGGTGGATGATTTTGTCAGAGACGTGGAGGTGTTTGGGTTTGAGCGAGTTTGCCAGGAAGCGATCGGTAAGATGTTTGTCAGTCTCAAGTTCAAGCGCATCAAGCAAAAGAAACTGCCAACTAAATTGCCTGACATTCAACTGAGACCTTGTACTTACAAAAAGCGGTAGTAAAATTTTTCTGTCTCCACACCCTCACGCAAGCGGTGACCGTCTCTTCTTTGCAGTTTATTTGTACTGTTTGCTTTAATGGTACTCTCCCTGATCGACAACATAATGGACGGTCTACCTTGGTTCCTCCTGCTCACAGAACAAGGGGAGGAGAAAGACGATGTAATGAGAATCCTGCCATTGCAGTAGATCCTTTTCTGCTATGCTGTAATGGGGCACTAAATGGAACAATGCTGTGCATGTGTTTTACATGTAACTTTACATGAAATTTCGAAAGCACAAAAAACGTTACCCCCCCCCCCCCATTACATCATAGCTGGTGAGTGGAGCACTGTAATGTATTATGTCTCAAGCCTCATGCCTGCAGTTTTTGTACTGTTCAACGTCACTTTTAATTAATGCCCAGGCTTCTTTGCCTTGCCTGAATATGGGAAACTTTGTGGTCACACTCTCGAACTCCAAACAACTCTATACATATACATAATCAAAAGAGCAAAGCTAGCCTTATTCCCAGGTTCTACTGCCCAATTTTTGTTGCGTGCACACACACACTGCGATGAATAAACTGGGGAATGGAGTCTTGGAACAAGGCTAAACACAGCCACTTTCCACAAATCACTGTACACAAGTATACCAGTGGCTGTCCAGTACTACAGTCATACTTAGAACAGCATCCTAAAGCTGAATAACAGGCTATATGAGTGTTGCTATGGCCGGTCTCTAAGCAGCAGGGAGCTGTCCTAATGATCCTCATAGCCCTCCGGCAGTGCATTGCTATGGGAGTTGTGGATGAGGGAGTGGTTGCCATCGCCCCATGGGAACGGTTTGTTCCGGATTCTCAAGTGAGAGTAGCCAACGAAGGGAGGTCTTCCGTGCTCGGCAACGTGATGAGCATGCTCTTTCTCCTTCTGCACTGAGTGCCAGGCAGTGAACGTTACAGCTGGAAGTGCAATGAACAAGGAGATCCTCTTCCTATTAAAAACAGAAAATAACTCTGTATTCAAATGTGATCACATTGGACCCTAGCAACTGTTGCTAGAGGCAGATGAACTTGACCTGAGTCAGTTCAAGGCCTCTATAGGGTCCCCGCAACGAAAATGGATACTGTAAAGCAATCACAGTACTGGGGGTGGCTTCAAGACTACACATAAGTGTGCCTTCATAATTGCAGTCATGGTTCTAGGTGATGCCATGCACACTCAAAATAGCAATAAGACTCATTTTTCCGGGAAATTTTAAACTGGCAGCCTTAAACACAACATGCTATATAGTTGTAGCCCATGAACCCGTTTGGCAAATAAGAGAGCTGGAAGAGAGCTAGATATATTGATAGCACCGTAGTAGCAAATTATGGCTGTACGTACCACGTAATTAGAGTTTTCAAGGCGTGCTCCTCTTCTGCTCGCAACTCGTCTACAAAAGTAGCGTAGTATCTCCTCGAGAGGCTGTTGCAGCGCCTCAAACTCAGCCGTAGAAGAGACGCCATTTCTTTCTGGATCCAAGTTCAAAGGTTCGTCCGTATTACCGCAAAATTAGAACGCGCAAATTGCTTAGTGGGTGGAGCCATAGATTACATAATCTATGGTGGAGCCAATACCTGGTTATCTACATCTGTAGATGATATGAAACATTGTGAGAGTAATTTCAAACATTATAAAAAGAAATTTGATGATAATACCTGGTTTCTTACAAATTTGAAATGCTATTGCTCTGTCACTGGGACATGGCTATGAGACTCAATCGCATCCTGCGCGGCTTTGTTCTGTTTCGCCCAAAGTTCTGCATAGAGAGAGCTTGGTCGTGAGATAAGCTGAGCGTGGGTCCCCCTCTCCGATACTCTGCCCTCTTCCAGTACCAGAATCTCGTCTGCGTCAACGATGGTAGACAGTCTGTGGGCTATAAACATCGACGTCCGGCCTCGTGTGACCTTCTGCATAGCGCTTAGAATGTTCTAAAGTGAATAAGGGAGAGAGATGATAGCTGCTAACATATCATGTGCAAGGAGACAGTAACAAAATGGTTTCAAATCAACCACAAAGAGCCTAAGGGGTAGGAACTAGGGGGGGGGGGGGTGGGGGGACACACACCTATAATTCCTTTACACATGCATGGGTCATCAGTTTCTCGATCACCCAGCTTTGCTCCCAAGTGCTCAGAAAAATCGATAACGAGCGAAAATTAAATTTTACCACATGGCCTGGGAATGGGGCTATTTCTCACACAATTATAAAATTTCTGTCTAGCAATATATTCACAGAGAACAGTCATCCTGCATTGTAGACTATTTCCCAGGCTTTAGCGCCTAGATTTTACCGTCCCAGCTGTGGAGAGTGAGGAGGAGGGAGGGGAGGTTGACACAGTGTGTACGTGCAACTGTAAATACCTGCTCAGTAATAGAATCTAGTGAAGATGTAGCTTCGTCGTAGACCAGGATGGGTGCTCCCTTTAACACTGCCCTTGCGATGGCAACACGCTGCTTCTCTCCCCCTGCAGAAATACAGTATACGAGACTCATCTGGTCCTATTCTCATTATCTCATATTCTATTCCCATACCGGACAGTTTCAGCCCCCTCTCCCCAACCTGAGTCTCATACTTCTCCGGCATGGCCTCAATGGAGTCGCGTAGGTCGGCCATCTCTATCGCTCCCATGATCTGCTCCCGGGGAGCACTCAGTCTCCCGTACGCAACATTGTGGTAGATGGTGTCGTGGAAGAGGACAGAGTCCTGGGGAACCACTCCAACGGATCGCCTCAGGCTGTCCAGGGAGACGTCCTGAATGTCTTGCCCGCCTACTAGGATCCGTCCGTCCGAAGGATCGTAGAAGCGGTAGAGTAAGCGAACTACTGTGGACTTCCTGCAGAAGAGAGAGAGAGAAAGGGAGACCATCAGAAGAAGCTACGGGGAACACCTTCCAACCGTGGATAAAATTGTGCCACTGTCCTTTGACCTAGAGTTGGGGCCAAATAGAGAGTAAGCTTCCTCATGTGTTATAATAATCTATAAGCAAAAGCAGTAGCAGCTTTCCAGAGCAACTCAATAACTCCGATCTCACAAAAACCTCTCCTGGATCCATTCCCCTTCTGGCCTCGTTCCCAGGCCCCACCCCCAACGATACGAGGCTACTCCCCTTCTTTCCCACCCCACAACCAACTCACCCCGACCCACTTCCCCCCACGATCGCCACCTTCTTTCCCGCTGGCACTCTGAAGGAAAGGCCACTCAGAATCTTTCGCTCTGGGGTGTAGCTAAAGTTGACGTCTTCGAACGTCACTGTTGCATCCCCCGGTGCAAGGTGGAGTGCAGGGGCACCAGGTTTATCCTGTGAATAAGAGAAATACATATATATAGGTTACACTTCTAGTTTCAAGGGTAAATTTTGAGGTGGGTACTTTGTGGCCATTTTAGATCCTAACCTTTATACTAGAATTAAGGTCCAGGAGGTTGAACATGGACTGCATGTCGATCAAGGCCTGTCTGATGTCGCGGTAGACAGAGCCGAGGAAGTTTAGAGGCAGCGATAGCTGGAAGAGTAGCCCGTTCACCATTACCAGGTCACCAACAGTCATTGTCTCTGAGAGCACATAAAATTTAATACAGACTGCTATATAATTGCTGTGGTAAACACAGATTGTTTATCAATCAACCCCTTCTTGTTTATCTAAATTCACAGAAGCAGGCCATTATTCATTTTTGCTTGCATTCCTCTTTATAATTATAAGCTCTTTAAGATTTGGGAAAAAGAAAAAGTGGTTGGAGAAAGGAAAAAAAAAAGAAAAAGAGAAGAAAAAAAACATCCCCGGTGGGACTCGAACCCACAACCTTTGAATTAGAAGTCCAATGCGCTAATCCATTGCGCCACGGGGATTCTCTGAAATGGGCTACCCAAAACAGCATATAAGTTCCAATACCTTGTATTCACTACCACTTCCTGGATATTCATTCACCTGCAACAATGCCCTGGCTCGCCATTACCATCACAGCAGTCAGAGCAACGCTAAAGATTGCACTCTGACCAAAGCTCAAGAGAGAGAGACTTGTGGTGGTCTTCAGGGCACCTTTCTCATAAGAGGCCAGGAATTTGTCATACTGCTGCGCCTCATATTCCTCATTGTTGAAGTACTGTAGAAGAATGTGCATGCAGTCTCAATACCAGTCTATACCCTAGCCTTGATTCCCAGACCTTTTGCTATATTTTTTTGCGAGCAAAAAAAAAAAGAAAAGAAGCTGGGTGGAGGCCTGGAAATGAGGCCGAGTCTCTTTGTCACTTGTTCGATATACAGAATCATGCATACAATACCTTGACAGTCTCAAAGTTGATGAGGGAGTCGATGGCTTTAGATCCCGCCTCATTGTCTGCTTTATTCATCTGTACCCTGAACTTAGTCCTGAGGGATTAGAATTCACCGAAACCCACTGATAAACCCACATATAGCTATATATGTAAATGTGCTCCTTCGAAACTAGTCTGTTCCTGACCTCCATTGCGTCACTGCCAGGGTGTACATCGCGTAGACACCGACCGTACCCATTGTCACCACGCCAAATGAGGGACCAAACTTGTAGGCCTAAAAAGGGTAGAGTCATTTGCCTCCCCATCTGTCGAAATCTACTCATAATGTAAAGCCTTCATTGGTCAACAGAGAACTAACATATTTGATGTCTCCATTAGCAATAATGACCAACAACAGCATTATGCAAATCAAAACAACTCACCAGTATGCCCGATACGAGTCCCACTTCAAAGATGGTCGGAAACACATTGAATACAACTGCAGAGAGCACAAAATTTATACCCCTGCGGAGTGAAGCAACAATCACTGCCGGTTTGTCTGACTCCAACAAGGCACACACACACACACACTCACCTGGTCCCTCGGTCCACGGCCCTGGACATGGCTCCGGTCTGTCTGGAGAGGTGGAAATTGAGGTCTAAGGAGTGCAGGTGGAGGAATGTACTCTTGGCCACCCGACGGATGGAGCTCTGGGCCACCTTGGCAAAGACAGCATTACGGAGCTCGTTGAAGAGGGAAGCCCCCAGCCTAGCAGCTCCATCTGGAGGGAAGAGATACATACTACTAGCTTCGTCCCTAGGCTCTCCCCTAGAAAAACTAACGTATTTAATTATGTGTGGGCTGGGACCAATCAAAAGACAGCTGCATTTCTCTACCTTTTACCCGAGGCTTTGCTTCAGTGCTCAGTCTATGGCACCAATAAGCCCTAAAGACTAACTACAAGAAGTGTATATTCGCTGCCTTTCTTCGGTGTCTGAAACCACAACTGCGCTCGCCTACACACAATTACATGTAAGTCCTTTCTAACTGAGAAAAGATACCAGCCCATTTTAGGCGAACCTGGGGATGAGGCTGATGTACTGGGTAGAAGCTTTAGTCTTGTTCCCTCTTAGCTCTCCACACTGCAAGCGAAGGCCTGGAAATGAGACTACGTAAGCCCATTCCCTGTGTATTACCTAACAACTACTCTTGTGCTCAACTACTCATTCCAATCCAGTACACTTGAAAACAGTTGGGGGGGGGGGGGGGGGGGGAGGGGCTGGGAATGACGCACCCAGTGCAACTTACATCCTAGTAAAAGGGCCGTTCCTATGGTGATGATGGTTCCTTCAGGTGTGGTCAAAGGGGGGAACTTGTTAAAGTAGTCCACAGCGTATTTGAAGAAGAACGGAACCTGGACATTGATCAGCTAGTAGGCGGAGCAAAAAGCAGGTGAGAGCAGGCGGGCTGCCAGGAAGGAAGATGGAGAGCCTACCTTCGCTCCCACTAGGAGCCCGATAGCAACCACCACCCGTGCTTTCAGCTTAGGATGGTCGCGGGGCCAGATGTGTCTCATCATCTCCCTCATGATCTTCCAGCCTGCCAGGTCCGTGGCGTCGCCCCCCGTTATGTAGGACGGCACTCCGTGCTGCACTCTGCGCCATAATCTAGGCCGGCACGCCCTCTGGGGATGCAGAAATACCGTGCACACATGTAACATAACACACAGTCATGCCTGTGCGTGTATATACTGTAACAGTCAGCAAAACCTGCAAGACTGATCATGAAAATAAACGCAACTGCACATATACCCTTTTATGTTCACCTGTAGTTTTGCATGACGGGGAAACCTTGCCACTACAAGTGAACTCCAGCCGCCTGTATTCCAGCCTACTCCTGCCCTCACACCAGCTGCACTGTGAAATCTGCAGATTCTCTGAGGCTGGGAAGGCATTAATAAGAATAATTCAACCCTCAGGAATTATTCAAGCTTACAGTTATAATTCTGAGTGCAGCAGCAGATGAAACGTACCCTTATAATCCATGGTGCTACGTCACTTAGAACAGACAGTCTCGAGGAGAACTGGAAACGGGTCACTAAGCCACTCTCTAACTTCAGCAACGTAGCCATGGTCAGATGATAGTCACGTTTATCGCCATAGCTATCGCGTGATTTTCAGATGACTCTCATCCCACAACTACCGGTCACATGGAGCAAAAAAGTGACCTCAGACTACTATACTCACTGATACTGTGCTGATTTTTACTATGCGACAGAGGTTACTGAATATTGCATAACCCATCTGGGAGAAAAGAGAGATGGGTGCCATGGAGGCATTCTGGATATTCTCCCTAAGAACTATCCACTGCATAGTTTGGTTGAGACAGTCCCTGGCCGTTACGGCAGCGTGGGTCTGGACTGGTCTCCTTCACGCCATGAAGCACAAGGGAACAAAACTGGAGTGTATCCAAAGAGACTCAAAGCAGCTGAAAAAGATTCCACTGCATTTGGCGTTGGTTGTGCAGGAGGACGACTTGTCTCATTCGGATTTGGCTAATCTGGTGGTTTGGGCTTTTTCAGCTGGTGTTCATAATGTTTCGTTATACGACCCGAATGGTAAATGTGTAGTCTCGTTCCCATACTGCACAGCACAGCCTCCTTCCTAGACTGTAGTTCTCACAAGCCAGACCACATTCCATGCAGGAGTGGAGTCTCGCGGGCCGGACTGTGGGCCGGACTGTGAAAAGAGGAAGAACAGTCTGGTGACTCATCTGTAACCACTGCAGGAAATATGCAGCTGCAATCTGATTGGATAACTGTCATATGGCCTTTGAAATTGAAATGGACTTTCTCTTTTGACTTTTTGAATAACTGTATTTCTTGCTGTTATCGAAAGCTAACGAGTCATCAGACGTACTGTTTTTCCACTTTTCATAGTCTATAGCTAATACAGAACTGGCTGGCAGACTATACGACTACCGCTCCACAGCTTTTCGCACTAGGTATACTCTTTACAGGAGAGGGCAGTTAAATATTAGGTATCACCTGATTTAATTGTATTCATAGCTTGATTGGTGCTCTAATTTTGAATTTTTTTCTTGCAGGTGAGCTGAAGAATCGGTTGTTATCGCTGCACAACGCAATAGTGACCCAGCATCGGATTATGTTCCGTCCCTCCGTACCAGAAGTGATTGTATCAACCTGCCAAGATCTAGCTCACCATGGCAACAGTCAAGGTAAGCTAAAAAAAACGATCTATGCCCAGGCAGTATAATAGGACTGACTACCCCTAGCCATGGACTCCCTTTTCCTATGCCAGGCAATTTCTCATCTCACACTTATAATCCGAAACAAATTACTAGCTCTGACCTAAATTTAATCAATAATTATATTAAAGTTAGTGCCACTCTAATAAATAGTAGTGATGATTATGGGTCTTCTTAGCCAATAAACCTTTAATTACCATTATGATGTAAGGAGGGGGGGTGTAAATGAGCACTAAATGGAGAAACATAGGAATGATGTTTTCTTGTACCAAACATGCTTGTTTACACACACATTTTCTCAAAATTAATGCTTTTTTACCCCCCCCCCAATTCTGCATGGATCATAAGAGCCCATGGGCATTAACTAGAATTAAGTTAGGGCCCAATGTGCAGGACAGCAGATTTTGCTGTTTCGCTGAATGCCACAGCTCATCAGCTGCACTGGGGCAAGACCTTGGTCTCCATTCCATTCCAATCCTGTTTCTTTTCCATTCTGTTCCAGGTAGTTCGTACTTGGTACTGGTCCTATCCCCAGAGGATGGTCGACAAAATATGGTTGCCACAGCAACCGGTATATGCCAGTCTATTGTGCAGCGGCAACTCAGTGTGGAGAGTATCGACACCAGTTTAGTAGACAACAGAATCTTAGGTTTGTATGTGTGTCTGCATGTATGTGTGTGTGTGCGATGTGTGTGTATGATTATGTATGATATGCAAGTCATTGAAGAAACATTGTAACTCAAAAATCAAAAAGGTTTCAATTTCAGTCTGAACCTATAGCAACAGCATACATCATCAGTTGACCCAAACATCACTTATAGCTAGCCGCGTTCTAGCACGCATTTCAGATTCTCAAGGTCAGGCATCCATCAAGAACCAATTGTTAGTGTATTACAAAATAGCTTTGTTATGAATTTCTGATGGAATGTAATAAACATTATGTATGAGGAATGGACTCAAGTTTAAATCAAGTTACAGATCCTTCCATCTATAGAAGGCTGTATACAGCAGTACGATAACATAAGCCCCTCCTCCCCCCAGTGACCAGCAGACTACCGGATCCTGACCTAGCCATCGTGTGTGGCAGTACCAGTAGTACGCTAGGCTTCCCACCGTGGCTGATGAGACTCACCGAGATCTTGTAAGTTCCATCAGAGACTCTCGAGAGTCAATCTGGACTCAAGTAACTCACTTTAGCGTCTCTTCAGGTCTGTTTGGTTTCTGGTTGCACTTCCTAAGCATTTGATGGTGCCACAATTACCCCCCCTCATGTTGCCCCCCTCTCTTTGCCTTCCTCCCTCCAGAAGCCTGCCCAGCCACCATAAGGTGTCCTACCAGGCCTTCCACGAACTCCTCTGGAGGTACAGCAGGTGTCAGCAGAGACGTGGGAAGTGACAGCCTAACCACTCAGGAGAGAAATAGGACTTTAGGAGAGCAGAAGCTAGAAGTCAAAAATCACTTATCACTGTTATTTTTTGGGTAACAATAATCCACATTTCTCAACACTCGTTGGATGATTTACAGCACTAGCTGTAGTGTGAGCAATATAGTTATGCACTAAGAGACACACAGGTGGCGTTGATTCAACGGTATTAAGGAGGGGTTACATTACCTGCCCGAGTTCTGCCAGAGACACACTTACCCATTCACTGCTGCACATCCCTCATAGATCACCTAAAAGGACCAAAAAATGGAGAACCTGAATTGCAGACTGCGGTTTTGCGATCGGCCTATTTGGGCCTCATTTGTGTGGTGTAGCACCTGGAGCGGACCGGCAGCTACAGCTTTTGCTTAGCTCACATCACTAGCCTCGTCCCCAGGCCACACCCCTGGGGAAAATGCTAGCCTGTACTGCATGCAGTAGTAATGACATTTCCATGTTTTGTGAGGCAGTGATGGCCAAATTACAGTGTGCCATGCAGAAGTTCAAATACTGACGGTACATGTATGTACACTTTTACAAAATGATCTTGCACGTCAAGTATGGAATAGGACCCTGCAAGCCCTGACACCGGAATGGGAGTAACAGTGAAGGGTGTGTAACAATTCCTCTCAAAATACACGAACCGAACTATAGGTGAACAAAAGGCCTAGTGAATGATCACGTCTCGACAGTAATATTACAGTGGCTGTACAAAAGCAGCATCTATTGAAATAGTTCAAACTTGTAGGACTGGTTGAATGGGTATCTCGAAGTGGTTGTCGTTGGAGGCGAGGTACCCTTCGACCACTTACTATAATTGGAACGGTTCGGGTTCGGGGACCTGCTTTTGCTGCGACTCCGTCCCTTAGGCCTACCTCCCTTTGCCGGGGATGGAGAAGGGGATCGGGATCGATTCTGGTAGGACCGAGACCGCTTCCTACCGGCAGGAGACCGACTGCCAGCTCCTCTTTGAGAGCTTTTCGAGTGTGTGGACTTAGTAAACGGAGAATGGGACTGGGATACAGAGGTCTTTCTGCTGGGAGACCGCCCCCTCCCTTCCTTCGAGCTGGAGCTCTTCGATGATGATGATTTCTTCGAAGAAGAGGACGAAGCCCTCGGAGGAGGGCTCCTGGATTTTGAGCGATGCCTACCAGCGCTCTTCTGCTTGCTGCTGGAGCGGTGTGGCGACGGCGAGGGACTCTGTTTCTTGCTCTTGGAACTAGACTGCCGGGAAGAACCAGAAGGTGAACTGTGCTTGGAGGCCGAGTCTTTCTGCCTCTCCTTATCCTTGCTACTGCTGCCGGCGAGAGCCTTCCACTTGGAACCAGACCCCTCCTTCTCTCCCCTCTCGCGTCCCTTCTCTTCCGAAACTCTCCTCTGGGACTCACGTTTCGAAGAACCCTTCTCCTTCTCCTTATCTCTCTCTCCCCTGTCCTTGACAAACCTCACCTCCCTGTCGGGAACTGGCTTCCACGTTGTCCCTTCCTTCTCCGAAGTGCTCTGTCCTTTTTCCCGCCGCTTCTCCTTCAGAAGGACTTCCCGCGGTACGATAAAGGCACTGTTACTCTTCTCCTTGGCCTCTTCACCGCCACCACCATCCGTGGTGGTATCTTGGAAGGCGTTCATGATCGCCTGTACGTCTACCACAGTCTTGGATTTCTTAGATCTTGGTTTTCTCGTTTCGTCGTCGCTATCTCCTGACTCACTCTCCGAGGCATAAACGGTCAGACCTGCAACAGCAGCAACCATACGGCTTTGTTACAGGGTAGATATCAGGTGCACACACATGTATACATCACATTTACCCTAAGGCCATACCAATTAATTTTATGTTGCTCAGTCAAAAGATCTAAACTGTAGCTAGGAAACAGCGTTCCTCTTAACCATTATGCCTATGTGCCGTATTTCAGAAAGATATTTGAAACAGCTAGTATGATTTAGACCCTCTACTTAATTGCCACCCCAAAGAACTTGCACTCTCATTTTTTAGGGGAATGGGTGGAAGGTCTGTGCATGAGACTAGTGCGTGTACATGTAGGGTAGCAAAGTAAAAACACATAAAACAACAAATCCCACACACATACATGTACATACGTGTAAAAAAAAACACCACCTTACCCAAGATGTTGTCTGTGGATGGCAGTTTCTGCTGTGGCTTCATCTGAAAGGCAAACTTTGGCTCTAAAATGGATGAAGACAAGCGATAATGTGAGCTCATGGTACGAGACAATTCCTACACAGCAGCAACCGAACACGTTCATTCTATAGACAGCTACTACAAGTTTGCTAGCCAGTCATTTGGACAGAAAAGGCAGCGGCTACACTGCACCTTGACTGCTTGACTTACTCAAGGCTTCCTCGAGAGCTTCGCTAGCTACTGTCTGGATCTCCTGATTGGTGACCTCAAGGAGAATCTCCGTTAGCATCTTGCGGATGCTCATGATCTGGCCCCAGGTAGGTGTGGGGTGAGATGGTGGGGTGAAACGTGAGATTATCACGGAGGGGGAAGGAGGGAAGACAGTTTATGAATATTCTGGTAGCCATTAGTAATTCCTTATAGACACAGTCTCATTCCCAAAGTTAATTGTGTTTGATTCCAGACACAAGTAGCATGGGAAATGAAACATACTGCACCAGCGTACTGTGCTCCAAATTCAAGGTTATGAGTATAGTACTGAGTTGATGGTGGGCATTAATTGGCTACCATATTAAGCTGCTTGTCTTCTTCGTCTCCTGTGGTGTCGGCAAGCGGCCGCCTCTTGTGTCGCGAAGGGGAACGCTCCTCCTGGCAGGGAAGAACAAAGAACATTACACTAGATTCTGAAAACTGGGATTCTACTTCTTGGTCCACAGATTCTATTCTATGGCTTCATTTAGGGGGGGGGGGGGGGCATTCGCCTCCTTGAAAACTTTGTGCCCCCCCCCTTGGGGATTTCAACCCGAATACTGCTCACTACATGTATATGCACGCCCCCCCCCCCCCCCAAACCCCCTAAATGTCTGCCGACGTGCTTTTGCCCCCCTTTGGGGATTTTTCTAAATGAACCCCTGAATACTGAGATTGGATACTACAAAACACATCCCACCTTGCTTGGAGACTTGTAGCGGTAGGATCTCATCGCCCTCGACTTCCCTCCGCTCTCCTCCCGCCCCCTCTCCTCCTCTTCTTTGTCCAGCTCGTCTCTCCAGGTGGGACGGTTGCTGGACTCTCTCCGCGAGGGCTCCTTGGTCTCCTTCGCCTCTTTCTTCTGCCGGTCTCGCTCCATCTTCTCCAGAGCTTCTCGCAGCCACAGGGGCAGAGTCTTGCGCTTGGTTTCTCCTGAGAAGACAACATTCGCAAATAAGCACAGCCAAACACTACTTCACTATCTCAATACCTCAAACTTCCATAATTTCATTCCTAATCCTTGTTTGTAGAGTTTGTGTAACCTCCGTCTTATATTTTCTCCATTTAATGCCTACTTCCCCCGCCCCCCTCCATGGATAAAGGTCTATATCATGCATTCGCCTACTTAAAAAATGTACAAGGCGCTCCAGTAGCGTAGTGAGACATGCACGAGGGCCTGTGAATGAGGCTTAGTCACTAGCCAAAGCACAAAAAAACAAAAATAACTGCCACATCTCTGCATGCAGTACCTGTTTGCTCAGTGTATGCGGCAAAAATGGCTGCAGGGTCAAACCCGGGTGGGAAATAGGCCCCTGGCCCCCCAAAGGGGGGATATGGGAACATCCCAGGGGGTCCAGGTGGAAATCCCTCTCGGGGGAACCCTGGATACGGTGGATAGCCTGGGGGTGGGTAGTCTGGGGGATGATCATAGGGGTGGGGTCCTGAACCGGGGAGTGAATACAGTAACCATAATATTACATGTATAACAAAAGAATGGAGTATAGGAATGAGACTAAACAGTTGTCTGATTCCATTCCACATAAGATAGGGGGTGAGCTTATACTCAGGACTCGTACCTGGAGGGTATTCGTGCATCCTCATGGGAGGCGGCCGATCACGGTAGCCGGGGTCCCCGCCGCCACGTGAGGGCTGACCGTGATGGTAGTCCACCGTCTGGACGTTGGGTAGCCCTCCACCATGGCTGTAGTCTATCGTCTCCATCTGGCTGATGATCCCAGCCTTTGAGTCTTTGTCATCTTCCTCTGCTTGGCTTTTGTCAGCTGGATGAGGTTCGTAGTATCGCTCGTCTTCTCCTCTCGCTGCCGGAGGGGGTGGGCCCCTGTAATTAGAGGTGGCAGAAATCAGATATGCTTAAGACATTAATAGACCTTTATCTGTTATGATGTAATGGGGGGTAAAAGTGCTGGAAGCATACAAAATTACAAGGAAACAAGCATGTTCTTATGTTTTCACATTAGAAAACTACATCAAATCACGTTTTCTTGTATTATCTCCATTTAGTGCCTACTTTTACCCCCCCCCAATGGATAAAGGTCTATTGATCAAAGACTCACCTGTAATGTTCCGTAGGAGGATAGCCTCTTTCTGGTCGACCCTCACGTAACGGAGGCGGATGGTCGTCATAGTGAGGCGGTCGTCCATGGCCGTAGTCATGTGACTCAAATCTCTGCCCACTTGGTCTGTCGTGCTCGGGCGGATAAGAGTAGTCCTGATCTCGACTAGGTCTCGGACCCTCAGGGGGAGGATAGGGAGGGTATTCGCGATTGTCTTGTGGAGGCGGGCCACGATGATAGTCATACTCTCGATACTTCTCCCTCTCCTGCTCATACGAGGACTGGTGGGGTGGGTAACCCTCGTAGTCCCGGTATCGCTCCTCCCCTCCCCGAGACTCGCCTCTGTACTCTCCCTTGCGCTCGGAAAACTCGTCCTGGTTGGAGTACGTCCCATAGACCCGGGGTTTAATGTCAAAAGTTCCATCAAATTCTCGTGCTGGGGGTGACTCGGACGACGAATCTTCCTTACCGGTCTTGCTGTGTGTAGACGCCTTCGTGGTAAGGGGAACCTCCTTGGGCAGTTTCCTACTGGCTCTGATATCCTACAGGAAGGGAACGAGAAAAGGGACGAAGGTAAACACAAAGCTTTTTATTGCAAAAACACAAAAAATGGCATCTCTTCACCTGTTCTCCTTCACTGTCGCTCTCGTTGGCAAGGAGGGCCTCGACTTTGCGCTTCGTCTCTTCGGACAGCTCCTTTTCCCTCTGCGTCGCAGAATCAACCTCCTTCGCTTTTTCCGTCTCCTTGCTTGCAGATTCCTGCCCTTTTGGCAGAGTTTGAAGCAGTTGGAGGCTTGAGGTTAGCCCCTGCAGCGTCTGCAGCTGAGAGACTATCTTTCCCAGGGATTCTATTACCTGATTGGTCGGCCCTTGCCCCTCCTCTTTCGTTTCTTTCTCCTGCTTGCTCAAATTGGGCTCCCTGTTCTGCGAGTCACCAGCAGACGTCACATTCCCGAGTTCACCCAGGCCCGGAATGACGGTTGGCTCTTTTCTGAGACTAGGGACGGTGGGCGTGGCTCTCTTTCTGGCCTCCTGCAGCTCGTGTTTCTCTCTCTCTAGCTCTCTTTCTTCTGCGATAAAATGGTGTTCGAGTACCCGTCCTTTATCCTTTCGCTCGAGACGACTCTCGGGTTCCCCTTCTCCAAACTGTTGCTCTTTGCGATAACCCTGCTCCTGTGGTTTTTCCCGACGCTCTAGGCCGAGGGCTTCTCTCCCTTCTCCAAACTGTTGCTCTTTGCGATAACCCTGCTCCTGTGGTGTTTCCCGACGCTCTAGGCCGAGGGCTTCTCTTCCTTCTCCAAAAGGATGCTTTTCGTGGTACACGTGTTCTCTAGGTTTCTCTCGGCGCTCAAAATCTTCCCCGTACTGGCTTTCGTGGTAGAGCTGTTCTTGTGGCTTCTCACGACGCTCTAAACTTCCTCGAGATTCGACTCCTCCTCCTGCTTCAAACCGGTGTTTGGCCATACGAGAATCGCTCACCTGTAACTCTTTTTCGCCTGCGTACAGCCACTCATCTTCCCGGGACTCCATCGCCTTGATATTGCCAGATTCGAATTTTTGCATGCCTCCACCATACTGTTCTTCTCTCTCCCTCCGCCCGAAGGACTCCTCTTTCCGAAACTGTTTATCTCGGTAGCTTTCACTTTCGTCAAAATTCCGATTGCCACTCTCAAATTCTCTCCGCAGATCTTCCCTTCTCTCTGGTGGCTGAAACTTCTCCTGGAAATCACGCCTCTGGGCCTCCTCCTCCCTGTCAAACAGCTCCTCGGTCGGGGCTCTCGGACGAACATTTTCTCGCTCGGCCTCCATCTGAAACTTGCCCTCGGTGGGATGCATGGGTCCCTCACCTCTCAGGCCTAAGGAAAACAGTGGAAACATAATATTTTGGCCTTTTACCACTATAACGTAATGGGAGGTAATAATGTGAACACTAAATGACAAGAGAACGCATAAACAAACTTTGAGCATGTACCTCTCTCCCACTGGAAGGGGGCGGGTCTCCTCTCCTGCGGCTCGAATCCTCCACTATGTCCGCGACCTCTCGGTCTAAACCCACCACCTCTACCTCGGAAAGAAAAATCTGATGAATGGCCCCCTTGTGGCTGAAACTCATGCCTTGGTGGATGACCACGGGGACCACCAAAATCCCCTCTCGGGTGAAAGTTGGGTCGACCCCCTCTAAATTCACCGGGGTCCCTAGGGGGTTCATCAAAAAACCCAGGAGGGCGTTCCACACGCTGAGGCAACTCTTGCACTGGCTGGGGAGGGAGGAGTGTACGATTATCCATTGGTTCCATTCCATGCCCAGACTGTATTGGCTCCATTCCATGTCCAGCTTGATGACCATCCATTTTGTGATGAGCTTCCATCCGCTCCATTCCATGGCCAGCATCCATTCCATGATGCTGTTTGGCCTGTGGTGCTTCCAGCTGGTCAGGGGGGCAGAGGAGACAGATACAATAAAATTGCACCCTTGTTCCATTGCAATATTATTACCCCATTACAATATTATCATATCATTGCAGCACGTCACAATAATCACAATAATCGCCACACATTACCTGTAGCTGTGTGCGCTGCTGGAACTGCCCCCCAGCCATTTGCTGAGCTACCTGCTGCTCCACCTGGGGTGCTACCTGGAGCAGCTGCTGCGGCTGCGGCTGTGGCTGTGACTGCTGCGGCTGCGGCTGTGGCTGTGACTGCTGCTGCCATTGCGTCTGCTGCGGCTGTGGCTGTGGCTGCTGCTGCCATTGGGTCAGGTGCTGGAAGTACTGCTCCTGCATCTGTCGCTGCTGGGCCCACTGCACCGCCTTGGCTGCCCACTCAGTTGGGTCTGAAGAATGAGACGACTGATAACTTCATGACGGAAGCTATGCAGAGTTATACGGTATTTGGCCCAGGAAGTACACGTAGCTTGTGGGATGCACAAACATGTACATGTACATGTACAGGAGAATCTGGCTTCCAGAACTCAACAAGCTTCTAATATCATTAGACAATTAATTAAGCACCAATTGGTAATAATTTGTTACCATGGTAACAAATGCATATTACATGTACAGCGGTAACTAGCAAAGACTGTATCTTAATGCAGTAGGAGGGAGCCTGCAAACTTGCAGGAGATGAACATGCTCCTAACGCTCAAAGCAAGTATCGGTTTCATCCTACATGTAGACTAGAAAATTCGCTAACTCGTGCAATAACTACATTGTACGTACCTGTGTCTTGAGGCGTAGGGTTGTTACTCGCGACGCCAAACCCCGGCTGAGCCCACTGCTGCTGCCAGTAGCCGTACTGTCCTCCTCCTGTCGGCCACATCTCTTACCCTGCTGCCGAAGAACCCACCGGCAAGGTTCAAGTGAGTGGGCGGTTGTTTTAACACGTACATGTACACACGTTTTAACACGTACATGTACACGCATTTAACTTACAAAAACACACACTGCAAAACTCTCAAGTAGAAGCCCAGGGAGCATGCATAAAGTAGCGGACTCAATTTGATACACAGTGTACGTGTGGACTTATATTCAATTAAGTGTAAAACGAATTGACTAGAAAAAAGTTTGAGTATGTTAGTCCGAGGAAGTCACTCCCATAGGCTCTGTAGTCACACCTGTGATAATAGTTGCATGGTCAGTGGTCAACACGCGCTCTGAAGAGAATCGTTGTGGAAGGGCATATTTGGGTGAGGTTACACGTGAAGTCAAAGGCTGAAAATCAGCACAGTCAAGTCACATCGCTGAGATACAGTTGTGACTATAGAGTCCCCCCCCCCCCCCCACCTTGCCTCGTAATTTAATCATAGCAGTTAGTATGATCATACTAAACGTCATTTCTGATCACATTGATCACTGTCCTTCTAACTCCTCAGAATACGACTGCTGCAAAGCTAAATACGTACCATGTTCCATACTTACAGGGCATCAGTCTCATTCCCAGGCTACAGAGCTGGCCTGAGAGCAAGGGGTGTGTTCTTCACTTTTTCTCTCCTGAATAGCCTACAATCACACAGATCCTTCAGCCTTATTTAACTCCTGGCCTTAATATAATTTACACTTGCTTCAAAACGTCCGCAATAAAACGTATGAATACTGAACGATCTACGTCTACAGGTCTTGTGGATGCCTGACAACGATCAGAACAATCATCCCGTGATTGTAATCTACTAGAAAAAAATAACAACACTTCAAACCTCATCCAAGCTGGTTTACCTGGCTATAATAGCGCAGAATTTCTTGAAAGCTTCAAGTTCCAGCCGCTTTTCAGACTTTAGAGTCTTCAGTTCTTCTCGACAGCCTAGCCATGCATGCCGTTTTACTCGATAGCACGTGCCAATCACGTGCGCTAAAATCGGAACGGGACACGCGCCCCCGGTAATCATCCTGAAAATGAATATTAAAACAATTCCAGTAATTCACACAACAGATTTTAGCATGGTAATAGTAACGGGCCAGCTAGTTCTTGGTGGAAGTGCAGTATGTGTGCTTCGCTGCTCTTCTAGTGGAGGTAGATGCACAGTTTCTGGGGGGATAGCAAAAGGAGCTCTTGCTCCTTCAACTGTCAACAGCTGCAACTCCATTTGCCCCAGATGACCACCAGGTCCCTACAGAACAATAGTAGAAGTTCTCGGTGGTCTTCCATTCCACAGTGCTGAACAGTATTCAAAATGCAAAACCATTTGCAAACAAAAAAAACAAGCTATCGTAAAAACAATCTTACGGCCGGCTATGGAATATAAGCTCTTGTGGAGGACCCAAGTCTATTCCTCCAACGCAAGGGCCTGCTAGCTGCGGAAGAGGTCTACTTGTAAGAGTGAAACTGAGGCTAGTTGTGAAAGGTAAGAGTAGCTAGTGTGTGAGACTGAGGCCTGGCTTGTGAGACGGCGCACTAGTCCAACCTACTGAGACTCAGCACTGGCATCAACCTGCCACCTTACTGGCTAGAAGGCTCAATCTCCTAGTATAGCTACACATCTATAAAGCTAGCTGACAAGCATTTCTGTATATCCTCCTGTAAGCACCCATGGACTCTTACTAGGATTTCCGGGGGCTAAACTTTATCTTGTTCTTGTCCCAGCTTTTATTGTACTGGGAGCCCAAGTAAGGTTAGGCTAGGTGCCTCATTCCCAGACCAGGCGCCTCATTCCCAGGCTGGGTGCCTCATTCCCAGGCTAGGAGTTCATTCCCATGCTGGGTGCCTCATTCCCAGACTAGGCGCCTCATTCCCATGGTGGGTGTCTCACTCCCAGCCTAAGTGCCTGCTAGAAGGTATAGGAAGCATTGTCATACCTCGTCAGAAGCTGACTTTCTGACGTCTACCAAAGAAGGCAGGCTGGTTTCACTGGTGGAAGTGGTACCGCCTGTGAACGACTTGCTCTTTTTCATTGAGTTCCTGTAGATCTCCCTACAGTGGTGTGTGATATCAGGGTTTGATAGTTATTTGTCCCTAAAAAGGGAGGGGCTAGCTCATGTAATTAGCCCCTCCCTTCTTTTTCACAGAATGAAGATTTGATTAATCAGCCCCACCCTTCTTTTTTGCACAGAAACAGGCATGTAATCAGCCCCTCCCTTCTTTTCCCTCTCTTCTGCACAGAAGCAGGGAAGAAAGGGCTAGCACCCCAGATAATCAGAGTGCATGAGAATGCAAGAATCAGACGGCAATAATTTTGCTTTCAAATAAGAGAGCAAAACTACCTGCTCTTAGCCTCCTTCCCAGGCTCCACTCCCCAGCTTTTCTCGCATTGTTTTTCTACACGGTACGAGAAAAGCTGGGGAGTGGAGCCTGGGGACGAGGCTACCTGCTCTAGTATATTAGGAGCTTATGAGTGCTGCGAAGAGGCGTTTTTGGGCTCCTGGTATAAATATATCAGAGCTTCCTTCTTTATAAAATACACCTGGTTGCTTCGAGGTCTTCTTTTTGCTTCAGTTGCATTGACTCCATGAGCTTCAAGTTCCGCAGCTGCTGCGCGTCTGTCTGTTTGCTCAACTTCTTCAACCTCTCCTTTACCGTCACGATCTGACATGGAACCGAGAACATAACGGAATGAGAATGGGACTCGAAGTAGGCAAGGACGCAGTGGGTACCTCTCTCTTCATCCACCCATTGTCGGCCAGCTCTGCCTGGCTCTCCTTGTCCAGCGACTGCAGCAGCCTCTCAGAAATCAGTTCCTTCTGTCTTTCTAGGGAAGCCTCTATTCTCTTCTCCATGTTAGTTTTTGTCTCCTCCAGGCTTACTCTGAGCCCCTCTGAAAATAAGAAGAGGTTTTTAGTTAGTTATCAATTTATTGATTTTTGCTGGTGAGTTTTCCACTAATTTCACCTTCCAGTTCTGTTGCTTCTCTTTCCATTTCTGCTATCTGGTGTCTCATGGATTGAATGTAAGCAGCCTGCTGGTGCTGAATTACATCCTGGAAGAAATATGCGATGATATTAAATTTGGTGAGCCTATAGCTTATATAGTTCCCATGCAAGCCTCCAATCTCTTAATCTCTTGCAGTGTTAAAAGATTTTCTTCCATGGTGTGATAAAAAGCTGCAGAATGGAGCCCGGGAATGAGGCTAACAATCATGCTATTCCCTAGCCCATCCCCAGGCCAGGAGCGTATGGACTGGGGACGCATACTCTGCACTATGTGGAATGAGAGCGATCCATATCGACACACTATGCAGAGCTCTACTTACTTTATAATTCTGCCACTTTTCCACTTCTGCTTGGCCAACTTTCAACTGCCTGTCAACCTCAGCAATACACTGTTCTAACTCTGCAAAACAGGAAAGTGATATGCATACTAAAAATTTACTGGCTTATGTGCCTGAAGTTTCAGGCCATTCAGGCCAGGCTCCAGGTGGGGTCAGTTAAGAGTGGATACAATGCTATACCTCTTAGCTCCTGGCTCATCTGTCTGGCGAGCTCCAGTTTCTCCCTCAGGGCTTTCTCCACTGTTTCCTTGGAGATGACGTCACTTCTTAACATCTCCTCCTCGTGGGCCTTGAAACGGCGCACCAACGTCTGGTAGTGCCCTGACTGTTCTTGGCGCAGCTGGTGGTTCTGTGTGAAGAGTTAACCAGGCTGTAACTTATACTCGATCTCCAAAATGCTTTAATAAATTCAATAAATCTGCCAACTAGCTACAGGGTGAGTATAAATGTCTATCCACCATTGAATACGTTCTATACTATAAGCCTACTACGCTACTCTGGGCTGGATCTGAACCAATTCCATTGAATACATTATTTTTTCATGACATCACAAGGCATCACGTCGGCATTTGATGATATATTTGTGAGCCAATTTGTGGTTGGTAGAAAGAGAACCTGATCGATATGAATACTGAGAACCAACCGAGATCCTCCTTGAAGTATCACAAGTTGCTCTATACTATAAGCCTACTATGCTACTCTGGGCTGGATCTGAACCTAGTGGAAAAAATATATATACACCAGCATGGATTCTACAAACAATTAGTTGTCTGGATTAGAGTAATTAGCCTCGCAGCTTTTTATAGCAGCTGTTTTTTGGGTTTTTTTTCCACGGCGCCGGCTGTGGGGAAAAAAAGGAGCGGAGGCCTGGTACAAGGCTAGCTTTTAACCACTTCAAAGTTACAAGTTCATAGTCTACAAAGATGGCTCAAATGCTCTAGTATGTTCTTTAACTTTGTAAGAAGCCCTAGCAGTGCAGACCTACCCTTTCTTTCTGTCGGTAGTTCCGATCCTTGAAGACCTCGGCTTCTTCCTCGTACTCGTAGATTATCTCCTCCTTGCCTTTGATCCTGCGGGAGAAGTGTCCACCGCAGAGTACCGTCTACTGAAGCGGTAGGTTACTACAGAACGGTTGCAACTCACTGAAAACTCAACATAGCTTCGTGGGCTCCTTGTCTCGTGTTGTCCAGGTTTGGAGGAGGAGGCAGCTTCACTCCGTCACCGCCCTTGTCTCCCTTATCTTTTCCTCCTTTCTTTTTCTTACCCATTTTGCATTTTCTGTGTAGTTTGGCCAGCGATCGTTGCTGTGGCTGCATGAAATGAATATCATCTTGGGAGTAGGTGCGGCATCTTAATTCTTTCCACGCATGCGCATTACGGACAAGGGACGAGCCAAAAAGTTAAGAGTACTGCAAAATGGCGGAAGATGCTGCCGCAGTGGCCGCAGGGACTAGTACTAAAAGGCTGGACTTCAAGAAACAGAACCTAGACGATGCCTACGCAGCGCCAGCCAACTTGCTAGAGATTGAAATTTGTAATCCGGAGACTCACGGATTCGGAAGAACCCGGTACACGGATTACGAAATTAAGATGAGGGTGAGTGAGTGGCGGGCTGATAATTTCTCGTTCTGTTTGTAAGTGCACGACGTAGTGAAATACTGATGGCTATCTAGATGCATGAAGTTCGCCCTGAGGCTAGGCTGTAGGCGCAACAGCAGGGGAATCCCCTATTTAATTAGTTGAGGCCACATGCATAGCACTAAAACTTGCATACATTTATACCGTATGCAAGCTTATGTGACCCTCAACCAATCAGAAGCCTCAAGGTCGATCACATGACAGTGCTGTAAATCTTGCAGGCGTCATTTAGAAACTCCTCTCTTAGAAACACGCCACTCTAATTAAAGTGCCAAGCTGTAGTAAGTTCTTTCTCCATAAAGTGTCATGCACAGTAAATGTTAGAGCAGATACACCCTCAAGGCATATATATACATACATGTAATTTTCTGACCCCCTCCAGACCAACATCCCCATTTTCAAAGTAAAGGAATCAACAGTTCGCAGACGCTACCGAGATTTTGAGTGGCTGAAGCGAGAATTAGAAAGAGACAGTAAGGTGCGTAACACAACACTGCTCACAGAAGGCCCCCCACCTCTTATGAGGCTTCAGAGGGGGGCTCTGGTAGGGGGCCCAACCCCTGAGGAGTGGTCTAGTAGAGGGCCTAAAGATAGAAGGCTGACCCCTCAGGGTTGATTTGGTTATGACCCCTGAGGGGTATTTTAGTTAGCCCCCCCTCCCCAAGGAGTAGTCCAGTAGCTGGCCTGACTCCTGAGGGGTATTTTTGGTACATCTGCAGCCCCCCCCCAGAAGAGTGGTCTGATAGAGGGTCCATCCCGGTAGGGGGCCAATTCCTGAGGGGCATTCAGCCTATCTGTATTATGTCTCCATGCAGCAATTCTCCAAGCCGAATTATGTCATAATAATGTAATTGTAGTTGTTATTGGAGGCCCAGATGATGCAGTGTTTGTGTTGAGGTTCAGAGTGGAGTAGTTGCACTGTGACTTCAGTTACAAGTCAATAGCAAGGTAGAGGTAGAGCTATGTACATCTGCTCTACAGCTACTATCCACAGCCTTCGATAACTTGTAGTTTAAAATATCTTTGTAGCTCTGGATGGCAGCAAAACAACTAATAGGGTCTCTCTCCCTTTTACCCTCCCTCCCCTCCTTCCTTCCCTCCCTCCCCTTCCTCACTCCCTCCCTCCCTCCGCTTCCTCCCTCCCACTCTCCCTCCCTCCCTTCCCTCCCTCCCTCCCTCCCTCCCGCCCTCCTCCCTTCCATTCTCCCCCTCTCTCACTCACCCCCTGACAGATCGTAGTACCTCCACTACCAGGGAAAGCCATCAAGCGTCAGCTTCCATTCAGAGGGGACGACGGTAGGAGTGGCACAATAACCCATGCAGTAGCCTTTATGCAAAGAAAAACTAGGTGCCCTGAATGAGCCTTTCTCACGCACTGTATACTGTTAGTATACTAGTCTTTTGAGGGGCAAGGCATTAGTATAAAATTATACTGCCTCGCCCCAAAGTTAGTATACTATAGTCTACAGCTAGTATACAGAGCCAGGTACACTATTAAGTTAAGGAAGAATTTTAGGAGTTTGGTACACTCGATTTTAATTTTAATAGAGCGGGCTTTATTTTAGGGTGTGAGAGTTGGGGCAGGTATCATTAGCCTTGTTGAGAGCTTTGTATAAATCATATGGCAATCAGGATGAGGCAACCTCTGGTTGCTCTTGCTCTTATCCTCTGACTGGAGGTCTTACAAGCTCCGCCTGCGTCTGTGGGTGTGTGATCAATGGCGTAAGTGCTACAGCAGCAACAGGAGATTATTACATCACTACTTTCCCTCTTCAGGAATATTTGATGATGAGTTCATAGAAGAAAGGAAAAAGGGCTTGGAAGAGTTTATCAACAAGTTAGTATATTATGTTACTATAGTAACATGGTATAGTCATAGAGCATGGTAAGAATCCCATAGAGCTCTAAAAATACAGGAAATGTGTACATATACTAAATGGCCTAGAGCATGGGCAGCTCTATGCTCGGCCTAGTTAGAGCATACCTGCTCATGCTCTAAGTTCATAAGTGAAGGTTGCTAGCTATCTGTTGCTTCTCTAAAGGGTGGGGGTATTGCCAGTATGTAACCACGATATTTCACTTCAGGAAATAGCAAGGCTGGTAGTACAGTAGTGCTAGGAGTTTGTCCAAAAAAAGCTAGGCTAAATATCTGCCATGGCACGAGGGTTAATTCTCTGCAATCGTAACCTTGACTGACATCTCGTAAAGAAAATCTGAATGCATGGTTGATCATGTGATAAACTTATGCTTAATTAATAGGAAAATTAATCAGTTTCAACATATTATGCCTTGTACAGGGTTTCGTAAAGAGGGGGGGGGGGCTGGGATCTCCCCCCCCCAGACACTTTCAAATTGCTAATTTGTACCTGCAATTACACCTTAAGGTAGCTGTACTCTGACCCCAGAAGATAAAAACGGCTCAGTTGAATTAATGCTTCTTCCCTCCTCCCTCCCTCCCTCCCTCCCTCCCCCTCCCCTTCCCTCCCTCCCTCCAGGATTGCTGGTCATCCGCTCGCACAGAACGAGAGATGTTTGCACATGTTTCTTCAGGAGCCAGTAGTCGATAGATCGTACGTTCCGGGAAAGGTTCGCACGAACCACTGACAACCTATCTTGCTACATGCATAACATGATACACACAGCTGGGAAAAATTATTTCTCAAAAAAATTTTTGTTTGTGTAGCCATGGTAACTTCCAGGAATGCACTGAACAGTGATACTCTTAAATTTGCACACAAGTTTGTGTTTTAATGATATCTATTAAGTATTTTTCGCAGTGAAATGTAAGTACATGTAATGGTTGTTAGTCTTGTTACTGGCCAATATAAACATTCAGATTCTCATAAATGTTCACTGCACTGCTGATTGAAGTCTCGTTCCTAGTCTCCATTCTCTGGAATGAAGACTGGGAATGAAAATAGAGTCACTGTACGATACATATACAATGGTTGCAACAGTGAGTTGTGTAGATACGTGTAGTAGAATTGGAACTGTCAAATGCTGGTGGGGCCGACAGGAGGGGCCGACAGGACAGGTGGTAGCTTGAATAGAGAGCATGGTTACTGGTTTCGCTGCTCAGAATTTATAGTCCAATAATTTACTTCAAAGTTCTTCTATTTCAACCCCAAAATACTTGTCAAAATCAGTTTGACCAAAGCTTTCATTGAAGATTTTCATAAGTATTTCGGTTTGAAATCGAAGAACTTCGAATGAAATGAATTCCACTAGTCAATTAAGTGAGAGAATTCACGATAATCCATGAAACATGGAAATAATGCTGCATGGTTCTATTCACAAGCGCACTAGATAAAATGACTTTTCACGTGCACAAAGTAGTATCTAGCTTATTGTATGTGAAGGGGTCAGAACCATAGTGGACTAACCCAAAATGAAGTACTAGAAATTGCAAGAATCACAAAAAACGGAGTAAAAAAACATGACCAAACTTCTGAACTTTTAGCAGCTCTAAAGCACATTCTAGGACAGGAGTCACAGGACATCCCTCCACCAGATCTATTCCTGTGACAGCAGGTTACTGAAAGAGTCCCAAGGAAAAAAATTGCATTAGCAGGAGACCGAGAAGGTGAAAGTGTGTCAGGCTGGCTCTGACGGCAGGGCAGATGGAATGGCATTGGATATTTTCACCTGTGTGTGTATTCCTGTCTCGTGCCCAGCTCTTTCATAATGAATGGCCTGGGTTTGAGGTTTTATTTCTTGGCTGAGAAGTTAGGATACAGGACATATAATTTGTCCCGTTGGATTTATTCATACAAACTGCATCTCCAAAGATTCTCCATTCAGTCACTGCATGTGTAAGTTTGGTCATTTGTTCGTAGGGCTACTATGCATGTTTTTTACACCATTTTTGTGCAATTCTTGCGATTTCTAGTACTTGATTTTGGATTAGCCCACTATAGTGCCTACCCTTCATTGGTCGATGAGAAAATTTAATATTAATTATCAGAAAGCAACTTTGAAATCACTAAGTACAACTGTGACCTGTTCTCGTTGCCTTGGAGCATGTATGCCTGTTTGTGGCTCTCCCCCCACGTCCCCGCTCAACCAGTTTGTCCAGACTGTCTCTCCCCCCACGTCCCTGCTCAACCAGTTTGTCCAGACTGTCTCTCCACCCGCACAAGTCACACACCCTCCCCACGGCATCGTTACACTCTCCCAGGAGGGCTACGTCACGATAGCCTCCTTCGGATGCCAGTGCGAAGGTGCCCACCCTCTCCTTGTTGATCTGAGGAGGGTAGAGCAGTGCAATGGGCATTGCAACACTATTCACATACTAGCAGTATACCCTATTCGTAAACTAGCAGTATACTAGCAGTATACTAGTACTCAAATGCAGGGCAACAAGAAATTGAAAAATGGAATTCTTAGTTACCTTAGGTATGCTGTCATGTGAAGATTACATTTTCTATCCGCCATATGAGGCTGCTTTGTGTTACGCAATATGTTGACACTGGGCTCCAAGTTTTTCCGACTTTCTTTACTCTCTTAATGTTTCTTCCATCTCTGATGATTTGCATAATTATTATTTTGTACTACCTTGGCACAGGATACGTTTAAAAGAGCCTTATATCCCGCCCCCCCCCCCCCGAAAAAGCAAGTGTATACTTATTCTGTATCAGCGGAACCAGCCATACCTCATGGAGTCTCGTTCCCTGACTGTGGAGAGTCTGGGGAATCTGACTAGTCTTGTCCTACCTACCAGCAGCCGGGGGGTTGTTTGTGACACTCGGTAGATGAGCCCTGAGAAGGGCTGCACCTGGAGGCTGGTTCCCATGACGATGAGGAGGTCACATTGTGCAAAGTCTTCTTCAAGAAGCTCCTTGAATCTTTGGGGTAGCTCTTCTCCGAAGAAGACCACGCACGGCTTTACTACGTCCCCGCAGGTCGTACACTTGGGAATCTGATCTGAGAGGATGGCTTCCTTTACCTGTGTGTGTGTGTGTGTGTGTGTGTTTGTGAGGTTTGGGGGGGGGGGGGAGTAAATTATGCATTATCTACACTTATGTCATTGTTTACATTTTGGTATCAACTCTGTAAGGACTCATTGGTGGTGGTACGCATGCATATCTGTTACATGCGGTTCACATCTCCCAGACTTAGTGAAGTATAGTGTGTGTGTGTGTCTGTGTGTTTGTTTGTGGCTCATTCCCCAACTAGTCTGCAGCTCTTACACATAGGGTGACACGGCGCAATATTTCATTGTCATTGCAAGAATGGCAAACTAACAGCCACCACGTAGCTATAGGTTGTCCACAGGAAAAAGCAAATGGACAGTGGCTCTCAAGTGCTTAATTAGGTTAGGCGGTCTGGAACAAAGGCTAACAGCTGCAATTCTCATTTTGCCTATTGCCCCGACAACCAACCTGCAAACCTCTGTACTAGATATTCAGATTTTAGATGGCGTAAAGTTCATTCCTAGCCAGGACACTTCTAAGGGTACTCAGCATTTATACGTAGCAAATTTTTCTCTCATCGTGGACAAATGCTATTCACCCTACGACCTGGTACCACTCACCTCCTCTGCGCTGTACTCCTTGCCGCACGAGAAAGCGATGCACCTTGCTCTGGCGAAGGAGCCGTGGGCCTCCACCAGCTGGTCCTCTGTCACTCCAGCCTGCCGCTCCAAGGTGTCAATGTTCTGGGGAGAAACATTAAAAAAAAATTCAGCCAGAAAAACTTGACAATGTGTAATTAACAAGATGGAATGAGCACTTAGAATCTTAACCTCGTACCCAGGCCACACACCCCCTCGTGGACTGGGAACGAGGCTATTAGAATCTCAGGTAAAGTATTGTCCCCTACTAGCTATGTAGGAAGACTAAAAATATTCATTGTTTGCTTAGGAAAAAACCAACCAAATTTGCAAGTTTGTCAACATCTGGAAGTTTAGATAGTAGTCTCGGATATCAGAAAGCGTAGATAAAACTCTAAACTCTAAGATAGTGTACCAATGTTGTTGAAACAACATTTTAAAAAGGTCTTGCTGGCATTATTGCTAAAACTATCATTTGATCCGTTTTTCAACCAAAACTTTCTTTCAAAAACACTCAATCGATCTGAATAATTTATCAGTAGGCTGAACTGAAGACTGCAAGAGTTTCTGATCACATTCAGTGTCTAGAAAAAGTCCACGACACAGACATTGACTCGAGGACATGCAGCAGCCATCGCCCACCTGAGTGTAACACCTGAGCAAGAGACCGCTGTCTTCTAGCAGCTTGATGAAGTAGTGAGCTGAGGTGGGACGGACTCTTCCAGGGTAGAGCTCCTTCGCCAGGGAGAAGAAGGGCTTGGGATTCTGGCGGAAGAAGTCCATCTCGAAAATGGCCTGAGGGGATTAAAAAGCGTACATGTGTAAAGGAACCATCGGTTGTCCGAGGTACTAAAACAGCTTGGCCATGATTTAGCAGCTGGAATTGCAGGTTCAAATCCCATACTCACAGGACTCAACTATCCCGGCAAAGCTAATTTACCTCGTTCCCACATTCCATTCCAAACATGGTATAAAAATGTTGCAGTGGTAAATTATCGTGAAAATGAAAATCTAATTATAGAACTAGTTCTTGGATAATGATGGCTATTGCGGTGGTTGGTAACTTTTACTGCACTCTGGCAATTTTCTTTAGGCACACATAAGTTAGTTCGTTAATACCTGAGGACTGGGCAGATCGTACTTCTTCAAATTGTCGTAGAGTCCAGTACCTGGGCTTCTAAAATCTGGTATCCCTGCTGCCACACTCACTCCAGCCCCCACCATAACAATAACCTTCCGATACTGCCCCTTCTTGAGACGGCCGCACAGTTCCTCGATGGTCGGCGTTCCTCCTAGCACGGTGCACTTCTCCTCGTCCGTGAGAGTGCAGGGAGCCTCGACACCAAACGCAGACTGCAGAGATATCCTGAGGGCGTCGGCAAATCGCTGCTGCACCGTCTACAAATATTGAGAGAAGAGGGGAAGGATAAATAGTAGGGGAAGGAAATTGTCACTACTCTTTCAATCCCCTGTGTACTTTGTCATTTTGTGTCAGCATAATAAATGTTCATGTGCTGTGTTTTTGTTTTTTATATCCTATACCGTCTTATAAGCTCTCATGAGCTGGCTGTACCTTTCATACAGGTGACATTAATGAT
Source organism: Phakellia ventilabrum (assembly GCA_963921505.1). NCBI lineage: Eukaryota > Metazoa > Porifera > Demospongiae > Axinellida > Axinellidae > Phakellia > Phakellia ventilabrum. Next base: position 697,750 of record OY997400.1, on the reverse strand, counting down.
TGGAATGCTATTTATATCTATGGTGTAAGGCCTTCCAGTAAAGCCACAGGTTTTCATTGAGGGATTGCTTATGGTATCCTGTAGACGATCTCTACTTTATACTCAAGTAGTCTCTGACTGGGAAGGAGACTATACCTCAAGTATGAGTCAACCCCTAATGCTTAGAACTAGCCAGCTGTAAGAGCTTTATCTCTAGATAACAGAATGCACGTGTACATTTTTATATCCACACTCTGAGGCACATTTATGCGGAGGAAGTGCAGCCCCGCCCCCAACGGCATGACCCTATTATTACCTCCCATCTCTTGTTGAGGCCGTCCAGCGCAGCCAAAGTGCTTCTGATGGAGGCCAGGTTCTCCTCCGCGCTCTCCAGAGTACCTTTTTCCTTTTTCTTATCGCTTTCCTGTTCCGTCCCGTCGGTGTCTTTTAAAGAAGCCATAACTTGGCGCAAGCGTTAGAGTGGGAGGGGCTAGCTGGGGGCACTAGCGAGGGGAATTCCCTACTCAGAACACATGATGTAATCTTAGTAGTCCCTGCAGTTGCACACGACTCATTTACAGCAGGTACAAGTATGGACTCTATAAAGCGGGCATTCTCATCCAGCACCGAGGAGGATTCGTCGTCAAGATCATCGACAACATATTCTGTGAGAGGCAACCCTAAGGAACTGTGTGCTATTATAGTTTATACCATAGACTGCAGGTCTGAGTTTCATGCCAGGCTTCTTTCCACCTGCAGTTTGGGAGTGTGGCTGACCTGGGATGGAAGAGCAGACTGATCGGCTTCATCATTTGTGCCATTATTGCAGCTGTCGGTGCCATCTTGGTGAGTAGCAGGCGACTCATAACTGCAGCTGTTTCTTGTTAATTGACGTGTGGATGTCTCCCTCGGGCAGGGTTGTGCTCTGGCGTACGTTGATGGCACGGCTGGCTACGTTCTCTTTGGACTTCTGTTCACTGCCGGTACTATTGCCGGAGTGTGCAGGTACTATTAAATTTCTGAGTCTGTTATGTAGAATTCGTTACAGCAGTAGTAGTCTTATTTACCATCCAAAGGAAAAATGTTAATATTGCTCCCTCCCACCCTCCCTCTTTCCCTCCTTCTCTCCCTCCCTCCCTCCCTCCCTCCTCTCCCTCCCTCCTTCTCTCCCTCTCTCCCTCCCTCCCTCCCTCTCTCCCTCCCACCTCTGTCAGCACCTTCTTCATCCGGGGTCCAATCTACCAAGCCAAAGCTCTCTGGGACCCTGGCAACTGGATCAATACTGGTGTCAGAATCGGCTGCATCGTTGCCGTAGTGATCATGGTGGCACTGGCCTTCTGTGCTGTCTACTGGGTTAGTCATAGAGACAAATATGCACACAGACCGACAGACAGACAGACAGACAGACCAGGTCTCCTTTCAGCAATGCAAAAGTGATTGCCTATAGCTCCACCGTAACCTGCAGAATTTAAACCTATTAACCTGATTCCCAGTTCTTCTCCCACATGTGCCAGGGAGGGGGAGGAGGTGAGGGGCCGGGAATGAGGCTACATTTTTATTGTAGCTTTCCTCCCTTCAGTGGAAGATCCCAGGACTGGCCATCCTCTTCTGCATACTCGAGTTTGTGGCAATTGTGATGTGAGTGCAAGCTGGCCTCGTACAGTACCCCGGCTTTCCTCGCCCCGATTCTATCTCACAGCCATGGCAGGAAACGTTGAGATAAAGCCTGGACAAGGAAAGCCTCATTCCCAGACTCCACTCCCCTAGCCTCATTCCCAGACTCCACTCCCCAGCTTTTCTTGCACAGTATAGCAAAAAAACAGAAAAACCGTTTTTCTACACTGTGCGAGAAAAGTGGAGCCTGGGAACGAGGCTAAGAAAAACACACTGACTGTGGTTTACGTTTCTGCCTTCCATTCTTTTCACAGCTATGCCATCACTCTCGTTCCGTATGCCACGTAAGTACCTCTTGTCACATTGTTTTATAAGGACTAATTTTATACTCAAGTGTCCCATTACCTTCGCAGCTGTTCCACTTTTAGTATACATAATAATATACTCCTGTTGCTGCTGTAGTGTTTGCGTCATTGACTAGTATCCTTATTACGAGGTGCCCCTATCTCAGGAGGTCCTAATTAGAGGTATTGCTACAATGATAGTTGCAGTTGTCATCTTGGTCAATTCACAGTATTTGAGATTTGATTTCTAGTTGCTGGCCTGATTGTTGTCCTACAGGTCAATGATTTCACGTGGAGCCAGGGGGGCGTGGTCAAGTATATAACCACATCATACAAGACCAACATATTGTGCTTAACTGTACATGTGCTGCACTCTCCATTCCTGGCACGTATTATCATGCATTTGTACACACTACACCGTGAGTGTCAACTCCGGCCTCATTCCCAGGCCATGTACCCGGCCTCATTCCCAGACTATGTGTGCCTATTAATTGTAGGGGTACTTGCTAATCATTAGATTAACACGGAGTACTGTGGTAAGCCTTGGGCCAAATATTTTACAGCTGCAAAATGTGGCTGCAGAGGTTCATTAATTAATTAACCCTCTCACCGCCAATTTCCTGCTTTATATATGATTAGGCAATAATATAAAGTACAGCCATCTTTTTCTCTTCATATATATATATTGGCATATAGTTATATTATGTAGCTAGTGAAAGGGTACTGATGAAAATTGATATAGCATATACTTTGGGACTCCACAAGCTGACCCACGCATGCAGCCTCGTTCCCAGGCCACACATGGACTGGGAACGAGGCTACCGCGCATGCAGACCCCAATTGTCTGAGAATGAAATCTATAAACAGCTGTGTATGTGTGACTGAAAACTTGCAATACAAAATCAAGTGATGGCTCCAAGACACTGATATAATGTGCTTACAGGTCAGCAAACAAAATACCTACACTCGTACACACACACACACACACACACACACACAGTCTAGCCATCCAACGCTATATCATCGTCTTGCTTCTGATAAGCACCAGGCTTTTTAAAGGAATAGCGCCCAGATCGACAGCCTTTGGCGACACATCCAAACACTAGTGTCAGCAGGACCCCCAAGATTAGCCCGAGGACGAACAAGCCAATGGCTACTCCTGCTGTTTGGGTATTAGTTAGTCCACTACAGCTGGCGGAGGGGGGGGCCGTACCAGGAGGTCCATCGGTTGGAGTTGCCATGGGAACGACAATGGTAGTGGTACAGTCACATGGGTCGCATGTAGGGGGTATCACCACCGGTGGGCAGGTGACTGGGGTAGGAGTGGGCATGGTCGCATTCGGGCAGATCTCACTAATAGGGTTGTCACAGCCATCAGTGACGTTGAAAAAGAAGGGAGCAACCTGAAAACCCGGTCGGATCTCAAAACTGAACGGCAGCTGTCCGTCGGGTCCTCTTCCTGATAGAATGAGGAGTAAGATGTCATCGGCTGTTTTAGGGTCGTCAATTAGAGCAATATCGGTCAGGTTTTGGATGTGGAGGGTTACGAATATGTGAGTCCCGTTCTCACCGAGGACCTATAATTGTGTGTGTATGTGTGTGTGTAAGAGTTGTCCACCACAGTAATAATGCAGTTAGTGTGTGTGCGTGTATGTATGTATGTATGTATGTATGTATGTATGTATGTGTGTGTATGTATGTATGTATGTATGTATGTATGTATGTATGTATGTATACCTGTATGCATCTATGTAGGTGAGTATGAGTGTACATGCATGTATGGCATTGTGTGTGTGTCTGTATGTATGCATGTATTTGCAATGTGTGTAGTGTGTTACTAATTAAATTTCATTACCATCACATGATGAAAATGCTGATGAAAGGCAGGATATGATGAAGCAGGAGATACTATATCAGATTCTGCTAATCACCACACAATGGAAAAATGTAATTTTAGCACAAGCCATCACACTGACCTGAATATTCCCAACTTGGAGCGGCGGTATAGCTGCGTAACCGGCCACGGAGAGGCGGATGTTTCTTCGGAACTGCCTCAGATCAACTCCTGACTCATTCCCAGGAACCGCCAAGGTGAGGATATGGTACTCAGACGGAGTGTAGCACACCGAAGTGTCGAAGATGTCAAAATCAGGTTCTTGCTCTGAAAAGCTATAGATATCGTAAACCGCGGTGAAGTTTGTCGCGTTGGCTGTACTGTTGACCGTTAACATCCCCCTGATTGCCAGCCTCCAAGGGATGGGGCCTTCGTTGTATCCATTTAGCGTAGATACGTTCCACTCGGGCCGCGTGAAGAACACCTCATTCAAGCCGTTTGTGATGCTAGAAGCAGGACCAAATTCTTGGAAATCACGAATGGAGACCCAGGAGTCGACATCAACTCCCCGAACATTGCTGACTCCCTCGTAGGTAAAGTTGAACTCGTTGTTTTGGAAGAACAGCTCATTTGGCGACTTCAACTGCGGCAGCCCATCCTCGTCAGCTGCATCATTAAGGACACTGCTGTTTGCCGTTAGGGGCATGATAGAGCAGTTGCTGAACTGTCGGCTGATGAAGTACTGCACTTCTAAGTCGAAATCGTGAATTAGTGAGTACGGTCCAGGGGGACCTCCGAGTTGCCCGTCGTAATTGAAGTCAATGCGGAAGAGATTGTGGTCCATGTCGTAGAATTCCTGTAGGTGGCGGCAAAAATATAAATATGCAGTGTGGGCTATAGCTTGAGCCTCATTCCCAGGTCATTTGTCCGGCCTCATTCCCAGACTCCACTGCCCAGCCTCATTCCCAGGTTTCACTGCCCAGCCTCATTCCCACATTCCACTGCCCACTTTTTATTTAAAAAAAGGTGGGCAGTGGACAGGGCTGGAAAAAAGAGAGAATTTTAATCTGCAAGGTCCGATAATTTCTGCCAAATGTAAAGTTACCAGTACTCATGTACACGAGTGCATAAATAAACTCTCCCCGCCGACCGGGAAAGTTTTTTTTATGAGCTCTTGCTTCTGTAGTATAATCTAGCATGCAGTTGTGTGGTTGGATGGTTTTGAAAATGCATTTTTAGAAGTGAAAGTATACAGCTACCAATTATGAAAATAAGCATTGTTCTTTATCAGATTCCAATACCATGTTCTCTAAAAGATACCACAAACAATAAAGAAAGCATTTCTTGGTTCCAGACCTCCACCCTGGACTCAGACCCCAGCCTGCATGGGTCCCAGACCTCCACTCTAGCCTGGGTCCCAGACCTCCACCCCAGCCTGGGTCCCAGACTCCCAGGCAATAGTACTGCTACTATTCACTCGGTTGTCACAGAGTTTCGAGGGGATTATGCCTGTATCAATACCCGATGGAACTCTGCTACATACTAAGGGGCTGGGTATAGCTCCTCTCTCCAGTTGTTTTTTCCGTGGAAAAAGCTGGGGAGTGGAGCCTGGGAACGAGGCTAGGGTAGCTGGGGAGTGGAGTCTGGGAACGAGGCTAGGACAGTTGGGGAGTGGAGCCTGGGAACGAGGCTAGGCCTGGAACTTTTTCTCATGTGTGGCATAAACATGCAAAATACACAGTTGGCAGGTAAAGCTTGAGAACAAGGCTCCGCTTTTTTGCCTACCTTTTTTTTACATTTTTTTTTTACACATGTAAAAAAACACTGGGCCGTGGAACATGGTGTGTTAGGGCTTTAAACAAAGGGAGGGACAACTCCATTAGTGCTTCAAATAGTCATTCTCTGGCTAATACAGAGTACACACACTAAATGAAGGCACTAGTCGCCATAACAACGAGTCACTCATGTCGGACAACAGGCTGCTGCTGTTGACCTGGCAAACTGTTACACAGTATGCTGAAAAGAAATATGAAATGGCATTATTGCTACACATTCAAGGGCAAAGGTTGTGCACTTTTAATGAAAAACCTGAAAAAAAAACACTTGTCGTCCTGGGAATACAGTAGCGATTTCTCAAAAAGGGAAGTGTTGCCTAGCACATTCTACCCAGTTTATCATTTCTTTAGCAGATTCGTGAATTATGGAACAGAAAAAGTGTTTCAGTGACATCGTGCTGAGGATAAAAAAGTAGGAGATGTGGTTCACTGCTTTTGTGTTCTGCACTTCGAAATGTTGCAAAGAAGTATACACCGTCTTAGACTCTTACTTATAATATTCATATGAATTGCAGCTGTAGCAGTATTTATATCTGTTCGGATGCTGTAAACTATTCATCAGAGAAACAGCTCCTACTTGCTGCTAGCTAAATCGCATACCTAATAATCATGCTACACAGCTTGTCGCTTGGTTACTGGCCACCATGCAAAAGTGAGCTGGTACTCCATATTGACAATGGTACAAGATAGCTAAAAAACGTATCGATAGTAGCTACACCGTAGAAAATAGGGGGGGCATTTCCACAAGTCTATGAAATCCACGTACAGGCTTCGTGAGAACAGGAGCCTATAACCCAAAGGGAAGGAGCGTTAAACTAGTGATTCCACCTGTTGTCAAATGGCACCTACAAGAAAACAAAGCTTAGTTTGAAACTCAAAAATGACTGCCCCACTAGATGGGGTAGTACATGTGAGATGCTGGTGACAGCAACAGCTAATTTGTGCTGTGTTCCTCGAAAGCGACAATCGATCACTAATGGCTAACTACCCAGAAATTCACAGTGATGGCGGTACCAGCATGGAATTTAGTATGCTGCACTTTACACACGCCACTGGAATACTTGGGGTAGTTGAGGTACCTCCCACTACCCTGTATAGTGTGTGGTATTTTACCAAACGTACAGGTACTCTTCCGTGTAATTACATGGAAATACACTATAGAGTAACAAAGATAAGATCTCCAAATACCAACTTTAATTTGGAAAGAAACTTTGCTAATGTTTCGACTAGATGCTCTAGTCTTCTTCAGGGCGAAAGTCAAAACATCGGCAAAGTTTCTTTCCGAATTAAAGTTGGTATCCAGAGAGCCTTTCTTTGTTACGCAAGAGCCAACTGAGAAGCTATACACACTACAGAGTGCTTAGGGGATCCATCTACCTCGTGCTATGACAGCTGTACTGTACACCATTACCTGCGCAGAATGAGCTTCTCTAGGGCAAAACTGAACAAAAAGACGTCAAACATCGGAACTACCCCATTTCCCCTCCATAATCTTTTGGCAGCTGGTAGAAGGATAAGGGAGCAAAGTTCTGCTGTGAGCAAACTTACGCGGAAGAATTGTACCGTCTGCGTATCTGGAGTCACGGCCTCGAGAAACATGCTGAAGTACGGTGGCAGTACTGGGAGTGGGATCCCGGGAATGCGGCCCCGGCAAGCCAGCCCAGTGGGAACCACAAAGACTTCATCTGGAACGGAATCGGGACCGCTGTTGAAGGCCACAAAGTTGTAGGTGTGGTTTATCATTAGAACACCATTTTGATCTAATCTGGAACCCTTTAACCGAATCTGGACCGGAACGGGACCATCACTATAAGCGTCTGTCCAATTCTCCGCAGAGAAATAGTAGTCAAGAGTGTAAGAATTGTTAACAAGTACGTGACACGTCTGCCAATGGTCACATGGTATGCCACGAACTATCTCAGGCTCAAGATAAATAGGGTTTGCATCGCCTACTAGCTGAAAGAATCCGAGCACACTGCCAATATGAACCGAGCCGTTCACCATCTGAAACCCGAAAGTCTGGTTGAGGAACCTAGTTGGCTCTGCAATCAAGCGAACTCCACACTCTGACATCTCATCACCAAACCGGTCGGGTATCAGGAAAATTTCTGCATCGTCATAGTCAAATATCCCAATGGTTTCAAATGTGCCATTTTCGTTGGTACCGGCAATCTCTATGCGGCCTCGATTTCCGATCTCATCAAAGTACTCCCTGAGGTTGATCGTTTGCTTGCGGTGGCCTAGGTTGCCCTCGATCAAAGCTGAGAACTGCTGAGGTAGCTCTGGCAGGGGAGGGTCTGGAGGGGTAGAGCCGAAGTCTACCAGATTGCAGACAGGGTCGACGCCCTGGGGCACTGCTCCCGGCAAGAAGGAGAGTAGGAAAACGGTTGCAAACGAAAGTAGCAGTTTCATGATCAGTCTTGAAGGGCCTGCATGTGAGGAAAAATAAAGAGTGAACTCATTAACAGCTTTGTCCTTGTTTGGTACAAGCAAAATTGCTAGCTAAGCACAGTAAGCCAATTTTTGCAACGCGATATTTGCTGCAGCAGTATTGTTTTGTGCAACAATACGCCATTGGCCACGAGCCAGCAGACACAGGCTGAGTTGCAGTCTTGCAGACATTGAAGAGGAAAAAGAATGCACCGTGACATTATTTATGCAAAAGCCGCTAATTTTTGGTACAAATTGCGCGCACACACACACACACACACACACACACAGAGATGCAGACCCTCACCTGCAGCTGTAGTTGAAACTCAAGCTACTTGCTTTCGGTTAACTGTCAACTCGCAGTGGTGATGCAACTTTACAGTACCGGTAGACGGTAGTCTTAAGACATGTGACTGGGGTAGTCCCTCAAATTTAATTGTATTAATTAGTTTCCCAGATCCTGGGATATTGACTCTATATTACCCACCCGGGGTGGGTAATATAGTATCTATGATTGACTAGCCTCAAAGCTGGGGTGAAGGCCTGGGAACGAGGCTAGATATTGACTTATACTTTACAGTTGGCAGTTGGGTTACAACAATATCCAAATATATACAGCATCTCTAGAGATGCGAGAGTAGGCGGAGCGATTGCACACCGTGCCCTCCGGAAGTGTTAAAAAAAACTAATGAGACAAACTCTGAAACTGGCCTGAGACAAGCGCTGAAGTCTGGCCAACACCCCAATTCGACCCTTCTTGAGAAAGAAAGAACCTACCGTACAGCAAGGTATAAGCTAACTACTAACTTAGTAACTAATTAGCTAACTGAACGAACATTCATAGCTTCGTGTCGATGTGATTGAAAGGAGTTCACCCGTTCATGTTTTATGTATGAATATTCGTCACAGGACAAGCCAAGCTAGTGTCTAGCGAGTAAACTCTTCAAAGACTAGAAATTGGGGTGTGCAAGCAAGATTTTTGGAAGACTTGTTTGTAAACCGGAGCAAAGATGGCAGACTACCGTCTGGCCGACAATCGGGCAGGCAATCAGATTCACAACACTATTCACTCTCCGACTCAGCACATGGCGAGTCCGCTGCAAAGTCCCACCACTGCTGTGCCGATGAAGAGCCCTACAGTATCGAGTCCAGCTCTGCCGAAGAACGAACCGATCCCCACCAGCCCAAGTTTCAGCTACCAATCCTGCCCACCCATGACAGCCGTGCCCGTTAGCTATAGCGCGTTACCTGTTGCATTTAGATCGCACATCCCTCTACTGCCACCGCCTCCAGGCAGGATTCCCCACCCTATTCCCATCGCCAACTCCAACGGAGAAATCCGCTCACCTTCAGGAATAGGACATCCGCCCCCTCTTGTGCCCAATTTGCCTACTTCTCCGATGGCCTACCAGCCAGTTATTCAGAGCCCTCACCACCGCAGTATTCCGCAAGCGCAGCAGCCAGAGCCCGATTCACAGGAGGTAAAGGCCTTGGAAGAGTTTGCTGCAAGCTTCAAGATGAAGAGAATCAAGCTTGGCTACACGCAGACGAACGTTGGACAGGCTTTAGCCGAGGTGCACGGTACGGACTTCAGCCAGACAACGATTTGCAGGTTCGAAAATTTGCAGCTGAGCTTCAAGAACGCACAGAAATTGAAGCCTATCCTCGAGAAATGGTTAGAGGAGGCGGAGAAGCAAGGCAACGTGCGTCACGAAGAGGATTCTTCTCCAGAAAGACGGAGAAAACGCAGGACATCCATTGGAGTGGCAGCCAAGGAGACACTGGAGAGACATTTCCTTGCTCAGCCCAAGCCATCGTCTAACGATGTCACTAAAGTTGCAGATGCTCTGCAGCTGGAGAAAGAAGTAGTTAGGGTATGGTTCTGCAATAGAAGACAGAGAGAGAAGAGGGTTCGGACAACGCTGGGCGGAAAAGAGGAGGCAAGTCCTGGTCCAAGCTAGGAAAATCTAGATCAGCTTAGGTTTTGCAGTAATAGTGTAAGTACTATAGCTACCCATTTCTGCTTTTGTGTTGCTGTGGTGACGACATGGTTAGTGTGATTTGTTATTGTCTTTGTTTGTCTGACAGTATATATTATAACCAATTTTGTCTACTGCGTCTGTACCAGGTGCTATAAACGTTATGTTGTATTATATTCCATCTACTTTTTTAACGGTAACTCGTTATTTGTGAAGAATATTCACGAATGTTGCTATAATCTATTTTGAAAAGGTGTTTATTTTCTTCTGTTTGTATTTTTTGTGTAAATAGTATTTTGTGTACATAACTAATGTTTATTCATGCTAAAAACTTCTTTTTTTTTGGCATACGATATTATAGCAATCTCTTCTCTCTATTCCTGTATCAAAAAATATCATATTATACATGAAGATATGATTAAAATTTGAACTGAATACAATCACTTAATAGTACATGCAGAGATAAGATGCACTGCAGTGAAAGTTCCCTGAGCATGTTCCAAGTTCTTTACCAGGTCGGCTATCTTCTCGGAACCCCTCAAAACTCCCTTGAGTCTAGACTCCATCTCCTAATATACACAGACACACAAAACATGAGAGGATGGAAAAGTTCAATGATTGGGTGGGTTATAATTAGCAAGCAAGAAGCATGATTGCAATCTTATCAGGTATATCTATTGGAGGGGAGGGAATTGGAGCTAGACAAACAAGAAGCTGCCCAGATGTGCTCAAAGCAAGTCCCAAAGGGGCTGAAAGATGCCACATCTCGTGCTGGCCTGGGTGACTTGCATGTACACTATATGGCGGGGCACTAGCTGTAAAGTGTGCATGGATACAAAATAGTTTTCTCCAGGAAAACTATTTTGTGTAATAGCGGGATCGAATATTTTGCAGAAGTCACAAGTCAAGAGATTACTGTGAAAGTCCAAACCCTAACAATTAGTCTCTCGGGCTGAATCGCTTGCACCGCGAACCTTTGTCCACAGATAAATAAGTCAAGAGATTAATCGTATACACATCTATAGCTTAAAAGCAGCAGAGTACCAAAAATATCACAGAGCCTTATTTGATTGATTTTATAATAGATACATATAAGCAGAGAGCCACATGGACACCCAAGCAGAGCAACTCAACTGCCCTCACCCCAATACTACTCAAATATGCATAGAATTCACATCCCACTTGTTGTGAGTAGTCAGTTGGAAGACGCCCACTACCAATCGCTCCAGAGACTCATGCACGTATACATACAGCAGCAAGCCGAGGAATTCAGTAGCAAGTTTACACACAACCTTGCACTCTCATGAATGTGTGTACATGTGCTGAGCAAGTCAACACAGCGAAAAATCGCTTGCATATACACGTCAGGTTGGTATATCTTTCTCCAACCCTCACTTAATAACTCTTTGCACACCATGGTCACATTTATGTGCCTATATAAAACAGACGACATTGTACTTTATATTAACGCCTAATATAAAAAGCCCATATAAATTCACATAAGCCTTATGGGTGTATTAAAACTCGGCTGGGAAAGAGTTAATGAGTGAGTTGAGCCAGTGCAATGTACAATCACAGATAATCCATTTCATTGTCTCAATTTTTTCCGCTCCTCAAGCTCAGCTGCTAGCACCCAGGCTGTGATCGCATGAATGATGGCTAGCCATCATAAATTTTTTCAGAGCAAGAGCATGAAAGTCCGTTTTGAGACAGGCCAGACTTTCATAGGGGGATTGGGGTCGTGAATATAGGAGCTGATGGGCTAGATAACAAGAATCACCTCTGAAAATGAATGAAGTTTCTACCTTGGTACTAAATGTCATGTGCAGATATGCACTGTATAATCTTTGCTCTTGCAGTTTGTTCTGCTGTAGAATACAGCTATCACGACACGCAACCGAATAGTTGTCACAGCCTCAAAGCATGAATTACATAATTAAAAAGTAATTGTACATCTGTAGACAAAATCTAATATATATTTTCTAATTATATATCCAAAAAACGTGAAATGTTTGAACTAGCTGCAGGCCACTAGGACAGAGGAGGGATAGTCTATAATTCTGAACCTTTTCCAAGAAGAGAGGTACCAGGAAAAGAGGTGATAATGGTGATTAACAAAAACAGCCTCAGATGGAAACCCAATATTCATCAGCTATGAATTTCCAATGAATTTCCACACCTGTAACAGACCCAGACTGTTTATCGCCATGGAGATGCAAAAGCATCCACTTATCGCAATTACCCGATTCAGGGGTGTGGGAAAGAGGGGTGTGTCGGCCCTGCTGCACATGATCGTGCCGCTAGGTGATTGGTCAGCGGGTAATAAGAACATGGGCTATGGCCTCCTGATTTCTGTCTGATTAGCATGCATGAATAAACAACAAAGATAAGCATTTTTATGTATGAGAACTCTGGCAGCTGTGATGGCTAGCAAGCAGCAGCTTCCTTCCCAGGCCTCCACCCCAGTTTCTGGCGCTTGCAGAACGCTCACATGCCTTCATCCTGAGTGCTATGAGTGACAAAGGCTGGGGCAGAGGGCTGGGAATGAGGCTGGGGCAGAGGGCTGGGAATGAGGCTAAGTAAACATATAGGATAGAGCTGTTCCGAGGCTCAAATGCTACTTGTTAGCAACTGAATCAAAATAGATTAATAATTTAACCTGTAGCTGTGAGACATTGAGCTTTGAATACGAACCAGTACGACATGTGATTACAGGTAACCTAAATATTATCAGAAATAGAAAACTCTGGCCATTAATTGGTAGTAGAATGACATTTTACCAAAAAAGTACTGATGATTTTTTTCTCCATAACCCTAATACTCCCAACAGCCTTGAAAGCTATCCTATTATAATATCTATACAATAATTAGTCTATATACATTTCACTTTTCATATGTATGTGCACTGATTAGCAAATAACAGAAAGGTATTTACCCCCCCCCCCCAGGAGTATCTTAACGGTACTATAGCAAGGGGCCACCCTCTCTAATCCACTGCCTCTAGCAAGCCCCCCCTCCCCTTAGCTTGAAGGGCAGGGGGTTAAGACTCTGGCCTATATGCTGTTTCTACATGGGATGTAAATTCAAGGTCACTTATGAAAAGACATGCACATTTCTGCTCATAGGTCTGACTCCTCCTCCCAGCCACTAACTTTTACCACCTTCATCTTAAAAGGTGAGGGGAGAAGAGAGGGAAAGTTCTTTTACTGGTGATCTAACAGCCTAGAAGGTGTGTGTGAGCTTCTTGGCCACTCATTCAAAGTAGCCTTATAGTGCTTTGGCTTCCCCAACAGACATACACACTCCAACACTTCTAAATTACTCAACCACTTGCATAAATCCCTGCACGAGCAAATTCGCAAAAAATAATAAAAATAACAAGATACGACAGAGCCAGCAATGACTGGAATGCGGAATGCGGCAAGTGGCCTTGGCCAAGACACAACAGGTCCTGCAGGAGAGGGAAGTCTGGACGCCCAAGGCAGCAGCCATCCCTGAGCCTCACACAGACCCTCTACTACCCTCCATCTGACTGCTTAAGGAAGAGCAACAAGAGTATGAGGAAGTCAGCTGTGCGCTAGTCCTCTTCGATATGCAAACTCCTCCGCTTTTTAACCTCTAAAGAACTACCGTGGGCTTAAAAAAAAAAAGAAGAATTTGAGGGAGCACAGAGACTTACTCGAGGAGGATCAGCTAGGTAGCTAGCTATCTCTGTGCTAGGTCTCTGGGAGTGGAGGGGTGAGCTGAGATACCACCTGCATCCCTCTGCCTTGAGGCAGTGGGTGCCAGAGGGCAGAATTTCTGTGCAGACAGTGTAATGTGATCAGTTATGGGTCATTGGGTTCATGAATATTGTAAGCATCCCTTATGAGCACTAACTGGCCCACACAGATGCCCTCTGGTTGCACTTTTTGTTGCTGACTTCAGAAGTTCATGGTTCCTTTCTTTTTGAAAGCAGATTGTATTAGAAATATTTAATTATTTCAGGCAATAAATATGCGTTGCAGTTTCAAAAATTAAATTAGCGAAAGTCAGGAAATGTTATTAGATGCTTGTAAACATTAAAAAACAGCAAAAAGCAAGAGTTTCAGATAAAAGCCTTGAGTTACAAATCATGCCGGTTGCAGTGTGTTAAAAACGAGTGTTCTGCACACCATTATACAGCAAGCGATGATTGACTGCGGCCATTCCCAACTTGCAACAATGGCATATGTAAATGGGCATGAGGCAAAGCTAAGCTGGAGAGTGTGCAGTGAATGGAGTCAATTGGGTGTGAAAGGCTGGACACTAAGGGGGTGTTAGTGGGTTTTATCAGATTCAAAATATAAATGACTGCGGAAACAATGGATAAAAGGTCGTCGCTGTGTTGGAAACATAAGGAAATAAGGCGACATCTTTCTTGTGTGCTCATAAAAGGGGTCACCGTAACAACCGCTCGCACTCAATGCATAAGCCATTACTGCAAACAAATTATCCTGTCACACCAGCAAATGGTAAAGCAACTGTTACCACAGATACTACCTCTGTACGGATGGAATTCATAGCCAAAAGGGTAGTAAGTAAACTGAGTTTGCTTTTACATACATGTAGCTGTCCCTGGAGTGAAAAGATGCAAAAGATTCATCTATGGATGGTCAGACAGCTTACATATAACACACAAGCAGCTGACTCTCAAGTCCAAACGCCCAGCCTTTCTCACATTCATATCCTGCAGTGTACACTACTACACACACACACACACACACTCTGGATCATGAATCTAGCATAAACAACAACACATCCATAATTATGATAAATCAATCCCCAAGGATGTGGTTAGAGGGTGCAGACATATCAGAGCTTAGAGGAAAGGGTCAACAAAAATGGGAGGGGTAGTGCTTTAGTGTGTGTGCTATAGTCACATCCCACTCCAGGTATTACCAGCTGGGCATACGCAAAGTGTGCTCTCGGCTGGTACTAAAAATTGCTCTACACACTTACAACTGTCTGCTTATTTGTCTATTATCACATGCGCTAGGTTACATCGTTGTATTACTATGCCCCTATAGTCATGAGCACAGTGGGAGTGGCCCAATATGCTAGTGTGTGTTGCCTAAATGGCAAAGTAGTAGGTAACAATAATAATCCTGTTTGACGGGTTTTGGAAGCGCGCTATGAAAATGCTGAGTCAGCACTTTTCACTGCCTGCAAGATAGGCCTTCAATATGGCTGCCCTTTGGAAGCTGCCCTGTCTGCTCATCTGTGAGCAAACCGCTCCGTTCTACAGCTGCATTTACTAAGCTTGGACTGACCTGTTGCTGAGCTCAGCCTTTATTAATTGGATGATTTATGTGAAAAAACCCAGCTGGCCTTTTAGATCAAACTTGTGTATCTAAAATCTGAGTACAAGACTAGTAAGAGAAGATTGAAGGGTTGTAACGCAATAGTTCTGTGCTGCAAACAGTGCAAGGGAATAAGGGGGTCTTAAAACCAAGTGCAAGCTGAGTCTGATATATTGCCTTGGCTGGAAATATAGGTCACCTACGTGGTCCTGATATTCACAAATAAAGGGAACTGTATCACAATCAAGGCCTGATAGTCTCGGTGTCTCTTGTTTAGTAAAATATTTTTAACTACAGTCAATGCATTGCATAGTCAACCCTAAACCTCCAGTTACCATAGCTGTCCACCCTTACCAACTGCAGGAGGAGCCACCTCCCTTAATGCAATTTCAGGTCTCTAAGGGCACCACTTCTGTAGAGCCAGCGGAGCATGACAAATGAGGCAATCTAGCCTCCCATGTGACCATTGGCTCCGCTCTTGGAGACCTCAGAGAGACACCTTGGCTACACTAGTAGATGCAGTGATAGCTAAGCTGCTGTCTAGTGTTGAGGGGAAGGGCAGTCATGTGACTGAAAGTGACCAATTACCGAGCTCAGAGTAAGGGCAGTCATGTGACTGAAAGTGACCAATTACGGAGCTCAGAGTAAGGGCAGTCATATGATTGAAAGTGACCAATTACGGAGCTCAGAGTAAGGGCAGTCATGTGACTGAAAGTGACCAATTATGGAGCTCAAGAGTTGCAAAATGTGGACATACACAATAATGTTAGAAGGCCATATTGTGGAGAGGCATGGAATCACAGTTTCTGTTTGATTCTGCAGTGGACAGACTAGCCTCTCGTCTCACCCTTGCAGTACGGCAAGTGACGAAAAAATGCCGGGAGAGACTTAGGAATAAGGCATAGGAAAGACCCACTCCCAATTAGCGGATACTGCAATGCAGACTGACCTCAGTACTTGGTAGAATGTGGTAGGCTAGTACTGCTCTGCCGTCGTCGTGTCTTGCAAAGGAGAAGAAGGAATGAATGGAGTGGCCGTCCAAGAGTCTCAGCTGGGCATTGTGTGGGGAGAAACTCATACCATGCTGTGTGTGGGTGTGGGTGGGTGTGGGTGGGTGTGTGTGTGAGTGTGTGTGTGTGTTGATGGAGATTTAAAGTTCTGTGTTATTGTAGTTCTCACTCCAACTAATAAATGCACTGATTAGAGTGTAGGTGGAGGGGCATTGTACCCCTCCCCCAGACATCTTAACCCTTCAAAGTTTTGCTATAGGCACACCCCTCCCTGATCTGTTTTTGACGCCCCTTGGCTATCACATGACGTGACGGCTCCACTGGGCTTGGACACAAAAGGTTAACAGACATCGGCAGAAAAAGGATCCCCTAGGCGCATTACCCCAGACAAAAATCTAGCGTCGAAGCAATCCATACAGGACACCTCAGCACTTGCCGCTGAAACTGAAGGCATGAACGCTGTAGCTTAGCGTCATTGCAGACCAGACGATGAGTGTGACAGATGAGCGTGCCCACCGAATTGGAAAGGAACAGAACTTGTAAGGATAACTAACCCAAACATAATTTCTCCATCGCCCTGGAACTACACATCTAGGCAGCGCAGGAGCTCAAGCAAACATGCATTTAACAAATAACAATCCTGTTTTCAGGTAGGAAATTACATGTACATCGCAGACGCAAGTCTGTAGGAGAAGAGGGTGGACTTGGCAAGGACCGGGTTGCTAGCTAATAAGGAACTGAGCGTGTTCCTCTCCTTTTTGACATTACTACAGCTATATCATGAGCTCACACACTATAGTCCCTTCAGTCACATGATCAGTCACATGATCAGTAGCTAAAAGGAACTGAGCGTGTTCCTCTCCTTTTTGACATTACTACAGCTATATCATGAGCTCACACACTATAGTCCCTTCAGTCACATGATCAGTCACATGATCAGTTGCCAATAACATTATCATCAAACATCGCAAGCTATCTAGTATCTACCACTGTTATACACCTAGGTTCTATTTTGCAGTCCATGGCTATGAGATAGATCTGGATGCAGGTATATGAGGCCATTGTACCGATGTCACTAGGTGTCATCCTAGGTGTCATCCTAGCCTAGCGTGTAGCAATCAGCAGACCTAGCTTTTATCAAAGAGTCGGGTTTCTTATAGCCTCCTTCCCAGGCTCCACTCCCCAGCTGGGGAGTGGAGGGAACAAACAAGACTAAGTTCCTTACTGAAATGAACTGAGCAGCTGTAATGATTGTTCTTGAAGCCATACACATTCAGGGTGTGCAAAGAAGCCACTCATTAATGCATTCACACTGTACTGAGAGGAGACGCATTCTAGTGGCTATGAATAAAGCATACACGCGCCTTACTAGACTAGTGAGACTGCTGTACTTCTGTATGGTTTCCTTCCTCTCCCTAAGGCGGTAAACTAAGTGTAACCTAGCAACCAAGTATAGGTCTGGTTTGTATAATTAAATTTTATGTCTAATGTATATAGCATTGCAATAATCATTATTGTCCTATCACTTCCAGTTCAGCTTCTCATGTGTATGAGTCAGTGTGCAGTATTCAGTGCAGCTACTCTCTGGGCACGAAGGCTCTCTAATAGACGCATGAGAGCCTGGGGACGAGGCTAACTATAAGCTACATCATGCACTCAGCTTTTCCACATATACAACAAGAGCTGAGGTGTGTGCAAAACAACACATGGAGTGGGTCTGCATGGGAATGTGGCTGACCCTGCACAAGCAGCTGTCTAGTTATCTCATTAAAGATTCACAAAGCCAGAGGTACAAAAGCTGGGGTGGAAAATGTGGCTGTCTCTCCATGAATAGTAATTATGAATAAAGTGGGTTGTGGCAGTGGGGCATTTGGGCCTTTGTTACAATAATTGATGGTGGGCGGTATAGCGTTCCCCTTTACTGTAGCAATAGAATCTGGTGTTGCATTATTAATCAGGGCCAAATCTGCTCAGATAGAGTACTATACTGGAGTAAGAACAACAGCCACACCATATATAGCCTACGGGTGTGTTTAGCAAGCCAACTGTAATATTTCAGTACTTACAACTTACTCTCCAAAATTTTATGAAGTCATCCGGTGATGTGCTTTTGTGCCTGGCCTCGCACCCAGCCCAGAGTTTATCTCGCAGTCGTGGAGAAGAATCGCGAGATAAAATCTGGACGCTCGAGGAAAGCCTGGACACGAGGTTACTTGCGCCCACTGCAGCCTTTTCAGCCTGTTAGCTTCACATGCTAAGTGACAATAAGCCGAACCTCGAAAGAGTACTTGACAGCTTTGAAGCACAGTACGTAGAGACGGGGCAACGCAATAAGACAGCAGAATTTCACACAACTGTAGCCTCATACCCAGGCCTCTCTTGGAAGGTTTTCTTTTTGTAGCCATGGGGCCTCCCCTTGTTTTTGACAGCCTTGGTTTCCATGGCTACAAAAAACCCTGCAAGGGACAGTCTGGGTGTGAGGCTAGCAAGGGCCCTGATCTTCAGATGAAAGCCTTAAAGGACAACTCTGACCTCAGCTGACCCTATAGTCAACTACTTGTAATAATGGACCAGGTCAGCACCCTACAAGGGGTGTACAAATTACCTAATCAAAACCCCAATTCCAGGCTCCATTCCCCAGCATGTTTCATGCAGGGGTAAAAAACCATACATCATGCAAAGAACACGGGGGGGGGGGGAGCCTGGGAAAGTGCTTTATTGACACAGATACTCTGCAATAGCAGTGAGTAAATTTTAGCATGCAGCTACCCCCCCCCCCCCCCCCTCTCGTAACCTCATTCCAAGTTTCCATTCTGTAGTTGTTTTTCATACTGAACCGGGAATGGATACTTGCAGTCTGCAGGGTCAGCATTCCACGTGCAACCGGTCCATTGTCCTTTCATTCAAGAACCATAAAACAGGATCCGAGGGCCTCAAACAGGGCGTTGAAAGAGGGTGGAGTTAATGCAACAATCAGCCACTGGGGGACACAGGTCTGGGCACTTATCTCATTCACTGACCACAAGATACAAGGCAACATCTGTCATCCCATCCACTGGGTTGTATCCACCCCTCAGAGGAGCGTGCATCAAAAGCTCGAATTACGAATTAAGGTAATTGCATATCTTTAGCTATTAAGTGGCCACACAAACTCAGTTAGCTTGCTTGTTACTCTGGGGGAGGGGCTCAGCCAGACTTACTTTTGAAGAGAAACATCCTGGAGCTAAAGGGTTAAATCTATGTTGTCGAACCCCTCACCTGAGAGAGGTAGGGTAAGATACCATGTAGAGACAGTTCATTGGGGGGGGGGACTTTGTGCCCCCCCAAAATATCTTCTGACGTGCTTTTGCCCCCCCTTCTAAATGAATCCCTGAGAGAGCATGGTTTGCTGTGCTCACTAGTTGGAAAGTCTCTGAATATATAAATGCACGAGCCGCTCTTTTATGAGAAACTTTTCCATTGCCATTTGAGTAGTTGACTCTTGCATGTGATGTTGTCGAACCGCTGTCCATCCCCAATGGGTTAGCTGGCATCTGCGAAAGTTTCTTAGCTTGCTAGAGCTCTATGAGCAACGCAAAGTGAGTAGTCAATATAGGCATAAGCCCACCCCTATATAAGTCCACTCACCTCCATGTATAAGCCCATCTCTAAGTATAAGCCCACCCACCTCCATGTTTAAGCCCCTCCTACAAAAGCCCTCTCCTATTGTAAACCCACCTCCATGTATAAGCCCACTCACCCCCATGTATAAGACCACTTCCATGTATAAGCCTCCTCGTATATTAGACCCCCCCGCTCACCTCCCTGTATAAGCCCACCTCATATATAATTCATGCATCTACCCACATCATGAAAAATTGAAAAATTCCCCTTTTGCATAATTGGAGAGCAACACCTTACCATGTACAATATCCTCCTTCCCATCTTCCCAACAGCGATTCCATTGAGTTCTTCGCATATCTCCTGAGCCGTCTCACAGACGCCCTCGGGGCAAAAGACGCCCATCTCCATGGTAATCTGAACCTCATCAGCAGCAGGAAAATCCAAGCCTAGTGAAAAGGATAGCAACCAGCAAGCCATGGTTGCATCGAATGTATATGCAATTTCATCAAGATACCTACCATGTGAAATCGCACTTGGCAGTATTTTATTTGTACAGGTAATAGCTTGGGCTTGACAGCATGCGCAAGGCACTCATGAAGGACATGAAATAGCACAGGGTGAAGCCAAGCGCTCTTTCCCTTCCTGAGTGCATTACGAATGCTATTAACCCTAAATACCACAGCAACCCACAGATGGAATGAAACCCTGGTTGGCCCCAAAAGAAATTTGATTCTGCAAGGAAGTGAGCCCAGGTCTGGTCTCGAGACTACGAGTGATATATCAGGTGTGGCAGTCCTGGAAGAAAATGAACATTTTTGTGTCGCGTGTTTCAATTGTGTCACTGTGTTCAACTTAAGCACTGTATATCTAAACCTTTGTTAAGGGCAGGATTCATATTAGTCTAGCTGGTCTAGCGAGCTAGACTAGACTCATACTTGCTGTGTAGAAGCCTCACATACAGACGCTACTACATAGTGCATATGAGCTCCACTCTTAACAGAAGCTCAGAGATACAGCACTTTGAACGCAGTGACGTGATCAAAAGACACAACAAAATAATGTTTGTTTTCTACCCGGGACTGCCACATATGAAGACACACCGGATGGCTGACCTTGGAATGCCCAGGTGTGGTAGATGAGGTTGACCTCTCTGGACTGAGGTTCCAGGCTACCCTCCAGGAGAGGCCGGGAGTGGATGAGAATGGCCACATCTAGCAGCGAGGAATCTACTACTGGCTGAGGAGTGGGGGGGAGGGGGGAGGGGGAGGAAGAGATGGAAAGGAGGGAGGATAAGAGGGAGGGGAGGAGAGATTAAGGATGAGGTAAATCGTAATCAAATTAATGCACAGCTTCATACCTTTTGTAAAAACAGCTGCTGCAAATCAGGTGGAAGTACTCCAAAGAGTGCCCCCCTGGCAACCACTCCCTCGCTAGGGAGCATGATGGTTGCTAGGGGAGGAGCCAGGTGGTAGTCATCAGGGCTGTACACACCGCTGCAGGAGACAATATTCCAGCTATGCTCAAACCATGTAGTACATCTGGTGGCAAATCTGTCTCTTTGTGATTAATGTACCAGTGTGGTAAGCAGTGATATGGCAGAAGATCGTGAAATAGAGGCACTGCTAGTGGGTCCTCTGGCTTGTCGTGACTCTTCAGGGACACCTGGAATGCACAGTCGTCCCACGACCCCAGTACGACTCTGTTCTTCTCCCTCTGCAAGCACCACTTCTCTTCGTTTTTTGCAGCTGTGCTAATAGGAGTGAAGCAAAGCAAATCCTAGTACTCAAGAGCGTATAATGCTGTGCAACTAGTTTTTTTCGATTAAAAAAAAACTGCATTGGGATATTTTCTCTACCTCCTTGCTCCAAGTTTTTGTTACTGCCTGCATGTCCAGCATGCGCCATTTTTAATTTTAATTAATTAACTACCCGCTGTGCCTGTCACGTGAAAACTACACATTTATCACGCAATGATCACGCGCCCACAGGCTCGTACATCAAAATGGCGGCTGCGAGAAGACTCTGTCACTGGTCTTTCAGCCGGACTGTGGTACGTTCTGTAGACTTTATAACAACGGTAGGAAGCGTTATAAATGAGCTGCATTGCATGTAATTTATTTCCAGGTTACAAGCAGGGCGTACGCCACTGCAACTCCGACTACTAGTGGTGGGAGAGTTAGGGTGAGTATATAGTCCTTATGCGCATTTGGGAAGCCCCCAATTTATACAGGTGTTTGGTTATCAAAGAATGGATTACTTGTTGATAGCTGTTTGTCGTCTAGGCCCCAATTCAGGTATTTGGAATTGAAGGTCGCTATGCACATGCAATCTTCTCCGCTGCCTCGAAGAAAAAATCCCTGGAAAAGGTGGAGCAAGATCTGAAAAGCTTCCAGGTTGGTTTGGGTTGATTACTTGCAAGTAGAAGTTATACTAAAGCAGTATGAACCAATCAGATTGCTTGGTGATGATGTCGGTTAGTACCTGTACAATGAATGAGGATGGACTTATGGTGGCCAATGTGCAGTATACTCCAAGTCAGTTAGAGCTCCATAAACTCGGGCATGACATTGACCATGAGAAGTTAGTTGCCCGTGAAAGTGTCTTTGCTGCATCTCGACTGTTTCTCAGGCAGCCAACTTCCCGTGGTCAGTAATGTAGGTTAGAGTCACATTTCTGGGCTCTGACTATTGGCTGAGTCTATTTGATTGCCACGGTTGCTTCACCTAGAAATTGGTGTCGGAGAGAAAGGAGCTTGCTGACTTCATTAAGAACCCAACACTTACAAAACAGCGGAAGGAAGGTAAGTCTAATGCTGAAACCTGGGATATCAAGTCTATATTTTCCCGTCTACCTAATAGAATTTTACTCACGGTATCAACTACATCTGCTAATCATTGTTGCAGTTGGTTGACTATAAGGCACATCTTTACTTTTTGTAGCTGAAATCGTGGCACTCTTGAAGGAACTAAAGTGCTCAGAGCTCACTGTAAATCTATTCAGTAAGTCCCACTACCACTAGGGTATACAGTAGGCTTAATTAATGGACCCTTATTCGTTATGATGTAATGGGGGGGGGGGGGTAAAAGTACTAGAAGCACACGGAAACCAACATGTTCTTATGTTTTCATGTAAGAAAACTACATCCAAACACGTTTTCTTGTATTATCTCCATTTAGTGCCTACTTTTACCCATGGATAAAGGTCTAGCTAGTATTCCAATTTTCCTTTGTGTGATTAAAGGGTGGGGCTTGATAGCTACTGCAATTTCTGCAATCTCCTCATTCAGCTACACTTCTCTCCAATAACCGGCTGTCGAGGACGTCGGGTGTAATCAAAGCCTTTGGCACTATTATGAGTGCTTACCGAGGGGAAGTTCTCTGCGCAGTCACCACTGCTAAGGTAGGAAAGGGGGGTCATGTTTTGTTGCAGGCTTTTCTGTTTGATATTTTATAGTTGGAAGTGCCTAGAATATGCGGCACTGTGGGTGCTGGCTAATACATGTGTAACTGCATGTAGATGTCTGCAACTCTCAAGTCAGGTACTCCTCTTCTCTGCCATGCAGCCTCTCAACGACAAGAGCAGGAAGGAGCTGGAGAGAGTCCTCCAGGGCTTCCTGGAGAAGGGCCAGGTTCTCAAGCTAGACCTGAAGGTACTTGCCGACTTAGCCTCGATCCCAGCCCATGACAAGAGGCTCTTTTGTGAGCTTAATTGTCGAGGCCATAGACAACCCCTTCTTACATGTAGATTTAAGATGTGTTTGTCTGACCCATGATCCCTGTCTGTGGACCCCTAGCCTCGATCCCAGGCCGCAAAGTAGGGAGACCTTCTTCATGGCCTACGAACAATCACATGTTTATATAATGGAGCTAGAGCACTTAGCTGTCAAGATTTGTTTTTTTAGATGTGTTCCAAGACTCGTCCTCTCTCTCTCTCTCTTTCTCTCAGACTGAGCCCTCCGTTATCGGAGGCATGGTGGTTGAGATAGGGGACAAGTACATCGACATGGCTACCTCTACCAAGATCAAGAAGATTGTAAAGACTCTTAACGAGTCGCTGTTACAGTAGCACTTGAACAACCTCTAATTCCGGTTGTCCCTGTCTTTAGTATCATATATTATTATTATTATTACCAGCCTAGCGTTCATCTATGTATGTACAGGTGTATAGGGTTAACGTTAGACTGGCATCACATCCATAATAGAATTTATGATGTGCAGTACAATGTTGTAAGCACTGAAATATAAGTGTGAGTGATGGCAGAAAAGGGCCCTGGTTATTAAGTTTTGTTACCATGGCAACTGTTAGTGGTCGTAGTCTCATCGTCTTGGGTTGGCCAGCCCACACATCTGAAAATAATCAGAACAAATGTGACACTACCATGCTTCAATCTGCTGATTTACCCTATTTACAATACCACTTGTGGCTCAAAATAGGGATGGTAAAATTTTTATAGGAGAGCTTATAACATGTTTTAAAGGTTCAGATGGTTATAAGATAATTATGGAGGGTTATGTTATGTTTGGTCTATACAATACCAGTAGAATATAGCATTGTTTCCAGACCCCCATTTTATTCGGTAAGCTTTTCCTTCGCGTAGCCAAAAAAGCAGGGGCCTGGAACTGTGGTCTAGTTTGTGGGACTATTTTACTGCCGGATAGTGCTGTTGTAGGTGTCCCATTACAATTATGCAAACCAAATGTTTAGTAGAGATAGTTATAACAAATGCTTACTTACAATCTGTATACAGTTCTGGCGGTCAGTGCAATCACTCCGACACCAGTAATGGCGTACAGCGATCCCAGCCCCAGGGCTCTGCTGGCGAATCGCACTGGATCCTCGTGCTGTACCTCTAGGGGGCTCTCCTTGAGAGCAGTACGGCGCCGCGAGACCATACCCATGGCAGCCAACCCGAATCCCCCCATGAGGGAGAAAGCGGTGCAGCCAGTGAGAAAGACTACCTTCATGGCCACACTTTCGGTGTATTGCTGCTCATCAGGAGCAGAAACTGATGGGCTTTGGCCGGAGATGGCAGCGTTTGTGGAATTCAGGCTGTCCTCATCTTGTAACTGTCTTGTAGTGTTGCTGTTTTCCTCCGCCATGGCAGTGAGGCGGCACTCAGCATCTGTAGCGGATCATACTACAGCTGGAAACATGCTGAGTAGCACAAAAAGTGAGCTCTTATTAGAAAGCTAAAGAGTGGCTTACTTCCTGTAGTTATTTGGTTTAGTTATTATTAACGTAATTAGAGCTGTAGCTGGCCGGAGTGTGAGACTGGAGCCAGAGTTCTCTGTCGTCCTCAAACTCAGGGAAGCCTGATATAAAAGAGGGATGAGGGCCAACTCTCCAACCAGTTTATAGCATCTGTGAAAATTCTATAGAAACGAACTCTCAGGCTAAATTCACTGTCCTGCATGTGAGCTGAGATCCTGTACTTGGTATTCTCATGGTAAAGACGAAGTATACCGCCATTATGCCTCAGAGGAAGTGGGAACGTTTCCAGGGTAACAACAAGTTCTACTGCGGTGGCCGGCTGATGAGCTCCAATCAGATCGGCATTCTGGTGTTTGTCGTTGTACTCATCCTCATAATGACTGCCCTCTACTTAGCCTTTGAGTGAGTAGATTGTGCCATTGTTGAGAGCTAATATAGTGCTACATTCACCTTCCATTTTGTAGTATGTGTGGGGAGTGCTATGTATCCTGAGGTGATATTGGTTTCCTAAGTCTAGACCGTAATAACAAGACACTTATTCTAATTATTGCACCACCCAAGCGCCACTTCCACCCAAAGATGTTTTTGTTGTATTTGGCACTTGGAGTCCGAAAAGTAAAGCCAACCTCTGGCTGAAAGTTACACGAGCAGGTAGCTAGTGGTATAATGGACCCTTTTCCGCTGTGATGTCATCTGGGGGAAAGTAGCCACTACGTGAATATTCATGAAAACATGTATGTTTTGTGCTTTCTTGTATAAAAAATTACATGAAAGCATGAAAACGTGCATGTATTTCTACATTTAGTGCCTACATTTCCCCCCCATTACATCATAGTAGAAAAGGGTCTATTGCCGAGCCCTGTCCATTGTACATGCAGTAGATCAGAGGGTCTGGGCTACGACTGTTTTCTATATTAAGCACCAGCCAACAATTGTAATTTTTTTTTCTGCACTATAATTACAACAGATATATGTATTGTCATGTGAAAATCATGATTTCTACATAGCCCCTCCACCCATGTGACAGCATTTTGGTGGCAACATCATGTTTATTTATAATACAGTCTCATTTCCAAGATTAAAAGCTCTGTTCTCTCCAATCTCATTCCAGCGTCCGATACCTGATAATAAAAATCAAACCTGCAGGACTCGGTTCCATATTTGCTGTGGGCGGTGTGGTGGGATCGTTCTATGCCCTGGCCTTTCTCCTCAAAACGGGATGCATCGACCCCGGGATCGTACCCCGGGCCCTGCCAGATGAGATGGCATACAACACTGCCCTGGCAGAGGAAGGTAAAAACGACGACATAGCTAGCCCCGCTTTGTAACTTCAGTTCTTCCAAATTCACCAAATGGAACCCAACAAATGCTAATGACAAATTAGTCCAGGCCCACGTACTTATGCAGTTCACTTTTGCTGCTGTTGACCCAGTGTAGTAGTGCTGGATGTCCCCCCCTTCGAATATCCCCCGGACATCGTGCCCCAGGGCAGGATATCTGGGGGAGACATCCTGCCTTCCGACACCGGTGCTTTTACATGTGTGTGATGTGAAGGGTGTTAAAGAGGGGTGTGGATGCAAACATTATATTCACTACTGCTAAAAAGTTTGAGATTCTCGCACAGTGTAGAAAAACGGTTTTCAACACTGGACGAGAAAAGCTGGGGAGTGGAGCCTGGGAATGAGGCTAACCTTTCCTTCTTCTTCACTTGTGCTGCAGATCCCAACACCCCCAAAGGGTTGGCTGCCAAGACCAAGGTTGTTACGGTGAGGGGCCAGCAGATCAAGCTGAAGTGGTGTGCCACGTGCAACATATGGAGACCACCGAGGGCCTCGCACTGCGGCCTCTGCAACAACTGCTTGGGTGTGTTTGGACAGTGTCTTGTTCCCGGCCTCCATTTTATGGGTTTTTGGAATGGAGGCTGTGAATGAGCCTAATCCCAGCATGTTTTGTCGACATAATATATCATTAATATTACTGTTATTTTCTATCCTATTTGCAGAGAATTTTGATCATCACTGCCCTTGGGTAAGTTTGTTTACACTGTGCTCTTGATTAGAGACACTTCGTTATCAAGTACTCGCGAGGGGGCATGTCAAGCTCGAATTACTGATGATCTCAAAAACAATGTATTTACACAAGTAGTCTTGTTCTCAGGCACTCAGAAAATTGGAACTGTAATTAGTAGCAAAGACGAGCCAGAGGACAGTTAATGAATTAACTCACATGACAGTCACATGATCTTACTAACTATAGGTTGGAAACTGTGTTGGCAAGAGGAACTACAGATATTTCTACCTCTTTCTGATGACCATCACCGTAACCTGTCTGTATGTGATGGGCTGCAATGTAGCTGTCATTGTGTTAGGTAAGCTTCAACCTGGAGTATTCCATTAGGAATTTGAGGTGACAATAGCACTTGTCAGGTACGTAACGCTAACCTTTCCCTGCAGTCTCCAAGGAGAAGGGGTTTGGAGATGCCCTGAAGTCCTACCCGGCTAGATATCCTTTGTATATCTCCTTACTAATTGCATGTATGTCTGCGATGCCCACTCCGAGGCTCCCTTGCATGGAACAGAGGAAGAGAAAGAACCTGGGAATGGGACTGGTCTGGTGTGCTGTATATTCTCCTTGACTGCTTTCCACTGTTATAGAGTTTGGCATCTGCGGTCTCGCTATCATCTCTGTGTCGGGTCTGGCGTGCATGCACAGCTGGCTCATTGCTAGGATGGAGACCACCAATGAGGATGTGAGTTGCTTTGATGTCAGGTGGTAATCATGGGACTGTCACATGGCCATCGTGTCAATTCACATGACTGTCACATTGTGCTGTTAATACCATGTGACACATTTCTCTCCCCCCAGATCAAGGGGACCTTCAACCCGAGACGACAAGGGAGCATAGAGAATCCTTACAGCCAGAGAAACTGCTGGCTGAACCTGGCAACGGTGGTTTGTGGCCCTTTTCCTCCGAGGTGTGGTTGTGCATGTCTGTCTGTCTGTCTGTCTGCATAACTTTCGAGTCAATTATTGAGCTTGATATCAGGTTTGAATTGAACTTTAGAAACTCTATAATTATGGAAAATACCGACCTCAATCACTGATTACACGACTATCGACTATCTAAGCCTAACATCTTTCTTGCTGATTTAGCCTTTTATGATAACCCTGCAGAAACAAACAAACCGTCTCTATGGTAACGGTCTCTGTCCTCCTCCTCCCACACATACACACAGTTTGATAAACAGGCGAGCCACCGTGGATGAGTCGACTCTCGAAGAAGAAGAAGCAGAGACAGGCTACGGTGCCACCAGCGCCGTGCCTAAGGTAAGGGCGTACTGTCCTCAGGAGCCTGTAAAGTGATGAGACACTATTCCTTGCTATTTAAGGAATTAGTCTGGGTAATCACACCGGGATTCTTATGCCGTTTGGGAATAATTATGCCCTTGCTTCACTCGTTTGATTACCCT
Source organism: Phakellia ventilabrum (assembly GCA_963921505.1). Taxonomy (NCBI): domain Eukaryota; kingdom Metazoa; phylum Porifera; class Demospongiae; order Axinellida; family Axinellidae; genus Phakellia; species Phakellia ventilabrum. Next base: position 669,121 of record OY997400.1, on the reverse strand, counting down.
TGTCTGTTATGCATACAGTTATTCCCAAATCCCACTCAGATCCATGTGTGAATGGCACATGGATTCCTGTGTGAGTTGGGAATAACTGCATGAGCAATAGCAGTAGGCAAGGTTATTGTATGAGCCAAGTGGACCCTTTACCATTATGATGTAATGGGGGTAAAAGTGAGCACTAAATGGAGAAAATACAAGCAAACATGTGCTTTGATGTAGTTTTCTTGTCCAAAAACATAAGAACATGCTTGTTTGTACGTTTTCCTGTATTTTCTCCATTTAGTGCTCACTTTTACCCCCCCCCCCATTACATCATAATGGTAAAGGGTCCACTGTAGTTAGCTCCCACTGGTCTCCACTAGTCTCTAGAGGTCACCATGATACCTTCAGCGGCAACCAGCTCCCGTACATCAATAAGCAATTAGCAACCCAAATCGCAAGTCAATTTTAACATCCATGTGGTTTTATCTGGAAAGTACCCTTTATTGTGAAGCTGTTACCACTCACCCTGCTACTGACATTGCAATGTTCCTCCCCCTTTCCCTCCTCCTCAGCTCCCTCCGGAGCAGCCTCCACCCCAAGAACCCCAGTCTCCGACGTCGCCTGAGAAGCCGCTCCTGCTGCAAGGACCTGAGACTCTGAACATCGACCAAATAGTAAGACCAGACCTACTCGATTTTTTCGTTGCTTGAGCTAGCTTGATCACGAATTGACCTGGGTGGTAGGCATCGTGAGACAAAAGTACATTTGTGAGGGAAAATTGAAAAATTTTACTCGCCAGGCTCAAGCAACCAAAGATCACGTAGGTCTGGCCTAAGTGATAAATTATTAACTCAGAAACCTCAACTCCCTTCCTCTGTCCTCATCTCTCCACCCGTCCACCTCCCCTTTCCTCTCCGTCTCTCCTCTGATACCTTCCTCCTCAAGACCGGGAGTGAACCTGTGCCAGAATTGGAGCTGCAGAGACAGCCGTCCAGTCCCCAGAGCACGGCTGCCAGCGATGGCCGCAGCAGTACTGCAGCTGAGGTAGAGGTTCACCAAGATGGTAGCCGGCGAGATGAAGAAATGCAGCAACTGCTTGCTCAATGAGTAGCCAACAGCATTACAGATAGCTAGCTAGGGAGCAATATTAAAATTTTGTAACATTCCCATCAAAACTTGCATTGTGTTCATGTCTTGTGAATTTTCTAGTTTGCATGCAAATTTTCTTCCACATATTTATACACAGGATATTTTATTGTACATGTACCTGATATGAGTGTAACGATTGCGACGGTAATAATTTAGGGGTTCCCCCCACCCCCTTCGACGGTAAGAAGAGGTGTGGCTTTGAGAGTAAACAAGACGACGCATGCAGACGCTAGCTAGCTGGGAGGCATAAACGGTAAGGTACGTATATGCGCAGATCAAGTATGTGGCAATAAAATTTGAGTAGGTGACAGGCCACCCTATAAGAGGATATGTGGCTCGAGTAAAATACAGCCCCGGCCTGTCCGTTTCCATAATTATCGGACAGTGTGTGAAGGCTGTAATATGCAAACCTGTAGGGTGGGGGGCCCAGGGGCTGATTCTATGAAATACAATTTTATTCTTTTAGATCCTAGTGCAAAACTTGCCATGGCGTCACTGGAGAACCTGGAAATAAAGTCTGTGTGCAGTGACTCTCAGAGCATATGCATGTCCTCAGCACTGCAGAGCCCCTTATTATCGCCAACCAGAGCCGAGCTGCCCACGCCTCAGATCCAGGTGCAGCTGACCACACCGGATCTGAACCGGTCCACTCTCCTTCAAGTGCCGTCGTTCCACGTCACAGTCGAAGACACAGATGGTAGCGCAAGTGAGGGAGAAATGGGCCCAGAAAGTTCGAGTCGAGCTCATGGGAGTGCAGGAGGCGAACCCGAGATGCCAACCCGTCCAAAATCAGTTCTTTCGATTTTTGGCCGCCCCCTCTCCAGAGCAAAATCTGCCCTCTCCCGTGTCTCAATCCGTAGCACGCGTCTCCAGAACCTCTCCTCCAAAATGAAGTCTCGCATTCTGGGCCTTGCCAACCGAGCCAAGAAGAAGAGACAAGATGAAGAAGACCGGGACGACCTCGCGTCCTCCTGTTCCTCCCTCACGGACCCGGAGACTAGCATCCACTCGGCCGAAATCAAGAGGAAATTGAAAGAGGAATACCTGGCTGGGTCCGATTCCGAGAACGAGGAGAACGGAGTTGCAACTGGTAAAAAGAGGCGGGGCTTCCAATGTCCTAGGGTGATCAGGAACAAGCTGAGAAATTGCAATTGTCAACTGACTTGTAACTACTTTATCGATCCTTATGGTGAGAGCATACGTACGTAGCACATATTTCCGCTATGATGTAATGAGGGGAAAACTACGTGCAAGATGCATGAAAACATGCATATTTTTGTGCTTTCATGTGTGAATGAAAGCACAAAACATGCATGTTTTCATGTATTTCTCCATTTAGTGCCTACTTTTTTACCCCATTACATCATAGTGGAAAAGGGTCCCTTATGAAGCCAATAGGCTAGTGCTTAGTGAAGAACCAGTCATTTGGTGGCATAATTATTAGCTTTTTCATTGGAATGAAAATATAGTGTTTGACTCTATAGTGATTCCATATCTTGCATTGAAATACTTTCACATGTACGACGATCAAACGACTGGTCTTGATTCTGTACCATACGCAGGCGGTATCTTCTCCTTTTGGTTGAAAGTGGCTTGTCTGGCCTACCTCTATAATGCCGTGGCGATTCCCCTGAGGGCATCTTTCAAAGGAGTTGTCTACTCCGAGACAACCACCATCTACGCCTGGCTAGTGTTCGACTATATCTTTGATTTGATCTACATCCTTGACATCGTGCTCGTGCAGACTCACCTCAGCTACATCTCCAATGGTGTCCTACAGGTAAAAGTGTGTAGCCATGTGATCAGCATATGACTGTCATGTGATTTTTACGTGACTACATCAATATACTTTCTGTGTCCAGTCTGACGTAAAGCTGCTTTGCAGGAAGTACTTCACCCACTGGTCCTTTTGGGTAAGTTACAGATGACCAGTTATCACAAAAACTAGCCGATTATTTTACAGATTATGTCACCATTACATCATAATATTATCCACTGCCCTATAGCTGGACTTACTCTCCCTCTTTCCACTGGACTTTCTCTACTTCGTCCCAGTACTGCGCTTCAACTCTCTCCTCAGACTTCCTAGACTGCTCAAGGTGAGGGCATGTCTGCATGTGGGAGACATTTTCCCTGGATTCCTTGAATAATAAGGATGTTGTAACTATGGAAACAAGAGTGCTTCAATTAGAGTCAGGAGCATGCAAGCTAGCTAGCTGCTTCGGCGGTCACTGCTGCCATGTGCTAGCTAAAGGACAGAGACCATAATTTTACAAAGACGTCTTTTGTGCCCTCTTCAATACTCACAGCTGCGAAGTGTTAAGCTTTTCATGGACAGCTTTGAAAGCAACACAAAATTTCCACATGTTTTTCGGTAAGTCTACAACTTCTGTCCATTCATACTTGAACTTACTGCAGTGGCTGTGTTGTATCTTTCTCTCCTCAACCTCCTCCTTCCCTCCCTCCCTCCCTCCATCCCTTCCCTCCCTTCCCTCCCTCTCTCTCCCCCTCCTCCCTCCCAGTGTCATTAAACTGGTATGCTACTTTCTCTACATCATTCACATCTACGCTTGTATATTCTACGCCATCTCTGCACACGAGGGCTTTGGCATCAACGAGTGGGTATATGATGGTCAAGGCACTCGGTAAGAAACCCATTCCAGAATTTGGCGCCTGTTTAAAATAGAGATTTACTAGCCCTGTTGTAAGCGAAAAAAAGCTGGGGTGAAGGTCTGGGAACGAGGCTAGAGAATTACAGGGACTGTTTAGTATTAGGCTACAGAAAAGCACATCAACGGCTCGAACCCACATCTGTCACTTGGGAGGCATATGAGTCGGTAAATACGTCAGCCATTGCACTTAGTGTTAGGGTTGTTATACACATTTACAGGTGTGCATCATATATAGGGTTGAAGTTCAATCAACAATTTATGCAGCATACACACACATATACAACCCCTCCCTCCCCTCCTCCCCCCCCCCCCCCCCCCCCACACACACACCCACATACACACACACACCCCAGCTATCTCCGCTGCTTTTACTGGGCCACTCGGACCGTGGCCACCATTCATGACTTGGAGGAGAGAAACCCTACAACTCCCATTGAGTACGCCGCTGAAATGTTCGGATACCTCCTAGGCGTGTTCATCATTGCAGTTTTCATTGGAGAGGTTAGTTTATAACTATTACTAACTATTACTAACTATTACTAACTACATGTGCAGCTGGTTATGTATGGCTATGGCAGCACCTCCTGAATGTTATTGTCATTGCTTGTGTTACTAAATATATTTTGGTGTGCCCCCCCCCCCCTTCGTGTGATGGTGGGTATCCTTAAACAGGTGGGTTTATTCATGTATTAACTCTTTGCTAAGGATGTTTACATAACGTGTTTGTGGGGCTTAATTTTATTCAACCTTATAAGGTGAATGCAACCTCTAGTCAGTTTTGAAGATCATGTTGTCAGTGAAGTGAACGTGCTCAGGCCTAGCCTCAACATTATATTCCCTAATTCTCAAGCTTTGCCCCATTTACGCCCTCAACCAGCGCCCGTTACGCTCAATTATGTCTGGTCGAATGTTAGCTGATTGCTAACACCATACACAAACGCAACATTGATCAAAACATCTTTTGATGGCAGCTGCTAGTGGTCTTTGTATGATACATTTTGAGGCCTCTTTATAAATTTCCACATTTGCTATCCACTAATAAAAAAATGTCTGCAGCTACAGAGGAGACTAGCTTTGTACACCGGGTCCAAGGCTACGAAAGATACTTGCACACCATATTATGAATATTAATATTATGTGGTTGTAGAATATTATTATGCCCAAAACTATGCCTATATGCCTATTATGCCCCTATACCAAGGTATACCTATTATGCTAGGCCTAGTAATGTCATATTGGTGACACTGGGTGAGATCATGTTCTATTTATAAGTGTGTAAAAATTCTTACTGTTATCATTATGACATCATAGATAATTATGCAGTTGTATATACTATAGTGGTAATTTTTTGGTAAAGCTGTGGGCTACAGAATATGAATATTGAATGTGATATCCTGGGGAAATAGCCACAGTGATGATGTCATTGTGTAGTCATGTGACCAATGTGCTGCTCTATGCATGTGTTTGCACAGTCAGTAAACAACAGCACAAAAGCCCCTTAGCTAGCCATGATGTAATGCGATACCAAATTTTGGGGGGAATAACTGTGCAGTGATCAGGACAAAGTGAGAGTGGTAGAGAAGCCCTTATTATTTTCATATTGTTTCAATTCCTTGTAGCAGCTCAGTTTGCTTCCTGTAAGGGTTGCTCCATGCACATGCACAGGGTAGGGGAAATGATGTTCCTCAAAGGAGGAAGCAGACACTTAGCCAGCTGGCCTGTCACATGCGCCGGAGGAAATGGTGGGCCTTAGGTTTATTTTGTAAGACTGTTCTTCTCACAGGAGCAGGGGAGCGGTGTAGGGATGTGTAGTGTCTTGCTAACGCACACAAACGAACGGAGGCTACTCATGAAATAGCCCGGGCTCATTCCGTGGACTGGGAATGAGACTACTCATGAAATAGCCCGGGCCGTGGACTGGGAATGAGGCTACTCATAACTGACTAAACTCCTAAACAGCAAAACCAATACAAACATAATAGACACAAAAATACGGACAGAAGCACAAAGGCATTATCATAACCAGTCGCGCAGGGGGCAATGCACTATTACATAATTCTATGCAACCATTCAGGAATGGTAGGTTAAAAGCTTTTTGATGGCATCCCAGCTCTCCCCTCTCATTTATTTCATCGCCAACCTGTGGCTCCTGAAGGAAGGAAAGTTGGGTTGAAACGTCGCGTATAAGTAATATCTGTTTGGCAAACCTGAGATTATCAACTTTCTCTTCAATCCTTTTATCAGAAGGTTATAAGAGTCCTTTTATCTCCTAGTTGCTTGTTTTTGAGCTCCAGGCCTTCAAAATAAATCCACATATGTACACACACTAGATTCGGAACATTGTTGAGGCTGTGAACCCTCAACGGCTGAAGCTGTATCGGCAGTGGGACAGATTAAAAGACTACATGTCCATCTGGAAGATTCCAAAGAAGGTAAGAAAGGGCACACACTAACTACTGTTAGCTTTTTTACTGTTAGTTGATACATTTCACCCACCAAAATTTAATGAGCACAGAAGGTATCAGTCAAGTATGTGTATTTGGCAGTACTGACTGATCATGTGATGAAGTGGCAACAGAGGACTGGCAAAGTGTGGCTCACTGTAAACAGCTGCTGATGACTGCATCATACGGCACACTTAACACTGTCACCTCTGCTGGCACTATACAGGTGTTTCCCTTAGTGCAATTATTTCTTTAATGCAGTGTCTTCTGTGCAGGGACTTAGCTCTATTGTGGTGTGTATGTAGCAGAAATGTATCGGTGTCAATGCGTGAACTGCATGTGGAAATGTGTATGCAATAGCGCATGATCTATACTAACTAAATATGGTTATATATTTCAAAGACAGAGACAAAGTGTTCAGTAATATGAGCAGCTGTTGCAGCAAACAGAGAAGAAGTATGTTATTGTGTGACTGCTCCAAGTGGAAAACCAACATTAGTATTAATTCCATCCTCAGTTTAGCAATTAACGTGTCTGTGATGTCGACTTAGTGGGATTGACACTGTTAGCTGTACCAAGGTATGTGGTCCAGCAATCATTGGTAGCAATCACCCTCCAATCTTCCCAAATATCAAGCTACTTTGAAGACACATTTTCTTGAAATTCAAACGCATGGATGATTTCTGTTTGGGACTTTTGCATACCAGCCAATACAGCACCATTTTAATGTATCTTCTTTTGGAGAAGATTTTCATATTTCCTTAGAGCTTTTAGTTGCTGCAGTAATATTATTATGATGTAACCTCGACTCTAAAAATAGGTGCGAGCGGCTTGACCATTATACATGTATAATATTATTCTTGGCCAGCTGCAGAAACGTCATAACATTGCAGTCATACACATATCTCCATTTGTATACATTCTGAATTATAATTTCGTATGCACTCATGCATACATAATATGCTACCTGTGGAGCTGTGTTAGTATAGGTGACATGGAATGACTTACAACAACCAATTAAGGGGTCGCTTATCTTGCCACACTCATGCATGTGTATAGCATAGCTGGCATGCAGCTACTATCACAGCCACAAATGTAGCAGGATGGCATTGTATAGATGGGCATAGCAGTTGAAAAAGGCGTATATGGATGTTGGAAGGATGTTAAAGTTCCACAGGATGCGGTGATGGGTGACAGGAGCGCTAGCAGTGTGTTGCCGACCAGGAGCGCTAGCAGTGTGTTGCCGACCATATGCACATGAAGCAAAGCAGCTGATGAATGGTGACAATGCAGAGACTGCCAACTCAGCGAGGTGTATTCATACCGGTCCATGACTTCAGAAATACTTTGCCATGTGCATTATAATATTCTATTTTGAGTACATATGTAATGATTACATCACTCTGATTTCCAGGCATCTCTTTGACTAGACAACTTCCCCACAGGCAGAGATTAGACTAGACTAGGCGGAGACTGCTGATGCAAGCTTTTGTGATAGCCAATTGGGAGAATAATTACATACATCACTGCTGAGGTGATCTCCATACTAGTGTAGTTAACGCATTCTTGAGACCCTAGATCACCCTCCTTTTGCTGTGTCATGGTTGAGCTCCACCCTATGCATTCTCATGCGCCTCAGGGGGAGTATTTTTTTTAAAGGGATTCTTTATATTGTGAAATATAATCATTCCGGGGAAACCATTTTGGCTTCCTATTATTTTTTTTTTGGAATGTTGCTGCGCTTTCATTTTTTCATGCGCGCATAATCACGATAATTGCATTCCTAACCGCTTCCTCTCGCGCGCGCCGTCAGCGAAAAGCCGTACCGCTTACGTGTACACGTACGTACGTGCGCATATAAATGTTTCCCGGCACGGCAGTTTGCAGCTCTTCGCTCTATATTGCAAACGATCTCAGCGTGTGTGTTCCCATTACCGTGCAAGTGCGAGCCAAGATAAAGCTATCGAGTTATTTTGTTTGCAGAACTCGTCGGTCTTGCAGCCTTGAATTCATTTTCGTACCTACAACACAACGGAGCATTGGCTGATAAAAGTAAGTATATAGTATGGTAGTTATTAGCTACAGCTGCACAGCTATGTAAGGGGTTAATAGCTATACCTAAGTAGCAAGGTAGCCGCTTAATGATATGATGCACGCAAAGTTATAGCCTGAGTTTTGAATAAGCTAGCATCTGATATCTACAGCCACATAAAACTAACGTGGGAAGATCACTATGATATGTCTGAACATAATGATAATATGCTGCCCGTGTACTTGTGATGGAATACAAAATGTCTCTTTAGCTATAGAACTACAAGATGTGTATTAAGAACTTGCTGTAATGATTGTTTTTTTTCCTCCCCCTAAGATGGATCAGCTGCTCTTCCAACAGTTCACGGGCCTCCAACTTTCTCCCCCGGTTTTGCACATGGTGGAACAGCCCTCTGATCCTCTCACTGTCAAAGAAGCTGATTTAGAGCGGCGGTGCTTGAGCACACTGACCGACTCCCTCCGAACCATCATCTCATACGCCCACTCTTCCTACCGTGTCCCCATTTCTTTCCAAGTGAAGCGATTCGATCGTGCCCACGGGCAAACCTGGGTGAAGGTGAACCCCGACGACGTCCCTGAGGGATACGATTTGAAGTATCTGCTGCAACACATTAAATTCTTTGAAAACATGCCCCGCTATGCAGAGCTGTTGAACACTGATGACTACAAGCTAAAATCCACCTGTCAATATTTTCTTGATCTGAAGAGCCGTGCCGGAAGCCCGAAATCTGAGGATCCGACCAATGACATCTCTAGAGTGAAGGAGACCATAGCGCGGGCTGCTAGATGGGTCCAGGAAATGATGAGCGTGGGGCTGACCGACAGAGATGTCGTGCACCAGCTGAAAGATTCACAGACTAAGTTCCGCGAACTGAGTCACGCCGTTGATAAATATTCCACTTTCTACCAGAACCAATCGGAAGCGGTGAAGCTTTCAAGCGCCTGGTTCCCTGACAAGCAACAGTTGGCTGCTAGGTCAATCCACCAGCAAATGCAGAGTCTAATGGATGATCCCGAGGTCGTGAAGTACATCCTACACGTCGTGGGACCACGCTTGGGTCTGGTGCCATTCCAATTCCACCCTCATTACTGACGTAACAAGAAGGCACCTCCGTACTTGGCAAATTTTTGCACGATTCTAGTATACATGTGATGGGAAATATCATCATTAAAATTTCAAAATCCATCTGACATAACTTTTCACCTGTACAAACAGTAATACATGTATTGTAACCATTCTTACCACAATTGCACAGATTCATGTACCCTTTTTTGTATTTATTTTCTTCATGGCGACTTTTTTTATCGGTGTGATGGGATCAATTTTATATGTAATAACATTCTGCTCTCAAGTATAGTGCAAAACTTTTTTTTTGACAATCCCTGTTGCAATCAGCAATTTATTGAAATGTATAATGCCTTATGAAGTTAGAAGTACGAATTGTGTTGTTGACGTACCTAATGTGTTGTTTGTACGTACCTAATGTGTTGTTTGTACGTATGCTTTTGCAATGTGATCACTTCTTTTGTCTCTGATGGTTTGTATTTGTGTTGAATGCTTTGACAGCTGGAAAGATCAACTACGAACAGTTGATCCAAGTGTTAACAGCATATGAAAGGTCGCCCAG